>LPNX010287431.1:148615-293832 GCA_001517045.1 Pseudotsuga menziesii
TGAGTTGGCCCTCGACCGATTCCGAGTCCGATTCCGATTTTTAAAACTATGGGTAGTACAACTAACAGGAAGTGCACTCTAAGCTATTTCTTCATTTTGGTTTGAGGTATAGTTTAGCAAAGCTAGGCTTTAGTAGCACTTAATTCAATAGAGGTAGAGTATATGGCAGCCAACTTTGTTAATTGTGGTTTCACAAGTTATTAACGGAGTTGACAAATTAGACTTTGGACACTATTGTGACAATCACATTTGTATAAAACTCTTTGAAAATCCAGTGTTGCATGATCGATCCATGTATATTGACGTCATGTACTATCATAGTATTAAAAATTGTCAAAATCAGAATTGGAATCGGCCGATTCACCGAGCAGACCCCAAACTGATCCGAATCAGCCATCAAATTAGTTCATGGATTCTGAGTCCGATTCATTACTAATTCATCAGCGATTCATTTTCTTTAAAATTGAAATATTTTATGTATTTTTGAGTAAATTGAGTCATTGAATTCAAATCGGCTGAGTCATGGCTGATTCATTACAAATTCCGAGTCCGAGTCCGAGTTGACCCTTGACCGATTCCGATCTTTAACACTATGGGTACCACTTCATCAAAGACATGGTCTAGAAGGGAATAGTGGTTCTTTAGTACATTCCTATAGTTCAACAAGTTGCAGATACCTTGACTAAGCCCCTGGCAAAGGGGAAGTTCAAGATGTTCAAGGAGAGTCTTGATGTGGTAGAGAACACTTTCCTTACTAAGAGGGAGTGTTAGTTTTACGTGTGTGTAGCTCGAACAGTGTTTCAACTATGGCACCTTTCTTCTTCCAGCAGAGTAGACAGCAGCAACATACAGCAGTCAAATACAACCTGCCTAAATAGTTTTTTACCATAGTAATGAGGGCGCATGGGGGCATTTGTGGAGGAGAGAGAGGAATTGCATGCGTGCACCATCCTCAGTTTAGTGCCAGTTTAGATGTCTTTACCTGGCTGTTCTGTTTTGATTCTGAGTTTTTGCTTTATTTAATAGTTGCATACAGAGTAGACAGCAGCAACGTACAACAGTCCCATACAATCCTCCTTCAATAGTTTTTTATCATAATAATGAGGGCACATGGGGGCATTTGTGGAGGAGAGAGAGAGGCTTCGCATGCATGCACCATCCTCAGTTTAGTGCCAGTTTAGATGTCTTTTCATTACTTAGCAGTTCTGTTTTAATTCTGTTGTGCATGTTTCCAGATTCTTTGTACCCTCTCTTCTTCTTAATTGGGTGCACCATTGTAGTGGTTTGAGAGTTTTGAGTTTTGAGATATAGCATTTAGTTTACTGTTTTCATATTTAATACAAAAATCAGTGATGCTGTTTTGAGAGTTCAGATTAGCCAGTTTTCTGTTCTTATTATCAGCGGTATGTGTTTGTAGGCTAAAGTAGTCTAGATGTAACTTTGATTGGTGTTTTCAGGTTTAGCTATCTAGGGTTTTACTTTAGATTCCAAAGTGACCATGGTCTGATTTTTGACAGTCCATCCATAAAGCTACCCTCTTGTACAGAAGAAAAGAGCTTGCTGGTTTGTCATGTCTCCTGTTGCTGCATGACCCTGTGCCATGCTGCCATTTCCTGAGGCTTTTGGAATCGCAGCCTCTTCTTGCTACTGTACATCCTCAAAAGCACCCGGTGCTTTGGTCGGCATTGTGGATCTTTTCTAGGTGTCTATACAGTGGACGAATTGGCAATTTGGAAAGCTTTCTGATGATGTACATTTATCAAATTATCACCGAGGGTCCAGAATTAACTTATTGGTAATCAGGGAAAATATCGGAAATTATTTGGAAATTAAAAAAAAGACAAAAATAATCATTTAATTTTTTTTAAACATCTTAAGCAGCAACATCAAACAAACACCTTGCTACATAAATATGAAAATAAAACTGAAATATAAGATGTATAAGATCATGTCAAGTGGTACATCACACATTGATACTGAAGTATGATATCTGTCCTGACTCCTAAGTCATAAATCCTGACATCATGATACATAAAAAATCAAATCAAAGCAAAAATAAATGTATTTCATGTGATGAGTCATCATGAGGCATCTAGATACTACAAGGATAATGCACTAAGGAATCAACGATTAGCTTCAGTTGATTAAGACCCTCAACAAGCATAATGCACCAAGGAATCAACGATTAGCTTCAGTTGATTAAGACCCTCAACAAGCATAATGCACCAAGGAATCAACGATTAGCTTCAGTTGATTAAAACCCTCAAATGGTTCACCATACTCCCACATTAGGTCCAATGGATTTGGCATTTTCTAGGGCACTGATTCACCGATACCCATGACACAAACAAATGGTGAAATTTAACCAACACAAAACAACGCTGCAATTAAAATATCACAGCTAGATAAGTGTTAAATCTCCAATTAAAAACGGCAAGAACAGATATATTTAATGGACATTGCAACGTTGCAAACCCTATACTAGATCTTGAAAAACAAAGAAAATACAAGCACAAGTTTTGTTTACTTGGGTACTCCAATATCATAGATCGGAGTAAATATCCACTCCACAATTGCTCAGTTAATGGTGATGAAAACAACAGATTTGTTTGCTTGATGGAAAATGGTTACATCATCCTCAGGGCTCAATGACAATCCCTTAACTCATTTTGCAAAATGAGAGACCCCCTCCCCTCAAAAAACTGGCTTTTAATGCAGACTTGACAGGGCAGGCTGATAGTTTCTAATTTACTGTGATAATTTTCCAATTTATTGTGATAATTTCAATTTATCGCTATAATTTCCAAAATCCGAAGTTATTGTGATAACCCCCAAAAACGGCGATTTATCATCTTATTGATTCAATGTTTTTTTTGGCTAACCTGAATTCCTCGGCCCAGATAGATTTTCCTTGCTTTTTTCTCATGCTTGTGGTGATATTTGGTTACCTTGTTTCTTAGTCCCTTCTTATTGGTAACAGCCTCGAACAGCAAATTAGTCATTCCTTGTCTCAGTATAAATCTGGTATGAGAGATTAGGGAGAAAGGCCTCTCTCAATCTTCTGAAATGCTTGAGTCAATTGAAAGCCTAAACTAGTTGGTCCAAAAGTTCTCATTGAGATGAAAGCCAAGACTTTCCTTTCTGTGTGAGCTATGTAAATAGACATTGTTTCTTGCTTGTCCGTGATGGGAAATTTTCCATTCTCTCAGAACATTTCATTGAAATCTCATTTGTTTTCCTGAGTCCCATCATTTAATTGTTCTTTTTATGACCCCCATGCTATGTCATATATTTACTTCACCCTCCATGAATCCAGATGGAATACTAAGTAGTTTGCTATCGATGTTTGTGAGCTCTTCTGCTTTCTTTTTTCTTAATAATGAAACATTAGGAAAATCTTGATCACATCTTTTGTATTCACTTGTTGGAGTGCAGCTTGCAGCAACATGTAGATATGTTGGAAGTTTAAGTTTTGGTTTATGATTTTTCCATTAACACTTGCTATCGGAAAGAAACATATGCATTGAATCACTGATCTATTGCTGTAAGGGTTCTAAGAGATGACTATGTTTACAAGAGGCAGAATTCCATAAAAAAATGTAAATATCAATTTATTAAAGGCCCTTACACATGTTGATGGATCTATTGTAGGTTGTGTCAACTGGTCCAACTCCACAATGGGACGAAGTTTTTGCTTGGGCTTTTGACAGCCCACCGAAAGGTCAAAAGCTTCACATATCTTGCAAGAACAAGAGTAGCTTTGGGAAGGTAAGGGGGATTTTGGTAATTATTGAAAGCAACAGAGCAAGAATCTATAAAATTTCTACCAGTTCTTTGTCTAGCTTCAAGAATCTATAATATTTATAACCTGTTCTGTTTATAGTTTTTTGTTTTGTGTTTGTGGTCTTTTTGGCATATGTATTGTCGTGAGGTAGAATTATTCTTCACCGATAACGTCAAATTATTCCATCTTGTCCAAAGTAGTAGAATTATTATGTGCAGTGCCAGATATCTCATAAATGGACTACATTTTTGTCACTGTGGCAGAGCTCATTTGGGAAGGTCACCATTCAGATTGACCGTGTTGTCATGTTGGGAGCGATTGCTGGCGAGTACACTCTCTTACCAGACAAGAATAAAGCGGGCCAATCACGGAATCTAGAAATTGAATTCCAGTGGTCAAACAAGTGATTTTTGGGACAAGTATGCGCATTCTTGTTTATAATTGTAATTTAAGTGTTAAGGTCTGCAGTTATGGCAGAAAGGCTTTTTGTACTCTAGTGTTTGCCTCTTAAGAAATTGTTCCTTGCAACAAAGTCTTACATCCAGTTGTTGCAATATGACTGAAGTTGTATTTTTCTCAGTTATACAGCGAGTGTTCTTTTGAGTGAGAAGATGCTATTGTTTCTTAGTTATTCTTTCATTTTTTTGAGTCGCAAGCATTCAATGTATATGGATGACCTTTTATCTAAGGAGGTGCATGACCAAGTCCAGTTGTTGCATCTTCACGTAACTTATCCTTGTTGAGCCTGCAAGGGTTATCCACTCTAGCTTTTTCTTACGTGAGCAGTGAATTTCGAAGAGTGCAATTTGGTTCTTGTCTAAATATTACTGGAGGTGTTTTCCCAAGGCCATGAAATGCGTAAATGCAGCCGCCCTTTAGGAATAAATGCAGCTCTTCTATCTGTGTGTTTCATTTTATGTTGTTTTAAAAGTTATTTATTTAATATGATGGAATTGAACCTTTCAGCCAACCAAGTTAGTCTTCAATAAATTCATCTTGAACTCCTCCCAAAAAAGGGTGTTGAGAACTTGTTCACTAGTATATGACTTCAATTACTTTCTTTGCCTTGTCTATTAACATGGGTTCACAAACACATTATTCTTTTGCCTTTTTCGTTCATATGATGGGTACGTTAGCATGGTTTGAAATTTCGACTATATTATTTTGATACGGAGTTTCAAGAAAAGTCTTGAAACACCTTGTTATCTAATTTTGACAACACTATAAAATTATATGTTATCGTTAACTTTAATTCTAATGTAAATAGATGCAATGCCATTGTCTTGGTCCATTGAAACGAAATAACGATCCACTCATCGATGTCCATCGATGAACATCGATGTGCGGATAAAAAAGATTCGGTGAGATTAAGCATTCATTTGACACAATTACTCACATATCTAACAATTATTCATTTGACTTATCTAACAATTCGATGATATGTAGTCATTATCATAATTACCAACATAATAATAATAGAGATAGAGATTTTGTTGGTCCATGTATGTGGGCTGCGATGTCTAAAGTGGGCCACAACTCCCGATAATGATGTCGACTTGTCCAACAATTAGATGATATGCAGTCATTATCATATGAAACAACATAATAATTAACAACATAATAATAGTAATATGTAGTCATTATCATATGAAACAATCTAATGTAGTCATTATCATATGATAATAGAGATTTCGTTGGTGTATATGTGTATGTAATAGAAAACATGACAAAGATAGGATGTAAGAAACTCGAGAATATGAAACAACATAATAATAGTAATATGTAGTCATTATCATATGATAATAGAGATTTTGTTGGTGTATATATGTGTATGGTGTATATATGTGTATGTAATAGAAAACATGACAAAGATAGGATGTAAGAAACTCGAGAATGTGAAACAACATAATAATAGTAATATGTAGTCATTATCATATGATAATAGAGATTTTGTTGGTGTATATATGTGTATGTAATAGGAAACATGACAAAGATAGGAAGTAAGAAACTCGAGAAAGATTGGTAGACAATTTTAATAGATGGTATACTTAATTAATTAATTTAAATTGCATTATATAAATGATATCATTATATCATACGCTGTAATTTTTCATATTTTTTCAGATGTACAAGTTAATATCATAATGGTGTTTTTTTAAGAATTTTTCATATGTACAAGTTAATATCATAATGATGGTTCTTAAAGAATATTCACATGGATAAGTTAATATCATAATGATGTTTCTTAAAGAATATTCACATGGATAGTGGTTTAATTGGAAGTTACAAGAGTGTGTAAATTATCTTAATTGAAATGTGCGTTCTTAATTTAAAAACTACTCCAATACTATTGGCATGTATTGTAGCGGCTAAGAGCAATGAGCTCTTAGTTATTACCTTCACTAAGTATAGTTAATGGTCATATAGGTTTGAAGAGTAGTAGAGATTCAAATAAGCCATCATGATTGTATTGGCTATGGGCTATAGGTGGGATATTCATGGGCCAGTTGTGGTTGTTGGTTGAGCTATTGATAGTTTTGTTCGAAGTAGACTAAAAAAAATCTGATCCGTCTCATCTCTATTACTACTTGCTGCATCATATTCATTTCTGTCTCCTCATCAGAGGCATACTCATCTACATGCCACATCTACATTATTATGTATATACGAAACAATTACTGATTCAATGGCCCCTATTCTTCGATTTAATGTAACGACACCATATATAACGATTGAAGAAGGCATTTGCGAAGTTTATCATTTAATTATAGAAATTTAACTTCTCCACATAACAACAATCACATAATAACTAAAGCAAAAATTAAAATGTAAATATCTAAATTCCATACATACAATTTTTCTTTTAAATCAACATATAATTCAACTAATTAGATCTTACAAGGAAACCTTGAAAAGTACTAAAACATAGCAATTGCACAATAAATAAATGCACCCCAACCTATGTTGTACGACCCACTGGAGAGAAGTATGCTTTACACAACTAAAAAAATCAACTGTTTATGATTGTACGACCTGTTGTTGGTTGATTGTACATAAATGTATGGATTTATACAACCATGTTATATGGCCTTTGTAGTATGGGCCTTCTTCGCTGATGTGCTATGCTCTCTTTATCCGGTCATTGTCTTCGTTCGACAAAAGCTTTGTTTGAACTTTCTATATTGACATGTCATTATACTTCTATTGAAACCCCAATCTTTCATTTAGTTGTACAATTGAAACTAATAATAGTATAAATCATTAATGCAGTAAATACACTTGATTAAACTCAACAAATAAATATAAAACTTTTGACTTTATCCTAAAGATGTAGATGAAGAAGTGATTAGTTTAGTGGAGGCATTCTTTTATATGGAGTTGGATTTAACCACAATGCAAATAAGCATGTGTGACGTCCCCAACCCTCCGATCGGCGAAGAGGACGCTACCATGGCGTTAACCATTCAGGCTACCAGCCCCATGAACATGTGAATTCATAAAAATGCTGAAACAGAATGCCTTGAAGTAGAACATGCACAGATGCAATTATTTATCATACACAGCGGAAGCAACATACATTCATACAAGCATTCATTCAACATGTCCATCATAATCATTAATAGTAAATAGGATTGCAGAAGTAAAATAGACAAGGTTACTTATCTTATGAAGAACTCGTTCCGCAACCAGCTACGTCGCTGCAACGTTCCACCCAACCATAGGCCAGCGTGCTTCTTAATCTCTCAGCAACGCTGCCACCCCCGAGCTGGGCATGATTCTCCAAGGAATAGGGAACAAGCAGGCTTACACATAGCCAAGGATACACAAAACACAGCCAAGCCAACACAGTTGGGTTTATAAGGGCATCAACAAGACAACCAAGCCAACATGGTCAGGTTTATCGGGCCATTAAGGAGTTGGGAAAGGCTAAATGCTAAGCTGGTGAGCTCATTACAGAGCTAAGAACACCTACACCAGAACTAGCCTGGCTTCTAAGACACCCACACACACCCAACACAAGGAATCTGTCCTTTCTCTGCTACACAGTCCCTCAGGCCCTGCATTCCCTTCCAGTGCTATTCAGGGGTTGTGGAGAAGAAAGCCATCCCTCTAGCTCTGTCTGTGTGGTTTCCAAACACACCAGGTTTATCAAGCAAACCAAGCCCCCATCCTTGCTCCCAACACAGTCTGAAGACCAACCATTGCACACATGCAATCAATCAGTTGTTACAGCTTAACAGGGAAAACGACTGCCAAGCGAATTTCAACAGGCCCCAAACGTATCAGTACACACAATTCACAACATGGGGAAAACAACAGTCCATCCTAGACAACTAAGGAAGCGGAAAAGACTGACACCAGCCGCACTGGGGAAGAAGATACAGACTCTCAACCTGTGCGTGAGGGAAACTTGCACCAAACCCTGAAATACAGAGGGAAAACACGCTCGATTCCACTCTGTGGAAAAACGTGAATGACCACCGATAAGCGGCTTCCCTCTTGGCTGCGTGAGATCAACTAGAATAGATGCCTGTGCATGAAAAGGAACAGAATCCTGTCCCCAAAATGTAAAGAAGGCCCCAACGAAACACATTGTAACGTAAGGGAGACCACAGCAAACCCACAAATCAGTCTGTGAGGAAAGTATCCGCCCACACCATCCGCAAAATCCGTAGAGGAAAATTGCGTGAGTAAAACCAGGTAAGCTCCTGTGCGTGAGAGTGAACAAGACTTCCGCTACTGTGTGAGGATGAAAAAACAATGGAGAGGATGTGTAGTTGGAAGTGCGTGAGTGTTTCAGCATCGTCGTGGAGAGAGTGGAATGTCCATTGGAGTGATGGCGGTTGTTTGCTTGCCTTCGTGAGGTCAACCACGTTGGTGGAGTGTGCATGTGGGCAAGGACTGACAGTCCTGCTACACTCCACTCCCAGCCATAACTACCCCAACTACCAGCAGCAATTTTTAATGGTTGTGGTTGGATAAAACAAGGGAAGGTGACACATGGCTTTTTCCCGCATTGGCCAAGGTTTGACATCCCCCACCCTTATCCTTGTGAAAATCATGCCCATTCTCAATTTAGTTTCCGCGAACGTAGCTGGTCGGGTTATTTAATTAAAGATGCATATTTACATGATGACAAAACTCAATATGTATGTCGCATGCCTCGATATACCATCGGTGACAATTTAAATCCGAAACATAGCATAACCAATCAATGGTGGGGCCTTGGCCTTTATATCCGCACCATGATTATTTACAATATATACATCATATACATCTAATGCAATGGGGTCAAAACCGGGGTGTTACAACATATAGCTATAAGACCTATTTATGCATTTATACCCCTCGATTGGTGGATCACTTGTGTAAAGTTTAGACATAGATTTAGAAGGGGGACATGTATTCTTGGATACGTAATTAAAACTTTGGGGGGTTTTGATCTTTATCTCAATTCAAGTTTTAAGGGGGAAACTTAGGTTAATATTGACTTGGTTAAAGAGTTAAATAGGGGTTTACTATTGATAGTTTTTAGGTCCATGGTTTTGGGTGCCCCATGATATTTACCCACATTATTGCATGTGATAAAGCCTACATAAAGGCTTGAGTAACTCCATTTTAGATTGTCTACAGTGGCTAGTGGTGGTCGTATTGCTCATACATTCGCTGAAGTGGTCAAGAGTAATAGATCTATTATTGTTGGTTTTCTTGGTTTTGAGTTTCCAGGGTAAAAGTCTTCTTTATTGTGTGTGCTTGCTTATTTTGTGTTATAATTCCTATTAGTATGGTCTTGATGTACAACTTGTACAATTGTGCGACCTCTATTATACAACTTGTTGTACATATCTTCTCTTCATTGATGTGATATGCTCTTTCTCTTCTAGTCATTATCCTTGTCTGACATAAACTATGTTTGAACTTTGTCTTGACCTAATTTTATACTTGTATTGAAACCTTAATATTTCAGTGAGATGTATGATTTAGATTAATTCTAGCACAAATTATTAATTTAGTAAATACACTTTAGACTCAATAAACCAACCTAGATCCATCTAAACTCCGGATCTACCATGCGTCGAGAGGGATCAAATCCCTCGAGGTGCAAACCTTTTTTTATTCTCCTCCGCTTGTCGGATAGGTTTGCACCTCAAGAGATTTGATCCTTCTCGACGCATGGTAGATTTAGAGTTTAGATGGATCTAGGTTGGTTGCAGTCTGGGACCGTCACATTAAATTTGTAGATGATCATGATTATGCATATGAAGTATATAAAATGTAACTTCAATAGTTAAATGAGAAATAAGGTGAATAACAATGTTGAATAAAGAAACATGTAAATAGTGAGAGAAGATGTGTATAATCAGTGAGAAATAGATTATTTGCAAATGCTACTGGTGGCATATCTACAAATGTTATCGATATATTATCCTCAATTTAAATTTACTGTGTTGGGGCTATCTCAACATTTCTTGCATCATATGAATTATGTAAAAGATAACTTCAATAGTTAAATGAGAAATAGGGTGAATAACAATGTTGAATAATGAAACATGTGATTAGTAAGAAAGATGATGTCTATAATCAATGAGAAATAGATTATTTGCAAATGCTACCAGTAGCACATCTGTAGATGTTACCAATATATTATCCTCATTTTGAATTTACTTTGTTGGGGCTATGTCAACATTCTTCTCTCATTACCCTATTTGACAGTTACATGTTTAACTTTGACGTAGATGTCCAAATATGTCATTCTTTGTTCTTGTTGTTAGTGAACTTCCATTTATTGTGATCATTTTTGGAAAAATGCTCTCCGTTTCTCATAATTTCTTTTTCTATATTCCTTCTTTTGGTTAGGTGTCATTTGTTATGATTGAAATTGCCGTCGTGCTCTTTGTTCTTTTTTTTCCTGCTTCATTCATTAGAAGAAATTTCAACTCAAAATGGGCCTCCTAAAAAAAGTTAATAAAATAATAAAATAATAAAATAATAAAATAATATTTATTAATTTTGGAGGAAGAAAAGAAAAAAACTATTTTTGTTTGTTTGTATTTTCGACATATCTCCCCGTGTTTTTACTCAAATTTCGATCGGGAGAGTTCGTTGGATGTGGAATTAAATTCCACATCCAATGAGTACCCACTCGACATACTTTTGACTGACCCCACTACCCCAAAAACAAGAAATACATGAAAAAAAGACACTCTCCATATTTCTTGTTTTTGGGGTAGTGGGGTCCGTCAAAAGTATGCCGAGTGGGTACTTGTTGGATGCAGAATTTAATTCCGCATCCAACGAGCTCTCCCGATCGAAATTTGAGTAAAAGCACAGGGAGATATGTCGAAAATACAAATAAAAAAAGTAGTTTTTTTATGATACCTATCCCCAAATTTATATTAAAAAAGTGTTTAAGACCTATACGGTATTTCAAATTTAAAGCAATTTCATTGGCTAACACATTATGACATGGAATTTGAATTAGAGTTAAAAGGCCCATTTTGAGTTGAAATTTCCTCTAATGCTTCCTTTTGTTCATTAGTGATTTCTATTAACTTCTTTCTATGTCTCCTAACACGTTCTTGTGTCTATCTTCTTACTTCCTCAACATGCACATCATCCGCATATCCATTATGAGAAGACATGATATCACGAATTACTGTACCACAATCAAGCACCATCGTTAAATTTATTGAATCAGATAAAACTGAAATAAATGCATTGTATTCAATCAAGAACCATAGTCAAATGTATTGAATTAGATAACACTAAAATCAATTCCATGTACTCAATCAAGAGCCATAGTCTATTGAATTGAATTAGATAACACTAAAATCAATGCCATTATATTCAATCAAGAGCCATAATCAATTGAATTGAATCAAATAACAATTAAATTGATGCAATGTACTCAATAAAGAACCATGTTCAGTTGAATTTAATTGGATAGCGCTGAAATCAATGCATTGTACTCAATCAAGAGCCATAGTCAATTGAATTGAATCATATAACATTGAAGACAATGCACTATACTCAATCAAGAGGTATAGTCAATTGAAATGAACCGTATAACACTAAAATCAACACACTATACTCAATCAAGAGCCATAGTCAATTGAAATGAATTGGATAACACTGAATTGTACTCAATCAAGAACCATGGTCAATTGAATTAAATCAAATAAGGCTGAAATCAATGCAATGCACTTAATCAAGAGCCATAATATTATTGTGGGCCAATGTTAGTAAGCGTAATATTGTCTACTAATGAATTATTGACCCTATAAATAATATTATTGTGGACCAATGTTATTAATTGTAATATTTCCTACTAATAAATTATTGATCCTACAACCTTAATATTATTAACCCTAATATTATATACATTTTTAACTGTAACCCTAAAATTATTAACTTTTAACTCACTCCTATTACAATTCATTCTTAACTCGATCTTATTACCATACATTCTTAATTCACTCCTATTGCAATCCATGACTAAATACATTATGAACTCATTCTTAATTCACTTCTATTACAATCCATAACTAAATACATGCTTAACTCACTCCATACTTTTAATAAATTTAGTTGAAACTCAATTAGAAAAGAAAAGAAAGATTCAATCATAGAATCCATCTAAAGAACATTATAGTATAACTACATTGCCATCTTATCTATCTTTGTTTGTCTTTTTGTAATTGCCATTTAAATTGAGTAAATAATAATATACAAAGAAAAAGTAAAAAATAAATAATTTTTACAAAGGGTAATATGAGGTTAAAGAAATCCTTTTAGTGAGAATGTGCCTTTAAAGAAACAAAAGAAACAATTACCCAATATGCATGAGAAGCATTGGCTACTAAACAATTAGCGACACCTTTTTTACTAAACAATTACCCAATATGTAGGCTAAGGACTTGCTATAAATCTTAATTTATCAACTTTAAAGTATATACACACACTTTTCTAAATGACTAAAATTATATTAAGAAATTATTAAATTCTAATTATTGAGAATTGATTTTAATAAAGAAGAGTTTAATTGTTCAATGGGTACTAATAATTCTCATATATTTGTAAAACTTTATGATTTATATTTATTTACGATAATAATAAATTAGAATAATTATTGCACACTGAACAAATAAAATTTCTTTTGTAAACTACTTATTATGAGACATTATTACATTTGAAATGGTGTACTAATTTTGTATCTTTTTATAATTGTCATTTAGATTAAGTAAACAATAATATAAAAAGAAAAAAAAACATTTCTTTTACATAGGTGGTTAAATAAATCCAAAGTTTAATTCTTCAATGAGCAATAATAATTCTCATATATAGTGCGTATATTTGTAAAACATTTACCATATTTATTTATTTACGAGAGTAATAAATGAAAATTAGTGTAAACGTTATGTATAAATTCTTAAATTTAAGTCCATATCAATTTACTTATTTTTTTAATTTTATTTTAAAGTTTCCTTAATGCAAACAATCATTACTATTGTGTTAGAGGAGAGAAAACATATTTCCACTTTTAACCAAAACAATAACCTTCTTGTGCTTAATGTAGCAGATTGGTTTCAAGGTTTGAGGGAGTAGATGAATAATAAATTTAAGCCGACATCAATTTTTGTGCATAGAAGTTAAATCAATAATGGTCATTGGGTTATTCTAATGTTTTCATTTGGTACATGAGGAATCCATCTTTAGTGACAACATCTCCATTATACTGGAATTTTGATTTTGATTTATTTTTATTTCGAGCCGACACGAGACGACGTCTCCTTTACTTTTTATTTTCTTTTGAGCATACATGTTCATGTATGTTACCTGTTACGAGACAACATTTGCCCCATACTAAGTGTATAACACCTCTAGAATTATCTCAAGCTACTTTCAATATATTCACACTAAACCTCAATGTGAGGAAGTTCCTGTGCAAGCTATATTTCTCAAGAATTAGTAACCTCAAAAAGTTGGATGGAATTTTAACTTATCACCTATAGTCTCCCCGACTCAACATCCTTAGGATAATATCATAACCATAGTTATACTTTTAGAAATAACAATTCTTTAATCATTAACGAGTGATACAAAATTTATGTAATTAAATTTATAATAATTTTTTTTTCATAAGTTTATTTCAAAATTACATAATTATAATTTAGAAAATGCATAAATTCTATTAACACCAATATATTAAGTTTAGTTTTTGCTATTAGATAGGCACATAAATATATTCCATTTTTTTTTGACATCTTTTGCAAGATTCTCCTTTGAACATTTGTCAATTGAAAATTGATGGTGCTTTAAAGATCAATTAGTTTTATTAAAAGAAAGTCACACATAGATAGCCTAAGGGGTGGCAAGTGAGGGATGCCTTTAACTTCAAAGGACAACAAGAAATGACTTACACTCAGGAATTGGGAGAGGCATCAAACAACTAGGGTCAAACTTTAGATTTATTCCAAGGTCTGAGTGTTTTGCGCACAAGAGAAATTAAAGCAATAATGGTCATTGATTACTCTACTGTTATCATTTGGTACATGAGGATCCATCTTTAGTGAAAACTTCAAACCTATCTAAACTCATAGACAAAATACAAAGAATTGGTGGATAGTTTAAGACAATATCCTATTAAAACATCCTTTTCCATCTTAACTCTAAAGTGGATTCCATGGAATATAAGGGTATCCTTTTGAACTAGGGGAAATTGTGTCAAATTTGGGGTTGGAGTTACAATACCTTTCATGACTACCACATCCAAGAAATTCATTATTAATGCACTCCACAAAAGTAGGGATAAGTGGAAAATGAAATTTATTCACATATAATGGAGTTTAATTTCTACCATCCCCCTGTACTTGTAAAATTCATCTCCACGCTCAAGAGTTTAATGGAGATAGGAATATGATTATATAATGGCGATGGAATAATTTGAGGGTGTCAACATAGTTCCTATTATGATGTTTACTATAGGTGAAGGAAAACATGAAATAACAATGTTACAATATATATTGTATCAATTTCCATACTTGTGACTTGCATCACTAGGCTTGATTGACAAGCTAAAGGGGCGTTGGATTCCATGGGATCTTAATGCTAGAATTGTCCTTCCTATATGATGACGCACTAGTTAATTTTTGCTTGATGGATCTATTTGTGCTAGTAGTTATGGCATGCGATCTCTCTATGGGTGTTTAGATGTTTATGTGCTCTCATATTGGATATTGGCATGCATGTGGATTGCTTTACTTAGCATTTGAGTAACACCTTGTCTAGTCATGGATTGAGAACCAATCATCTTGGGGCCTTCTAATTAAGTTGTAGGAAGGGTTACTAAGTGCTTATAAGGGTACAAGACCTCCTAGATGGAACATGCCATGGCACAAAATTTCACTCATACATTGCTTGTTCATGACATATTGTTCACTCATTGATGGAGCACCCTATCACTTTTGTTCTATTTTGTTCTCTTCATGGCATACATCCTCATATCTTGTAGAGTGATCTTGCTCAATGGTCATGATTCACACATAGAGATGACTTGCGATGAATTATCCTTGGAGTGCCTTGGCATTTGTGGTTACATTTGGTATCTTCATAGCATTAATGGTCCTTGTTGGTAGAGCACTTGGTTTATTTTAATGGTATAATGTGTTTGTAAGTGTGTCCATGGGAGAAGTCTATCTCATTTGGAGTAGTTGATGCTTAGGCATGACTCATGGTTGATTTTCCATGGAGTGCTTGGCATATGTGGTTGATTTGAGGACATATGGTGGGTTTCTATTGGACTACTCTAGCTCTTTCGACATGTTTCATGCTTGAGGATACTTTGCTTATGGTTTTCCATGGAACACTCTAGATCTTTGGATGTACTTCATACTCATGGATGGATTAGGGTTGATATTCCTTGGAGTGCTCCATTGCATATGATGTATTTCACTCTTATAGATGCTTGGTTGGTGTTTTTCATGGAGCACTCTTATTTCTAACATATGTTACATGGTTTGACTCTCATATTTATTGGAGTGCTTTTTTTTCTACACGTTTAATTGATATTGTGGAATTACCATCTATCACTTTTGATGGAACACTCTTTTTATTTTGGAGTGGTTTTTGATTGAAGGTGACGTAGGTGTGGAGTGATCTAATTATTGGGTTGGTCCACTTTGGAGGTGTTTTACATGGATTTTGAGGAGGTGTTTGGGTGTTGGATGAGATCTAGGTGGTTAAACCCTAAATATAGCATTGTTCATTTCTTATTGGACCTTATCTATTGGAGTTCTACATTTGGAGAGCCTTTGGAGGCTAGACATTGGTGTTTGACTTGGTATTGTCCTTCATTTGTTTGAGGTGACTCTCTCTTTTTCATTAAAAATTGTGCATGTGACTTTGGCCACCTTGTTTTAGGCATGCGGTTGAAGTAGTTGGAGGATTTTGGTTTGTTTAATATTCCCTAGGATGGATCTGGGAGTTTATTATTATTTTATTGTTGGATGAAGATGAGCTAAAATATGTATTAAGATTTTCTCTCCATTGAGCCTAATTTAAAATCTATTGGTTTCTTTGGATGGTGAATCAAAGAGTTTATTGAATGGTAATGTGCTCCTCATGTTTTAATTGTGGATGAGACCTTCAATTGATAATGGTTTTGGGACAATGAAGTAAGTCATATTTTTCCTCTTTTATGTGGTGGTTTCCAATTGAAAGTTTAAGTTATAGTATATGTTACCCCCCACTTTGTATGCGTGTCCACTTGTAATTTTTATTATAATATCAACATGTTGATGGAGATTTGGATGGCCTAGTGATGATGTTTTGGGGTTCTTTGATGATAGATATTGGTTCCTTGTGTCTTCTCATATGGATACTATTTTTCCTCTTGTTTCATATAATTGATCATTTTCTTCATGACTGCCCTTGTATCTTATTACTTGATGGATTATATGGATGATATGGTGTCCTTTATAGTCCATTCATTTCCTAACACTCTTTTCCATGATGGATGTTATTCATGGATTGATGGCGCATGGGGGTTTTCCTGGTGGAATGATCTAAATCACAATTTTTGATGATTTCTCTGTGGAACATTTTCTATCTAGCATAACTTTGATGGCCTAAAACCTATAACCTTCATGGCATCTTGGGTTCATTGTTATCACCTTTTGTCGAGTGCTCTCTCTATTGTGGCACACGTGGAGGAATATTCTTGCGTCCGTTCTATCCTTCATGGTGATGATTGTTTATTGTGGACACATTCTCCTTAGCTTTGACGCTTCTATCATGGAATGATGGTTTCCTTGGTTCATGGATTGATGAGTTGACATAGGGGTTGGACTAGTTTGCATGTGGACATTCATTAACACATGTGTGAGTTCATTCCTTACTTTGATGAGATACTACACATACAGGGGTTTACACTTGATGGATAGATTAATCTACACATGTTGGGATTCCTTGATGAGAACCTACCCTTTGGAGAGTTTTTACACATATTCCCATGCATATTCATTGGAGAAATCACTATGGAGAGATTCCTTAACTCACTTCCTTAACACACTCCCTTTGGTTGTTGGCCTACACACTTATATATGCTTATTGTTGGATGTTTTGGCCGAAGGCCCTCATTTCACATCCTTTAGGTTTTATGTTAGATCTATCTGCTAACTCCAAAAATGTAGGTGTATGATAAATATTATATAATTGAAATTGTTCCATGGTATCTTTAGTCATTCTATTAATTAGATCTCCCAAATCAGTTAAATTATTTAAAATGAGGACATTATCGATGCGAACGAGACAATAGAATCGACAAGATAAATATGGACATTAGATTTGCTGCTTTTACAATTAATTGAATAGTTTGTGGGTTTCTTTTCCTTCTCCTGACCTTTTAAGACATAATTTCCTAACTGTTTTGGCATAAATTGGAATGTCTTCTATGGTTTGAGGCAAGGGAATTTTGATGCAAACATTCTTCAATTCAGTAACTAGATCAAATTCAGAGCAAATTATTGGTTTGTCCAAATTCAACCTCTATGGATAGGGAGTAGATATGGATGAGTGAGGTTGCTCTATGTTTCATGAAGAATTGTCATTATTGTTTGATTGATCAGGAGTTTCCTCCTTGGGTTCTTCCTCGATAATGATAGGGTATTTCTCTTAAGCACTTGTGCAGATATGAAATGAGCATCTTGTAACTCTACCAATGTAACACAATATGTCAGAAAGGGCTATAAGTTAGTGTTAAAAACATGTTGAGATACCTTATTATGAGGGTGAGGAACGAGCTAGGAAGATAGTTGAGTAGGCCTTAGAGTTTGTTGACTAGTTGTTAGTTGCAATTCTTGTGGTTGTACACTCTATTGTTGCTGGGCCTATGCATGATATGGATGTTGTAGTGGAGGATATGGTTATTGTAGTTGTTGGAATTGATTTTTTTTCAAAATCCCAACTCAGTTCCAGTTTTAGTTTTTCATTGTTTAATGCCCAAACCCCAAGGTTAGTATACACATCAAATTTAATAATTTTGTACTGAAAACATAAAACACATGAGATTTTCTCTTTCTTTTGAATTCTGAAAATTAAAGGAAGCCGTAAACTCTTACTCAGAAATTTAATTTTTAGATACACATGTGAAATTTTAACACTCAGATTTTTAGTCAACTTGACCCAGGAAAAACCCTGAGGGGAAAACCTGTTTGCAGAGATATTTTATTATTTCTCCAGAGACAATTATTCAACAAAATTACAACAGTACTTATCTATTTTCATCTCGAAAAATGTTCCATAAAAAACAACCAGAAACTGTTGTATGGAACCCAAGAAAAATCTGCCACACGTGTGACTGTATGACTGCCTCAATTTATGTGCAAAACCCAGCCTCGAAATATGTGATGTACGATCACTGTATGAACAACAATAAATGCTGTACAATTGCCTCAATTTCTATGCAAACTGTCTCGAAATCTGTGCCTTCTCTCTTCTCGAAAACCATGTTGTACTATCACTATACGACTTTCAATAATTTATGTATGGACTCTACGACTCCATTAATTTTTGTACAGATTCCTAGGGATTTGTGCCACTCTGGTGGTACTGTTGTCTCGAAATTCATTCCCTTTCTCTTCTTCCTGGTTCTGGAAATTTTTTGCAAGGGTTTCTCTTTGATTTTCACTTGCTCTCTCTCTCTCTCTCTCTCTCAAAAATCCCTCTTGAAAGTGAACAATGAATTCAATTTTCCTTTCCCTCTTCATTTTTGTTTGGGTAACTTCCTCCTTGAGATCAAAGGTTAGAATTAAAAACAAACTCCATGAGATTAATGGCTCATCTCATTTCCTCATTAAAAATTCACTTTTTAAATAATAATGACCCTCATTAATGCTCATAAAGTCACTTTAAAATTATAAACTCAATCATTTAATTAAAAGTCACTTTATCATAAAGTCATTCATGCCTTTTAATATGGATAGGGACCACATTTAAAGTGCCATTGTCCACCCTAAGGCATGAGTGAGCAAACACTTCCCTAGGTAAAAAAATCAACACTCCCTCTTTCCGAGGAAGGTGTTTTTCAACACTCCCATCTTGTCTCTGAAATGTATTTGCTTTCCTTTTCCCAAATACTTGATGATAATATCTGCCACCTACTCATATGTAGAAATGTATTGTAACTCAACGGCTCCTCTCTAAACATAATCTCTGATGAAGTGGTATCTGATCTCAATGTGTTTTGATCACCTGTCATGAAACACTGGATTCTCAGAGAGCCTGATGCAACTCTGATTGTCACATTGAATGATAGTAGGCCTCAACTCCTGACCAAATAAATAAACCATGAACTTGCGAAGACACAATGCCTTGCAACTAGCTTGAATAGCTGCCATGTACTCAGCCTATGCAGAACTCAAAGCAACAGAATTTTGCTTTCGACTGAACCATGACACAACAAACGAACCCAACCTGAAACAACAACCGAAAGTTCTCTTCTGGTCCGAAGAACTGCCTTCCCAATATGAATCCATGAATCCAACCAAGTTCACTCCACCTGACCTCCTGTAGTCCAGACCATAGTTTACAGTCCCAATAAGATATCTAAAAATATGTTTTGCAGCTACCCAATGCACTCTCTTGGGATCCACGATGAATTGACTGAGAGTGTTCACTGCAAAAATCATATCTGGACTGGTGTTGACACAATAAATCAATGAACCAATGAGTTGATGAAACAAAGTAGGATCAACCAACTCTCCCTCAGAAGCATGAAGCTTATTCCACTTGGATATCATGGGTGTAGAGATAGGTTTGTAGTCCTCCATCTGAAATATCCTCAGAACATCTGCAACATATTTTCCTTTCCCTAGGAATACATGTCCATCCTCATGCCATACCTCCATGCCTATATAGTAGTGCATCAACCCAAGGTCGGTCATCTCAAAATTTGAAGCAAGATTCTTCTTGCATGCATCAATCAAGTGCTCTCCTCCAGTAATGAACAAGTCATCAACATACAACAGAAGAATGAGAGTAACACCACCAACCACAATGTAGTAAAGGTTGGGACCAACCTCACTCTTCTGAAACCCAATCAAAAGAAAATAGGAATCAATCCTCGAGTACCAAGACCAAGGGGCTTGCTTCAGACCATACAAGGACTTTTTCAGCATGCATAAGTGAGAATCTCTCTCATAAATCTCAAAGCCCCATGGCTTCTCCAAATATACCTCCTCCTGTAGAAGACCGTTGAGAAATGTGGTCTTCACATCCATATGATGGATCCTCCAACCCATATTTTCTTTGATCCTCCATGGATCCTCCACGATGGAGATCACTACTTTGATCAAAGAAAATATGGCAACCGACACAAAGGTCTAGTCATAATCAACTCCCTCAATATGTGAGAACCCACGCGCTACAAATCGAGCTTTGACCTTATCGATGTTGCCATTTGAAACATGCTTGATTTTGTAGAGCCACTTGGAAGTCACAACTGACTTCCCCTCTGGTATCATAATAGATTCTCACACCCGATTCTTCATGATGGAATTGTACTCTTCCATCATGTCATCTCTCCAAACTTGGTGTATGGAAGCCTCCTCATAAGTAGTAGGCTCAAACTCCCTCAAGCTAGTCACTTGTGCCATGTAATTGGAAAATCTCTCAGGTTCCTTGCTCTATCTGACCTCCCTCCTAGGTGGACCGACATACTCCTCTGATTCCTTCAGAAGATCCCTGAACAATCTTGGCTTCTCTTCTTGGAAGAAGGATATTGTCACAGACCCTCCTCTACATCCTCATCAAAAAAATGTTTCCCTGAAGATGTACCAACAGTATGAGATCCTGTCCCCGGTGAACCTGAACCTGTACCATGTGTATCCGAATCACTTGAAGGTGTAACCTGTGAACCTATCCTTGTACCAAAAGTCCCTGTAGACTGAGTCCCTGAAACTGATGATCCTGTAACCTGTGACCCAGTCACGCCTAAAACCTGTGACCTTGTACCCTGACTCGCTGAACTCTGTGATGCTGTCACTCGTGGAGTACCCTGCTGCTCCTCTATCTTAGAATCTCGATATCTCTTGAAATCTCACTCCTGCTGAAATCTTACCTCCCTCATCACCATAAATTTCCTCTATGTAGTAAGGTAAATGCGGAAATCCTTTGTAGTCTTGTCATATCCAACAAAAATACCCCTCTCTCCAGTAGCCTCCAACTTTTTCCTCTTCTCAGAAGGGACACGTGAGTATGTAAGGCATCCAAAGATACATAAGTGGCCTATCTCATGCATCTTCCTGGTGAACATCTCCGCAGGAGTTTTGAAACCCAAGGAACGGTGCAGATTCCTGTTATGCACATAAAAAACAATACTATAGGTCTCTGACCATAGAAAGAAAGGAAGACTCTGATCTTCCAACATGGCTCTAGCTGCACCCATAATCGAACGGTTCTTCCTTTCATCCACTCCATTCTGATGTGGAGTGTAAGGAACTGTCAACTGCCTCCTGAGCCCCTCCTGTCTACAAAACACATCGAATGCATGGGAAGTATACTCACCCCCATTATCTTATTGAATTACCTTCATCTTCTTTCCTGTGTGGTTCTTCACAAGAGATTTGAACTCTTGGAAATGAAGCAAGATATCCTCCGATCTCTTGCTTCTAAGGAAGAAGATCTTGGTCTTCCTGGAAAAGTCATCGATGAATGTAATGTAATAATCAAAACTTGTCAATGAGGAAAAAAACATGGGGCCACATAAATATGAATGAATCAACTCAAGCACTCCATCTGATATGTCGTCACTGCTCGAAAACTCAGCCTTGGTGTACTTTCCCAAAGCAGACCCTCTGCATACACAACTCTACTATGTGCTAAAATATGGAAAAACCGTGGTCATGTCTCTCAGCATCCTCAAAGCTAAATGATGAAGGTGGGCCATCCTCCTGTGCCATAACTCACACACCTCACTGCTTCTCTAAGTGTGTGACAGTGCATGATGTGGCTGGAAGAGAATCTTGTATAGTTTCCTACATATGACTCCAGTCACATATGAAGCTGTTGATCCTAATTTTGTTATCATTTTCGGCTATTAATTTACATGTTTGACATATGTTTTGTCACCTTTTGGCATGTTTTTTGTCATGCAGCTCACTATTTAGCCCCAAGTACGACTATATTTTGGGTTTATGAAATTTCTGGTTCATTCTTGTTATGTCACAATTTTATTAGTTAATTCGATGATATTTGATATATGTTTGATGCTTAATTTGTTATTGCATACCATAGTCTTCAATGAGACAATGAACATACAATGCATCCACCCTAGATATGCATAGAGCATATCCAACTCACTTTCCAGCTCATCGTTCAACCCACCGAGCCAACCACGCGCTGTTGATGATAGATTCCCAAACGTTAAAGCATGGAACAGTCTACAAATTGCCTATTGTCCATGCGTTTGGGTGGTAGAATGATCCTCATTCTAGAAGACTCTCCAGCGTGCTCCTCTGCTCGACACCACACCACCAATCCACTCCAAAGAGAGCCTTCATGCCACATCACACATGATGGAGAATAACCACGCGAAGGAGAAGGAGGAACACTATGTGTTGGCATGTGAATAGTTGATTGCAGTAATGGTTGACTAAATTTAGAGAGCGGCCGACCATTGAAAGGGTCCACTTGATCACCTCTGTAAACAATATATATATCAGCCTCCACTCGAGTGCTTAGTTAGCGAATTTTCATTGTAATTAGTCATTTTAAGAAACTCTGTAATACTGTTCTGCACCATTAGAGGAAATTTCAATTTAAAATGGGCCTTCCAAAAATAATACAAATTCCATGTCATCATGTATTAGCCAATCAAAATTCTTTAAAATTACAAAATGTAGCACCTCTTAAACAAATTTGTAATATAAATTTGGGGATAGGTATCATAAAAAAAACTACTTTTTTGTTCGTATTTTCGACATATATCCCCGTGTTTTTACTCAAATTTCGATCGGGATAGCTCGTTAAATTCTGCATCCAACGAGTACCCAGTCAACATACTTTTGATGGGCCCTGCTACCCCAAAAATAAGAAATACCTGAAAAAATGTGATGATGATGTCATCATCACGTTTTTTTTCCAGGTATTTCTTGTTTTCAGGTAGCAGGGCCCATCAAAAGTATGTCGAGTGGGTACTCGTTGGATGCAGAATTCAATTCCGCATCCAACGAGCTCTCCTGATCGAAATTTGAGTAAAAACACAGGGAGATATGTCGAAAATACGAACAAAAAAGTAGTTTTTACTTTTCTTTCTCCAAAATTAATAAATATTATTTTATTATTTTAACTATTATTTTATTCATTTTCCTTAGGAGGCCCATTTTGAGTTTAAATTTCGTATAATGCTTTAATAGAAGTTATGTTTATGCTGCGTATGATCGTGTTTGTGTAACCGTTTAGCAAGTTGCCACCCTGATTGCTGAGAGGGCCCCTCATCAACCAGTGGTTTTCATCTTTGTGTATTTTCGTTATCTCTTTCTTTGCATTTAGCGTAGTCTCATTTATGATTTGTGTATGTGATTCAGTTTCTGCAATCGTTTATGTCATTATTTCTTGTAGCATAGATTATACTTTGATGTTATGTTGTTAATGTAGTTTTCCTTCATGAATTAAGTGACCGGTTGCGCATAAGTTTGCTTTCAATTTCCTTTTTCAGTCTTTTCCAGCTTACTGTTCAGTTTTATGTTGGCAAATACATAGAGTAGAATGCTTTGATATTGTAGGTTCAAGTTACAGTAGGTTCAATTTTGTTTTCTGCTTTGTTATAAATTCATTTGGTTGTATTTCAATTTGATGAAAAATGCAATAGATAATGATGTCTTTATAATTATGAATTAGTTTAAGTTACTTTACTGTTGAATTTGATCATTAAGTAGGGTTTCTTATCATTATGCATTTTGTTTTCATGTGCATGAATCAACTGATCTCGAAATCATGTAGATTAACTATTTCTTAAAATTCTAGTGTTTTCTATATACAGAATGTCATTCAGACAACCTGTTCCGCCTATCGTTTAGACCTACCTTCCAGTCTGTTATCCAGCCCTTCATTCAAACTTTAGTGTTTTTAATCTGTTTTAAGGCTATTTATTTATCTTTTTGTTGCAGCTGTAACATTTTGCCAAAATTCAAAATTTTTTGGGACCCTCCTTTTATTTCTTTTTGCTCAGCTCCTTGGTTTTGTTTGATGTTTGCGCAAGGATTACTTTTATGCTAGCGATGTTTTACCGTTTGTGTTGGTTTTACCCTGCCATTGGAAGTGTTTTAGACTTTTGAGTTGGGAGTCCAGTTATCTGCACACCCGCCGTTTCGGAAAAGAATGGGACATCAAGACCGATCCAAGGGTTATTGGTCTTCGATGCGCTTTATTCGTCAGTGGCTGTTTTAAGATCCCGTCGGAATGTTTGTCTCTACGTCTTCCGCTGTTGCGGAGGAGATATTGCAAAGCTTCTCGAGGGTTGTATTATCCTCTTCCGATCCCCGCCGTTTTGATTCACAGATCCTTAGGCTTTCATCTTTCACCGTTGCGTCTTTGGAAAGCACTGTCCTTCTGATGTAGTTTGTTTTCCGCTTGACCGATTTTTCATTTTTGCCGAAGTTATGTTTATTTTTACCTCCGATTTTTGTTGGTCTGCGGAACTAGGTGCCTTGATGGTTTCCGCCATTGCGGCTTTTCAACCAACTATTGGTTCGAGGCCTTAGTTGGGCGAGCTCCGATGTAGGGTTTTATTTGTTTCTCCTACCGACGCCATTGCGGTTTTCCTAACCGTTTCATCATCCGCCGTTACGGAGGCGATACTGACAGGATCGCCGATCCCGTAGCCGTTTCGATTCCTGATTGGTTTATTTTTTCTTGCCGACTATATGTCGACCGCGGCGTATATATTGGGGTCAAGGTTTTATTAAATTTTTATTGTTATTTTGCGAATTGCCTGTGCTGTCATTGTCGCTTTGAGCAGACCATTTTACTCGCTGTCAGTACTTCACTCCTAGGTGGCTCCGTTGTGGAGGTTTGCGGTTTTTCCTCGACCAGTCACGCAACACATTTCCAGGTAGGCCTTGATTCCCGTTTTACCTTTTCCGTTCGATTGGTTGGACTGAGTTTGTCGCCCTTGGTTAGTTCCTATCTCGGCGGTTAGTGAATACCTCGTTTTCCATTTTCAGCATGTATATATAATCTAGGTTATTGGTATGGCTGCCCGGTGGGGTTTTTTTTTGTTTTGCTTGATGATTGCATTCGCGGCCGTTATGAGCTTGCAGCCTGCACTTGACTGCTGAGGAAACCGGTGCAGACGGTCGTTACGCTGTCTGTACCAATACCCCCCAATATGTGTATTGCTGTGCGGGGAGGGCGTTTTCTTGTTTACTTCAGAGATGCCGAGGTTTTGGTTCCCCAGTATGGTCGCCCTCGTTTTTGTGAACCAGGGTCGCGATGTTGGAGTTACGCCCCTTAGGATGAGATTGTTAAAATTTGAACACGAACCGTGGACCAATTTAGGGGTTCAAAATGCATTATCTATTCAGATCTTGATGCAAGTGTGTTTTGCAGGAAGCAGCTTCCTCTTATTTTTCCATGTCTAGGCCAAATGTATCCAATGTTTGAGAGGCACCGCCTCCTTCATCTTATGATTTCTTTGTTCAACCACTTTTCTATCCATCATTACCACCAACCTCAAGCTTACAGTGAGTATCCTTCACTTGGGATTAGGCCTCATATTTTCCATGGAACGATTTAGTTCATAGCGCCGAGAGGGGATCTTCTTCGTTTTAGAAAAACCATGATATTATGAGTTGATTATGCAAATATTTAGTATGTGCTGGTTTTTAGCTTTTTTGGCAGATTGGTTGTGCGCATGAATACTTGGTTTGAGTATTGTTTGTTTATTTTCATAACTGCAATCATGTTTAGCCTAAACGAGGTAAAATGCTCATACAGTTTGGCTCCACTTTTTGAACGTTATCTAGGAATGGCCTGACCGAACCTAAAGCAATTTCTGTGTATGATAGGGAAATTCTTCAGAATCTGAGATGTCTAAACGGCAGAAGAAGAAGACTCCCATAGTAGAGGAGGAACCCGAGGTTGAAATTGTCACCAGAATTGAGTACACCTATGAGGATACCAAATGCATAGTTGGTATGGAACCTGAATATAAATGGGGGGAAGTCTACAAATTAATAACACACTGGGAGGTACCTGACACAGGTTTTGAGGAGGAAACCATAAATGCAAATATAGAGAGATATGCATTGATGAGAGTTGCTACTAGACCTGAGCTTTTCCCGTGCTCAGAGGTGATTGGATGGATTCTGCCCAGGGCAGATGTAACCACCATGATTTTGGCAAATGTTGACAAACAGGGTTATGTTGCTTATAGCCCTGGGTATGTATCACTGGCCTACCACTTACCAGAAGCACAAGTGTACTTGACTGAAGACTGGCTAAAGATAATTAATCTGGACCTAGTCGAGACACTGAAGAGAATGCTGGTGCATGGCAAGAACTTTAGGACTAGGCCATCCGGGGAATATGATACTGCCACTTTAAGAACCCCTTACAGGTTCATTGCCCTGATGTTGAACAATATTTTCGGGAGGGCCCATGGTAAAAGCTTTAAGTTGGAGTGGGTGCCTATCATCTTCTATGTGGCAACCCAGGGGACAATGTTCAACTGGGAGAACATTGTATCCAACAGCCTCTCATCTTGCATTGCTTCAACATTAGGAGGGGTGTCCCAGAATAAATCAGAGTTCTACATGAGCTCTATCCTAATTTATTGCATACTATGAACCAACCCTTCCCAAATCTGAGGTGTATCTGGGACTGGGAGAGAACACCAGTCTACTCAGCTTACAAGCCACTGTGGGCACACAAATACCATAGTCACTATAGAGAAGTGTGTGAGCACTTCATCATGCCATTATATACATTGATTTTCTTAAAGGAGTGCAACTGCATGTCGGAGGAAGCATCGCAGGTTATTAAAGAATATGCAGATTATTACTTGACGGAAGATGGATTGTATTTCAGAATGTATGGATGCACCAGGGCACCCTCACTACTGCCAAAATATGCCACTGACTATGTGGTCCACAAAGAGGCAATTAGGCAGGTATTCTTAGATGGCATAGGGAGATTTTTATTTGAACATAAGAAAGCAGCTTATCGTCCCTTACCATTCAGGTTGCAAAGCTATAAGTTCACAAGAGTGAAGAAAGCTGATGAATTTGTGGAGGAATTGGGGAAATTCCATTTTGGGGAAATAAATTTCTTGAGGAACGATTCCTGGAATAAAGTGGCAGAGCACTGCAAGGAGGCAAATGTACATTTTGAATACACAAGCCACTAGGATAAAGATGAATCCATTTTTCGCAGTGCAGAAAACATAACTGCTTTGAGAAGAAGATTTAAAAAGAAAATTACCACTAAAGGCGGGAAAGGATAGGATGAGCAGAAAAAAGAGGAGGAAGGGGAAGCTAGAAAAAGGGATGAAGATGCTAGGAGGCTAGCACATGAAGTCGAAAGATGGCTCAAAGGTGAGGAGGAAGAAAAGAGAAAGGCTGAACAAGAAGCAGCTAGAAAGGTAGAAGAAGCTGCCCAGAGTGAAGAAGAGGAAAAGAAAAGGAAAATGGATGGAGAACTAAAGAAGCAGGAAGCAGAAAGGTTAAAACTAACAGGGTCTATGACAGATCAATCAGCTTCTGATCCTATAGACATTCAAGCTCAGGACCTGGGTGATCCTGATGTCCAAGATCCTGAGGTAGATGCTAGTAGCGCATTGGGGCAGGCTGCTATCCCTACCCTAAGACTAATCCCTTTCGAGCAGAAGAAAGAGGAGGAGGTACAGGATTTCAATACTATTTTTTTATGACAGGGAAAGAAAAAGAATAGTAAAGAGGATCGAGAGGAAGGTCGAGACTGGGGGACAGTCGGGAAAAATGATAAATGACACAACAATGGTGTATGGGACAGACAAGGATCCAATATTCACCATCAGAGCTGGGGCTGCATTGATCCATGCTTTTGAGGACAATGTAGATCGGATATTCACTGATCTTGAACAGTAAAAGAAGTCTGCTGCCCAGCTAAAGGACACCCTGAGAAGAGAGAGAGAGGAAAGTAGTAGAATAAAAAGAAAGTTTGAAGACATACACCATGAAATAAAGTCTTCAAAAGTTGAGCTCCATTTCCTCCAAGTAGAGAAGAGATCTCTGGAGGCTGCCCAAGGAAGTCTGGAGAAATTGCAGCAGGAATGTCAAGGGTTAAGGACAGAAAAGGATGAGTTGAAGACGGTATGTGAAAGTCTTCACACAGAAAAGGTGCAGCTGCTAGGAAAGATAGGGGAGTTGGAGCTACAGAAAGCTACTTTGGAGGAATCTAAGAGGCAATCTTAGGGGCAGACTACGGAGCTTAAAGAACAAGTTACCTCATTAACAACAGCTCTAGAAGAGGCTAGGGAACATCAAGTCAATCTTTAGCCTTTCAAGGAGCACGTTCTAGCACAAGGGAGCAAGATGCACCAACTGCAAGTAGCCATAGAGGAAGAAAGGTACAAGATCTTGCAGGTAGACAATCGGTTGGAAGAGATTTTGGAAACCTCTTCATATCTTGTAGACAGATCGTAGGACATCTTAGAAGTCCTGACGGGGAGAATGGAAAGATTAGAAGCAAATGAGGAAACTCTTGTAGATCTTCCAACAAAATATCAACAAATCCTAAGGCAAGACTATGATCTACTGGAGTTTTCCATAAACACAGCCGAAGAATTCAAAAAGGCTGTCAAGAAGACAAAGGGGGCTTGTGCAGAATTCTTCAGGAGGCTTTTGATTACTTATAATCATTGCCAGGTTGAGGCTGAACAACGAATGGATACTTTTCTAGAACATAGCCTGTTTTTGGAAATGTTGCAAAGAAAATATCAGGAAGATGAACAAAGGGTTCAACACATCAAAGCCCTAGACGAGGAGACCCTGAGAAAGGAAGCAGCTCATTTCGCGGTTAGTGTGCAGTTACTAGAGGACCAACTTCGCCCGAGCTCAGCCAGGATAGAAGTAATAAGAAATCAGGCCGTTAAATTTGAAATTAATATTCGTTTCTTAGAACCTTTCGAGTTCGAAAGCATTGCCTCAGAGGCTTCAGCATGGAAGAAGTTCTTGAATAGTCAAGCGAGACCCTCCTCATAAGCACTTTTATTTATTTATTGTAATATATTAAAGAAAAGTATGGGAGGTGAAGCGTTGGGGAAGCCTAAGAGTCATTTGTGGGCAGCCCAATAGTTTTGCTCTTTTTGTATAAATATAGAAGATTTAGATAGGAGGAGGGGAATTTTTCCCAGTGAGATTTGTGAGGACATGTTGTAAGAAGAACTATTTCCTTTTGCAATAGATAATTACAATTTGCCTGTTGGAGAAAGCTTGGTGGAATGTTCAAATGTTGTGCTATGGATTTGTTGAAGAGGAACTATTTTGTTTTCAGCTTTGTGTCCATTAACTGTGAGATCGTTCTAACTCTTTGAACCTATGTTCTGGTATGAATGTTCTCTAGTTTATTTTATGAAAATTTCCACTATGAGTAATGAATGTTGTTCATAAACAATTGGTTATCTGGTTGTTCAAATATCTTTAATGTTCATGTGTTTTGAAAGAAGTATCAGCTATCTGTGATTTTTCATAATGCATGTACAAAATACATTACTCATTAATGAATGCCAATTTTGCTCCCTAGGGATAGGTTAGGTAGTTAGTTTTAATTTCTTGCTGTGTGTGATTTAGATGCGAGAGAGTTTAAGATGAGAGGTAAGAACCTGCACATCACATTGTGACCGCTCCTCGTATTCTCTATCAATCTGCATTTTAGACAGGCACTCGCATATCATACTTAAAACTAAAAAACACAAAAATATACACGGTGGACCGGGCCGCAACCAGTAAAACCTTTTATTTTTGTTACTTGACCTACGGTAGCCGGACCGCAAACCAGACGGATTCCCTACACCAAACAGTCACGGGCTAGTTGGGAACGTTGACTGGGGAGAATCCCTTGCTGTTGTTGCCTGCGAATTTCCAGGCCTCAACACCTTTTTATTATATTTTGACTGTGGTAGTTAGATAATAGTTATATTTATTATTAAATCCTTATGTTAGACTGTTTAAAGTATTTATTAAAGTTTTATTCCTATTTTTTGTCCTTTCACCCTATGTTTTAAGTTATGTCTTGTGTTTTGGTTTATTGTGGTTTCTGATTTCTTTCTTCAATATTGTTGTGATGCTTTGTAATTTTATCTTTGGTTTGGATTGATTTATCCTTTTGTATATAGAGTTTGAGATTAGATATGTTAAAATTCTAGAGAAGTACACTAGCACTTTGTAGATTGGTTATAGTAATAGGAACTGCTTTTTTTCACTATGTGGTGATTGAATAGACTTAGAGAGTAGGACTTAAAAGAGTCTTCTTTATTAAGTTTTCCACTTGCTTCCAATTAAAGTTTTCTTTATTATGTTTTCTACTTGCTTCTTTTATTAAGGTCTTTTACTTGTCTATAAGCTAGATTTTCTTTGCATTTGAATTGGTTATTTATGAAGGCAATATTTAAAAAGAATCTTGTCTCTTATTAGATTAGTTGTTCATAATATCTTTTTAATTAAGAATAATTTGCTTATGGAATAGATCATCATGTTTAGCATCACCTGTAATTGGACTTTCCTTAGTTTGCACATATTTGTAGAAGTTAAGTTAGATTTGATTCCATTCAGTTTCTTTACATCATTTGAAATCCATTTTGACACTCCTCCTACTCAAGTTCCAATCATAGTAAATGCATATTCACAGGAGAGTGGAACTAGATAATTTAGTTTTACCATTATGTATATTTGTTAATTGTATGAATAGATTAAGTTGTTGAATTTGTAAAAGTGTCTCCAGTAGTTGTAATTTTGTCATAATACATTGTGTAGTTAATCTCTGAAGTTGTTTATAAAGATTTCTTAAATTAAGAGATAAAATAGTTAAGTAAAAGGAAGTTTATTTTCTTAAAGCTAACTTGTTTATATTTTTATCTTTCAGTATTTGTCTATAGAATAGAGTAGTATAGCTTGATACTGCTCTAGTCTAGCACTCTATTTGGTTTAATTACCTTTCTAGTTGAATTTATAGGAGTTTGACTCATTTTTTCATTTTGAAAGATCTTTCGATCTTTGTTTTGTTAAAATATTTCTACGACACCCTAGGAACCCCTCTACCTTCGCATATACTTTGTGTCAACTTGAAGTTTACTAACCTTGGTTGATAATTAAATATTAGGTGAATCAATTAAGACATTATAACACCCAACATAAGTAGATGGACTCTCTGCTTTGGGAAAGATGTGAAATTTCCCATCTAGGACATATACCCCAAGGCCTCTGTCCTCAATCATGGAGACTGATACAAGGTTAATTTTCATCCCAGGTACATACAAGAAATCCCTCAGAAACATAGGCTGCATGGACTCCCTATAAAAGCGGACTGTCCCACGCCCAACTACTCTCACCACTCTATCATCGCCCAATACAACCTCCAAATCCAAGTCTGTCTCTGAAATATCGGTGAACATGTATCGATCACCTGTCATGTGATTCAAAGCTCCACTATAAATATACTAAGTGAAGGAAGTAGTGGAAGCACTCAACGAATTCCCAACAATCATGGAATGCTCCATGTGACCCTCAATATGCTGGTGATGGATGATTCTCTCTCTACACAAGCACCAACAAAGAGAGAAACATCTGTCTCAAATATAGGAGTGTACTCATCAATCTCCGCTGAAGCTAATGTATGCTATTTCACTTTTCTCACGTCTTTCTTCTCTCCATTCTGCTACTTTTTTCTACCCTTGGAACCGTTCTTGGTCTTCTTCTTCTTCTCCTTTGATGCTAATGCCACATTCTCCTCATCATCATTGATGTAAGATGTACTTCCCCATACATATCCTCTACATGTCTCCTCCTATATGAAATCATCCCAAAGACGATCCCATAAAGGAATGTGCTCATGAGCAACCAATGAATCCACAAATATAGCCCATGGCTTCACCACGTCATTCAAGGTTGTACGCGCCAACTTAGTACTCTGTATCACCTCCCCTATAGCTCCAAGCTCACCACGAACCTGTGTAATCCTGGTGAGGTAAGTGGTCATATTCTCACACTTGTTCATGCGAATTCTCTTTAACTTCTCCCTTAATACCATCTTCCTATTTTCATTGGAACTTTTCTATAAGTTAGTTAAAGCAGTCCACATCTGATGGGAATGATATTTACCTGAAATGTGTGGAATCACATGATATTTTATTGGATCAAGAAGGATTATTTGGCCTTTATATCCCTCTTGTCGAATGGGGCCCTAGCCACTGCATCTGCAGGAACAATAACTGGATTTGTAGTAGTGTATTTCACTATATCCCATAGTTCATTATCCTATAAAATCAACACTATTCTAGACTTCCAAGGACTTAAATTTCCATCCCCATCCAACATGTCTTCTATTTTAATACCGGTAGCCATGACTGAAAGAAAATCCAAGAATCTATTTGCTACTCAACCCTGTTATCCTTTATTCCTCCCAATCTGAAATTTCTGTTTGTGTGCAAATTTTCAGCCTTCACTCAACTTTGATACCATGAAATTTTTTCAAATCTCAACCCGGTTCCAGTTTCAGTTTTTCATTGTTTAATACACAAACCCCAAGGTTAGCATACACATAGAAATTTAATAATTTTGTATTGAAAACGTAAAACACATGAGATTTTCTTTTTCTTTTGAATTCTGAAAATTAAAGGAAACCCTAAATTTTTACTCAGAAATTTAATTTTTAGCTACACACATGAAATTTTAACACTCATCTTTTTGGTCAACTTGACCCAGGAGAAACCCTGAAGGGAAAACCTATTTGCAGAGAGATTTTATTATTTCTTCAGAGACAATTATTTAGCAAAATTACAATAGTACTTATGTCTTTTCATCTTGAAAAACGTACCATAAAAAACGCCTAGAAACTGCCTTACAAAACGTAAGAAAAATCTGCCACACGTGTGACTGTATGACTTCCTTGATTTATGTGCAAAACCTAGCCTAAAAATCCATGCTATACGGTCACTGTACGAACATAAATAAATGTTATACGACTACCTCGATTTCTGTGCAAACTGCCTAGAAATATTTTCCTTCTCTCTCCTCGAAAACTGTGCTTTACGGTCACTGTACGACCTGCATTAATTTTTGTATGGACTGTACGAATGCATTAATTTCTGTACATATTCCTAAGGATTCGTGCCACTCTACTGGTACTTTTGTGTCAAAATGCGTTCCCTTTCTCTTCTTCCTAGTTCTTGAAAGGGTTTGCAAGGGTTTCTCTTTGCTTTTCTCTTGCTCTCTCTCTCTCTCTCTCAAAAATCTCACTTGAAAGTGAACAATGAATTCAATTTTCCTTTCCCTCTCACTTTTTGTTTGAGTAACTTCCTCCTTGAGATCAAATGTTAGAATTAAAAACCAACTCCATGAGATCAATGGCTCATCTCATTTCCTCATTAAAAATTCACTTTTTAAATAATAATGAGAATTTAATACTCACCCTCCTTAATGCTCATAAAGTCACTTTAAAATTATAAACTAAAAAATTTAATTAAAAATTCACTTGATCATAAAGTCATTCACACCTTTTAATATGGCTAGGGACCACATTTAAAGTGTCATTTTCCACCCCAAGGCATGAGTGAACAAACACTTCCCTATGTAAAAAAATTAACACTCCCTCTTATCGAGGAAGGTGTTTTTCACCACTCCCATCTTGTCTCTGAAATGTATGTGCTTTCCTCTTCCCAAAGACTTCATGAGAAAATCTGCCACCTGCTCATATGTAGAAATGTACTGTAACTCAACATCTGCTCTCTGAACATAATCTCTGATGAAGTGGTATATGATCTCAATGTGTTTTGACCTATCATGAAACACTGGATTCTCAGAGAGCCTGATGGAACTCTGATTGTCACAGTGAATGATAGTAGGCCTCAACTCCTGACCAAATAAATCAACCATGAACTTGCAAATCCATAATTCCTTGCAACTAGCTTGAATAGCTGCCATGTACTCAGCCTCTGCAGAACTCAAAGCAACGGAATTTTGCTTCCGGATAAACCATGACACAACAACTGAACCCAACCTAAAACAACAACCGAAAGTGATCTTCCAATTCGAAGCACTGCCTTCCCAATCTGTTTCTGTGAATCTAACCAAGTCCACTCCACCCGACCTCCTGTAGTCCAGACCATAGTCTACAGTCCCAACAAGATATCTCAAAATATTTTTTGCAGCTACCCAATGCACTCTCCTGGGATCCACCATGAACTGAATGAGAGTGTTCACTGCAAAACTCATATCTGGACTGGTGTTGACACAATACATCAACGAACCAATGAGTTGACAAAACAAAGTAGGATCAACCAACTCTCCCTCAGAAGCATGAAGTTTATTCCACTTGGATATCATGGGTGTAGACACAAGTCTGTATTCCTCCATCTGAAATCTCCTCAGATTATCTGGAACATATTTTGCTTTCACCAGGAAAACATGTCCATCCTCCTGCCATACCTCCATGCCTATATAGTAGTGCATCAAACCAAGGTCAGTCATCTGAAACTCCGAAGCAAGATTCTTCTTGCATGCATCAATCAGGCGCTCTCCTCCAGTAATGAACAAGTGATCAACATACAACAGAAGAGTGAGAGTAACACCACCAACCACAATGTAGTAAAGGTTGGGATCAACCTCACTCTTTTGAAACCCAATCAAAATAAAATAGGAATCAATCCTCGAGTACCAAGACCAAGGGGATTGATTTAGACCATACAAGGCATTTTTCAGCCTAGATACATGAGAATATCTCTCATAAATCTCAAATCCATGTGGCTGCTCCAAATATACCTCCTCCTGTAGAAAACCGTTGAGAAATGCGGTCTTCACATTCATCTGGTGGATCCTTCAACCCATCTTTGCCATGATGAAGATCACTGGTTTGATTAAAGAAAATATGGCAACCGACGTAAAGGTTTCATCATAATCAACTCCCTCAATCTGTGAGAACCCACACACTACAAATCGAGCTTTGTACTTCTCGATGCTGCCATCTACAACATGTTTGATTTTGTAGAGCCACTTTGAAGTCACAACTAACTTCCCATCTTGTCTTGGAACAACTTCCCACACCCCATTCTTCATGATGTAATTGTACTCTTCCATCATGGCATCTCTCCAAACCTAGTGTATGGAAGCCTCCTCATAAGTAGTAGGCTCAGACTCCCTCAAGCTAGTCACCTGTGTCATGTAACTAAAAAATATCTCAGGTGCCTTGCTCTCTCTGAAATCCCTCCTGGATGGACCGAAAGACTCCTTTGATTCCTTTATAATATCCCTAATCCAACTTGGATTTCTATTCTTGGAAGAAGTATCATTTCGCAGATCCTCCTTGACATCCTCATCAGACAAATATCTCCTTGAAGAATTACCAACAGTTTGAGATCCTCTCCCCGGTGAACCTGGACCTATACCATGTGTATCTGAATCAACTGAAGGTGTAACCTGTGAACCTATGATCTGTGAACCTGTACATGTACCAAAATTCCCCGTAGACCGAGTCCCTGAAACTGACGATCCTATAACCTGTGACCCAGACACTCATGAAATTTAAGACCTTGTTCCCTTACTCACTGAAATCTGTGATGCTGTCACTGTGGAGTACCCTGCTGCTCCTCTATCTCAGAATATTGTGATCTCCTGAAGGATCCCTCCTCCTCAAATCTCACCTCCCTCCTCACGATAACTTTCCTCTGTGTAGGAGGTAAATGCAGAAAGCATTCAAAGTCTCATCATATCCAACAAAAATACCCCTCTCTAGTGGCCTCCAACTTTGTCCTCTTCTCAGAAGGGACATGTGAGTATGTAAGGCGTCCAAATATACGAGAGTGGCCTATCTCAGTCATCTTCTTGGTGAACATCTCCTCAGGAGTTTTGCACCCCAAGGCACAGTGTGGACTCATGTTCTGCACATAAACAACAACACTACAGGCCTCTGCCCATAGAAAGAAAGGAAGAATCTGATCATGCATCATGGCTCTAGCTGCACCCATAATCGAACGATTCTTCTTTTCAACCACTCCATTATGTTTTGGAGTGTAAGGAATTGTGTGGCTACCTCCTGATCCCTTCTTGTATACAAAACTCATCGAATGCATGGGAAGTATAGTTCTTCTTGTCTCTTTTTAAGTTGTAAAGTATCTAGTTGCAAACTAAGAGTACTAAGAATGTCAGTTTTGAAATTTTCTAACAAATTTCCAAGTTCAGCTCTAGTTACTCCGGTTGTTGTTAATTTGATATTAGAAATAGCGTCTCTAGGTCTCTAGATCTAGGTTGTTCTTGAGAATAATTCCCGCATAAATCACATATTGTATCAAAAGTTAGTTGCCAAATCTCCATATCCCATCAAATTAAGAAAATTTATAGAATCATGTGTGATTCCTATCAGGAAGATAGTTAATTGTGTTCTTATCCAATTTACTTTGCTTAGATATTTGGAGTTTATACAAACACATTTCAAGATATTCCTTTAAGATTTCATCTTATTTTTGTGTAATTCTAAAAATTTCTTCTTTCTTCAAAAATATCTTTAGCATGTCATTCCAAGTTCAAATTGTGTCTCCTCCTAACCCCATGAACCAACACAAGGCTACATCAATAAGAGTAGCATGAAAGAACTTAAGCTTTTGTGCATCGTTGGAATAATCATAACTACGACAAAGTATATAAACTTCAAAAAGAAAAGAATTGAGATCTTTTGATACCATTTCATGAATATGTGGTAAAATCAAGGGACAAATGTTTTCTATTTGCACTATTACTACCGGGTCCATGGTTGGAAACCCAAAGATTGCCTCTCCTTATCCATTTGTGTACATTTGTTCTTTTGCTTATATCATATCCCCAAATAACTTGTACCCAGAACTTGGATATGCTAGCCTTATGGATTAACCTAACAATCACAAAGTTAATATTGTCACTTTTATTTGTATTTCTTATTTAGGATATTAGGAATTTATCTTAAATGATGACTAAGGGATTTTGGATAAGATTGCCTAGTCCCACATAAAGGTGTAGAGCAAATATCTCCATGATGTAGAATTCTTCTTTGTACTATATAATAGTACTATTTGTGTGAATATAATTGATTAAAGATTTTTGCCAATACCATCATATTTTTCCCATACATGTTTCATCATTTGGTATCAGATGTCTTATAGTTCTTAAGGGTATGATAAGCTCATGGTAGTCATCCATGAGACTAATGAGTGAGAGAAGATCTATCTTCCTGCGATACAGGATTTGACAATTTGAAACCTGCAGCGATCTGCGATCTGATTGCTACTACACCTGCGATCTACAATTATCCATCAGCAACCAATGATCTACCTCTTCCAATTCTACCATCTGTGGATACCAGCTATTTACCAATTCTACTAGCGATCAACATTTGTGGATGCAACGATTTACCAATTCTACCAAGCGATCTACATTTATAGATACCAGTGATTTATCAATTCTACTGGCGATCAACATCTATGGATGCATCAATTTACCAATTCTACCAGCGATATACATCTACTTGAGATCTGATCTGCGTTTTGCATATTCAACCAATGATCTGCAATCTCCATCGTAACCCATAATCTGCCAACAATGATATGCCATCTCCAATGTGAGACATGATCTGGAATCTCCATCCCGAGACATGATCTGCCAACAACGATCTGCAATCGTGATCTGCCAAGTCTGAAATCCTGATCTTCCAAACAATTTCCATCTAAAATCGTGATCTTCCAAGTCTGAAATCACCATCTGCATGGAATCTTCTTCATCACTGATGCAATCTGCATGCAACATCTCCTCAGCGAAATGGTGTGAGATGATGTGCGATTCTGAATTTGTTTCTAGTTTATGGATCTTTTATGGATCCATTGTGGACGTGCTTCCTGGAGGTGGTTATATTTTTCTATAGGTTGCAGTTTGAAGGTGGACCCAATGTGAACAACTCCACGACCGCCACTACAGGTGAAGGGCGGCTGGCAGATGGCATCACGGAGGAGGAGCTCGATAGTCAGATCACACGCATTCAAGAGCTTGAGAACACTGAAATCGTGCCAGAAGGCTGCACGTGAAAGACAAAGAACCTGAGATCGTGATTTTGGCAAAGGGCACTGAGATCCGGTCCTTAGTCACCCAACTGCGTCTGAAGTCACCGGTGGGTGTGAAACACTGATTTCCATCTAGGTAAACTTATGATATATCTTCTGTTAGAAACATTGATTAAGATTAAGAACACGCCAATAGGAAAATAATCCGATGTGTGTGAGGGAGCCTCTGTGCTCTGCCCTATCTACATCTCTGCGCCGACCCTCATAAACTCCAGAGGATAAAGCGTTTCAATTTCCTAAGATAATTGCTGCTGCAGATTGGAAGGGCACTGTTGAGAACAAGACATCGCAGTCAGAGCAACAAAGAAAGTAGAGAAGCTTTTATAAAAGAGACAGAGACCTAGTCCATGTTTCCATTCTGCCTAATCTGTCGTGTTTATTTGCATTGGGTGTTGGTGTGTGAATTTGTACTAGATATGAGCAAGACCCGTTACCAGACAATGATCATTTCTTGGCTAAAACAGTGGTTGAATTCGTATTTTCCTTTCTGTTTGAGAGCTTATTGCTGGGAGAACGTCACTATTTTGCAATGAGGTGATGTGACTGAGATGGGTAAGATCTGACAAGTATGATTATCTATAGTTTGTTTTATAGTTTGTTTGAAAGCTTGAGTATTTGCGTGTTGTGAACACTTCTCCTAAGAAGTAATTGCATTCAAAACTTAAAAAAGGTTATACCCAAGGGAGTTATTAAATGTTGTAAAAGTGAACTTCTAATTCATTTGTAAATGTTTTTTGAACTTCGAGTTCATCAAAGGGAAGTTATTAAAAAAAAAAAACACAAAGTCCATTTGTAAAAAGGTTAGTAAAAGCTTTGAAGTTTTTGAAAGTGAAATTCATTGTAAAGACAAACTTGAAATTCTTGAGTACTAAGAGTAACTTTATCCAAGGTTTTTTATATTTTGGTGATGGATATATCCTTGACCTGTCCTGAAATTTGAATAAGGGGGTCTAAATCTCTTGTTTTGATAATGCTTGTAACCTAGATCTACCGAGATTTGAATAAGGGGATCTTAGGTACACCTTGAGTTTGTGTGTGATGGTGATTATGCTATGTTTGTCACATGATACTTACAAATGCTTGAAGATAGTAATATGCATCTAGTCTTTGAAACATTTAATTTAACAAACAAGCACTCCACATAATGCAAGTTGCCACAACATCAACACTCATCCACAAATTAAAGGGAATTATGGTACACAATCAAATGGACACATCAATATAAGGAGCAACTAGTAAATTCAAATTTGAAGATCAAATCAACTTTGAAATCAAACATTTATTGAACATTATACTTGAAATAGTCCTTTTGTAAGTGTACTTGTATTTTTGAAATAAATTCAAGTTGAATTTGTAATTGAGTGCATTTTCGGTATAACCCAAAAGCCTCCTATTTTTTTTAATCTTCATGGACTTTGTCGAAAAAAAGTGTCTATCAATCATTGTAAAAACACATTTTGGGATGCATGATCGGTTGTGCATGACACCCTAAAATTGGCATATAATCAAGTGAGCGTGAACTAAATTCAAGTGAGCATGAAAACAAGCAAGTGCAAGCGAGCAAGTTCAAGAGAGCGTGACAAAGGGTAAAGGAGGAAAACAATTACAAAATGATAATCAAACAATCAAAGAACTTCAAGAATCCTTAGAAAAATTGGAAAACCAAGTTGTTGAACTTCAAGACCAACTTGAAATGAAGGAGCAAGTGATTAAATTCCTTCAACTACAAATTCTTGAAAAGCAAATGAATGATGCCACTTGCGATACAAATAACCTAATACAAAATTGTGAAACATAGACTGTGACTGATGATTCCTTATCCAGTGATGAGAAGGAATCCTTGATAAACAATTTTGAAGATGATGATTTCAATCTGCTCCAGCATCGACAACATTTTGAACTAGTTCTTGTTCAGAACAATCCTCTCTATGATGATAATGATGGTGATGATGTTTCATATCAACAAAGAGTGCAACAGAAATTTAGTGGGAAAAATGCAAAAGTAGTATCCAATGAAGATGAAGCTTCCAATGAACCTATAGTTCAAGTGTTTTCTTTTGAGTTCAATGACGAAAACATTTCAATGGTGCAACAACATGCATAGAATCAACTTCCAATAATTTCAAAGCAACAACTTCATAATGATCTTTCCAAGCCCATCCTCAGACATTGGGAAGAAATTAGATACAACTAGCACAAAACAAGACTCAAATATGAAAATGATATGACTTTTCATATTCCAGACTACTCCGAACCAATTCAATTTGTGAGTGCAGGATTCATTCATGAAAATTTGACTTCACCTATTCCAGTTAAGCTTCAAATTGTTAAGTGCCAATATTTCCAAAGAGTTGGTCATATGGAAGATCAATGTTTTGATCTCCATCATTGTCAGCATTGTGGAAAATGTAATCATGCATCAAAATACATCAGAAAAATGTTCCAAGAGAAACACGCCTACAAGATTAAAGATTCATTATGGGTGGATCGATCCTTGGAAATGGACATCACCAACCAAGAAATTACATCAGTCTTACCGAAGAGTACAATCTCGAGTAAAGACTCATCTTGTAGCACATAGTCTTTTTTGTACCTGATAGAATATAACTCGAGTGGTCTCCTTATGGCGTAGCTTTTGAGAATGGCCCTCACGGGATGAGATAATATGTGGATGTTTCCACATGCCCACTTTGAGTTGAAATCTAAATTGTACTCTCTTGCATCTTAAGGGGGGGTTCATTTACAAAATACTCTTTTTTTTAAAGGGGGAGTAGTTATGATACAATGGTGAATTGGTTCAGGGTAACCCACATGAAAAACCATATCTTATCACCCTTCAGTTGATGAAGGGGGGAACATTGATAATGGTTGTCATTCTTCAAGTTTCAGCAACAGAAGTATGTAGATGGCAGACTCTGAAACAAAAATCCGAATATGGACAAAAGTCTGTAGATGGCAGACTCTGAAACAAAACTCTGAATATGGACGGAAGTATGTAGATGGAAGACTCTGATACACTACTATGAAGATGGATAAAAGATTGTAGATGACAGACTTCAAATTGTCAAATGGGAAACCAAAGTCTGTAGATGATAAACTCCAAAATTTCCAAATGGGAAACAAACAACCAAAGTCTAAAGATGACAAACTCAAATACATGATGCATTGGAATGTTGATCGACACATAACCATTTTAAAATGTTCAGGGAGATTTTCAGTGATTCATTGATTGTATAATGGTGATACTATATGTTTTCCTATTAGCAGAAGACACCAACCTCTTCTAGCTAAATCACTTGGAAAATGATGGAATTGTCAAGCAGACATGGAATGTTCAGACATGGCAGTTGTTCACTCCATAAATTTATCTCTCTTCAAGTTCATTTCAGATGAACCATTCAGAATCCAAATTTGACAGTTTTTTCATGCAGATTTTTCAATAAAGCACAGATGAAGGCTTTTGAAAGGTCCAACATATCAACTTCAACATTAGTGTTTATTTCTTAGCTGATACATATACATAAACTTGTGATTGAGAGGGGGAATTTTAGCCTTATAGGTTAACCTAACAATAACAAAGTTAATATTGTCACCTTTATTTGTATTTATGATTTAAGATATTAGTCATTTATCCTAAATGATGACTAAGGGATTTTGGATAAGATTGCCTAGCCTAGTCACCATGTAAAGGTGTTAGAATTTAGAGTAAATCTCTCCATGAGGTGGCATTCTTCTTTGTACTATATAATGGTACTATTTGTGTGAATATAATTGATTAAATGTTTTTCCTTTACCGTCATATTTTTCCCATACATATTTCATTAGGATATTTTAGTTTTTAGATTAGATTTCTCTCAAGCTCTAGTTCTAGTTGTCTACTTGATTATCCTGCTAGTATTGTTTCTGTTGTAGGATCAATTATAGTTTTCATGATTGATACAGGTTCTATATTTGGATTTTGTCGAGGGGATGAATTCCTTCCTTTTTGTCCTCTTTGAAGTGTGATATATTCCAGTGCGTTAGTGAATGAGGGGGTTCTTACAACACCCCAATATGGAGTGGTTGAAATAGTTGTAACTATTCTACCTTTAAGAAATTGCCCTTTACTATATCTAAGCCTATTCATGTAGCACTAACATAATTTAGATTCAATGTAAGAAAGTAGTCACATTAGTGAATGCTTGTGTTATTATCTCTCGTCTTACCACCCCTAATCCATCGACTCTAAAATGTTAGTATTGAAAGAAATCCGATGCAAGAATGTTTTTTCTTTCTTTTTAAAATTTTCAATTCTAATTCTAAAATAGAGAAACAAAAGCTATAAATGCTCTAATCCTTTTAGAATTTCCTTGATAACAACACCAAAAATGTCATGCAATTTATAAGCTTTGAATTCAGTTACATTTAATTATCAACTAGGGAATGCATTATTTTGAAACCCATACACTATATGTGTATGATTGGATTATTGACAACTTCTATTCTAGTAAAAGGAATTTAATAATGAAATACTTCTACTTCTATCTGAAAATAAACTTAGAGAAAAACCAATAAAAAACAAAGAACAAACCATGCTACAGGAGTATATCCAGACACTTGAATTGGTATCTATTAGAATTGCAATTTAAAACATAATGTTGTATTTGTTCATTTGTTTAAAATGTTCATGCAACAATATTATGAGCAACTTGTTCAATTTCAATCAATGGATGAACATTTCCTTGTAGTTTATAAATACATTCACTAACTGAAACCATTAAATAAACCACATGAAATTAAACCATCACATAGCATGAAATGACAAATTAAATAACAAATGAAAGGAATTAACTGGGCATATAAAATGAGCTAATTAAGCAATGCAACGTACTCCAAGGCAGGGGGCCCTTCCTGGATTGGGCTATGCTACTTGAGCCAACAAACGTCTAATTCATAACTATTGTTAATTAACCACTTTTAACATTGTTAATAGTTGGGTGGGTCCTTCAAACGTCTAATTCATACCCCACCACTTGAGCCAACAAACGTCTAATTTAATACTTAAACCTAAAAAGTGAATTATAATAAAAATCAAACACTCATTAAAAATTTTCGTATTATTAAAAACCTAACAAACCAAGCTTAAAATAAATAAACCTAACAAACCAAGCATTAAATCTTAGATAAAAAACCTAACCTATAGTAAGCATAATGCCTTAACTTCATTATAATGTAAGACAATAAAATATTATAACGTAAATTTTTTTAAAATTTTCAAACTTAATCTAAATATTTTAACAAATTTAGTAAAATTCTTGACTTAAACATTTTGAAGATTAATTACTGTAATATAAACATATAAACATAGTTAAACATATAAACATATATTGAATTTATAAAACATTTATATATAAGATAAGAACATACATTAATAAAACATAATCATGTTTTATTAAAAAAATGTTAAAAAATGTTAAAACATAACTATTGAATTTATAAACATATATATGTATATATATGAACATAAACATTTAACATAAAAAATCTTTAAAATGTAAAGATTTTAATAAAATAAAATAAAAAATTTAAATGAAACATAATTAGGTTTTATAAATTTTTTTAAAACATAATTAAAATTCTTGATAAAGATAAAAATTTATGAAACACTTTGAAATTAATAATAAATTAATTTTATAAACCTTAATAGCCTAAAATTTAATATTAATAATGAAAAGAATCTATTATAATAAATAACTTTTCAGGTTATTAAAAGGAAAATAAAAACCTTTTTAATTTAGCCTTTTAAGTTTTAATAAATTAATTTATAAATCGTTAAAATGAAAAACCCTAGGTGTCGGCTTCTTTGACTATTCTGTATTGTATTTATAAGATATATAGATCCGAAAATATTCTCAGGCATCGATTATGTCCTGAGGATGAGCCAAGGATGGCTCAAAACGTTGACAAAGTACCATTACCTACCGCTGATTCTCCACAAGATGCCATTAACAGTTACTGTGGATTCTCAACCAAAACTATTACTGACCGTTACAGAGCGGATATTCTGAGAAATCTAAGACATCTTGAGAAGATTTAGATTTCCAAAGGGAAGAAAATCTCTCATCTATTGTTTCTTAAACAATGCAGAGACAATCAAATTATGTCGACATTTGCTAGGGTTTCTCATGTCCTAAGAAATAAGCGTAAAAAATAATCACATCTTCAACAAAATGAGTCTGATGCTGGTTCGAGACCAGATTAAAGGCCTGCATTTTTCCTTGTACAAACTAGACTACGAAATTATGGAACTTCACCTATTGTTGGAAAACAAATTGGACAAAGACATTTGAGATTATTGGGATGGTTGTTCATTTTATAGGGCCGACGCTGCATTTATTAAGACCTCTGCCAAACACAAAAACAAAATCGCCAGGCTCGAACATCAGAACAACCAAAACCTCCCAAACATCGCTCAACAATTCGATGATGAGCCTGAGGAGGAGACATGTGAACCAGACACCAACAAACATCAATTGATGGATGATCCACAATGTTTGGAAAATCAAAGAGGTATGAGCAACTATCACACGTACCAGTTGGAGCCAATCTCCTATCAAATTGCCCAACCGATTACTCACGCGCAACCTGATCTATACCTTCATGTGCAGCCAGATCAACCTACTGATGAAGGCACCTTGCCTGTGCAACTACGTGACCAGTTAAGGGATGATAACATCAAGCAGTAGTGCACCCAACCTGCCAACCAACAATTTTGTGACCAGATGGGGGATGATAACACCGAGTAACGTAGTCTAAATGATACCAATCTCACCTAATGATCGCGTGACCAACTGAGGGATGATGACAACGAACAACATTTTCTGAATGTTAAGCTTCAAACCCAGTAGCCAATCACCCATCTCGCCCAACCAATTACCCTACCAAATGATGACGCTCCACTACATGTTAACCAGCGAACTCCCGACATAATAACCAGCAACCTTCACCTGATTGTGACCAGATAGTCCATCACCACCAACAAGATATCCAGACTATGAATCAAGACCCGCCTCTACATCCCCACAATCGCTAACAACAAAAATCACTGAAACTAAGGAACCCACCTGCAAACAAACCTCAATCCACTGTTAGGTTGAGGAACCCCGATCGACTTGTGGTCAACCTCTCTAACACAGAGCTTAATTCATCTTCCTGAAAACTTCTCGAGAAAGGTTTCAATTTTGCGATTGCCCCCAAAAAGATTTCGGTTGAAGAGATCATTTGCATCATTGAAGGAAGCATTAAACATCTTCTCGAAAACGAATCTGATGAGGTGCATCAGAATTGCGCTCGTACCTTAAGGAGAGCCAAACCACCCAAACCCAACATTACCAATGAAGAATATAGAGCCCTCAAGGAACTGAGAAAGAATGATCAAATTGTCATCTTGAAGGTGGATAAAGGAGGAGCTACGGTTATCCTCAATAAAGAAGAATATGTGGCCTAGATGAAAGCCCATTTGGATCTAAATGGTTGCTATAAAAAACTTAATAAGAATCTTCTATGCTGCATTACAAAGGAAGTTGCTGAGACCATAAAGAAATCATCCATAGATGATGAAATAAAGAAAAAATCCTTACTTATGATCCTTTGATTCCGAGGATATACAGACTTCCCAAGATCCACAAACCAGGTGCTCCTCTTCGACCCATAGTTGATACCATTGGATCCCCCACCTACAGGCTTGCTAAATTCCTTGCTAACAAATTAAAGCCTCTGGTAGGGAATACAAGCTCCTTTATCAAAGACTCCTCGTTCTTCATTGAGAAAATTAAAGACCGAAATTTGGATGAGAATGAGCTACTCCCGAGCCTAGACGTTGTTTCCCTCTTCACAATGATTCCCATAGACAAGGCAATCAAAGTTATTGAGAACCTTACGGACCAAGAAACAACTGGGTTAGTAATCTTATGTCTTAGATCCACATTCTTTAGCTTTCAAGGAGAGTTGTATGAACAAACTTGTGGGGTTGCCATGGGCTCCCCCCTCTCACCGCTTATAGCCAACCTCTTTATGGAAAACTTCGAACAAAATGCTCTATCCACAACACATTCAAAACTTGAGTGGTGGTCGAGGTATGTAGATGACACTTTCATAATTTGGGTACATAATAGAGAGGAGCTATTCAAATTTGTGTACCATCTTAACAAACAATCTGACTCCATTAAATTTACAATGGAGATGGAGGAGACTAATAGCCTTCCTTTTCTTGATACACTAATTATAAGAAAGCAAGACGGGGGCATCTCTCATAAGGTTCATAGAAATAAAACCCACACGGAACAATATCTCCACGCTCTTTCTCACCATCACCCACAACAAAAAGCAGGCGTCATGACTCACATTGATCACCAGGGCCATGAGGATTTCGGATAAAGAGCACCTAGAAACTGAAAAAGAACATTTACATGATGTTTTACTTAGTAATGGGTATGAATTAGATCAAATCAGGAGAGCCTTTGCCAAAAATGGAAAACCTAAACACCTCAAAGAAAACAAGGTGGGGAAACATAAGGCTTTTCTTCTATACATTCAAGGTGTAATAAACAAAATTGCAAAACACTTGAGGAAGAAAAGTATCGAGTCTGTGTTCTCGCCCCTCAACAGCATCAGAAATCTCCTGAAATCAGTCAATGACCCCATTGACCCCTACTTAAAAAAGGGTGCTTACATGATTCCGTGCGAATACGGGAAGGCCTACATCGGTGAAATAGGGAGATCCATTCGAACTAGGGTGAAGAGCATTGTGCTGATATCCGGCTGAATAGAACACATAAATATGCTCAGGCCCAACACTCTCATGGCACCAAACACCCAATCAAGATGGAAGACATGAAGGTTCTTGCTCAAGTGGATAATTGATCATTAAGAAGAGTTAGGGAAGCTATCGAAATCGTTAAAAACCCCAATTGTCTAAATAGGGATGATGGCCTTACTATTAGCAGATCGTGGCTTCCTAACCTTACCAAATTAAGCCAACAAACTCCTACCTAACTAATTAACACCTAATTTTTAGGTTTTCCTAACCTCACCACTTGAGCCAACAAACGTCTAATTTAATACCTAAACCTAAAAAGTGAATTATAATAAAAATCAAACACTCATTAAAATTTTTCTTATTATTAAAAACCTAACAAACCAACCTTAAAATAAATAAACCTAACAAACCAAGCATTAAATCTTAGCCCAAAAAACCTTAACTTCATTATAATGTAAGACAATAGAATATTATAACATAATTTTCTTTAAAATTTTCAAACTTAATCTAAATATTATAACAAATTTAGTAAAATTCTTAACTTAAACATTTTGAAGATTAATTATTGTAATATAAACACATATAAACATAGTTAAACTTATAAACATATATTGAATTTATAAAACATTTATATATAAGATAATAACATAAATTAATAAAACATAATCAGGTTTTATAAAAAAATGTTAAAACATAACTATTGAATTTATAAGCGCACACACACACACACACACACACACATATATATAAGATATGAATATAAACTATTAACATAAAAAAATCTTTATAATGTAAAGATTTTAATAAAATAAAATATTTACAGGAAACATAATTAGGTTTTATAAAAAAATTTAAAACATAATTAAAATTCTTGATAAAGATAAAAATTTATGAAACACTTTGAAATTAATAATAAATTAATTTTATAAACTTTAATAGCCTAAAATTTAATATTAATAATGAAAAGAATTTATTATAATAAATAAATTTTCAGGTTATTAAAAGGAAAATAAAAACCTTTTTAATTCAGCCTTTTAAGTTTTAATAAATTAATTTATAAACCGTCAAAATGAAAAACCTAGGTGTCGGTTTCTTTGACTATTTTGTATTTATAAGACTTATAGATCCGAAAATCTTCTCAGGCATCGATTATGTCCTAAGGATGAGCCAAGGATAGCTCGAAACGTTGACAATGTACCATTACCTACCATAGATTCTCCACAAGATGCCATTAATTCTAAAATAGATAGAAAACTATATCATATAGTCATATATACACTAACTAATATTTATAGTTAGTTATTAGTATATAATATATAAGTTAAATATAATTAAATATAAAAAAATAGTAAAATAAAATAAAAATAATAAAAGAAAAAATATATATATTTTTAATAAATTATAAACACCTAAAATATTGGATTCATACACTAACTAATATTTGATCTAAAAATCTTCATGACCTTTTTAACGATTAAAAATTGCATGTGAACTTTATATGTTAAATACTCATAAACATGCTTTAAAACTGAAATTTAAATGCTTAAACATACACACATAAGAAAATAAACAAAAAGTAAACCATGAAAATGATAGACAAGAGCTAAGAACAAGGTTCACCCCTCCTGGGCTACGTCTCCAGGCTAGTTCCAATGGGAAGGCCGATCTTATTATGTCTCCAAAGCTTGCAATAATGGGTTTCTGGAACCACTTCTATATTATGTCAATAACCAACAAAAACATACAACACCACTGCAATCCTCTCGAAATTTTGAGAAAAATGAGTGTAAAATCAACTAGCTTTGCTTGAGGTCTCCTCTGGCATGCAAATCAAGAAACTTTGCCTGCATAAAAGACAAAACAATACAGATTCCAGCTCGTGATCTATGCCCATTAATGACTATACAAACCTCAAGAACTTTGCCAAAACAATTCAGATTCCACCTCGTGATTTGTGCCCATTAATGATGAATAATAGTGTACGTAACTAGTACATCCTTCATAGGTAATTCGAGTTGCATAGGAGACAACTCATGATAGCTTAGAAATCAAACTTACTAATTATGATAAGCCCCCATAGGAGGCTAAAGAACTTTCCTAATCAGTCAAGAACCTCACGAATGAGCTAAAGCATGAGTGAGTTTTCATGAATGATGGAAAACCATGGTGATCTTGGAACCTGGAGAGAAAATCATTGAGGATGGGTTGGAAACAAAAGATAGCAGTTTTCTAGTTGACCAGTTTTACCTTATCCACTGAAAAGTAGGATAAAAGAAGTATAAAGACAAAATATGCAGGAAGGCACAATTACTAATTCTGGAAGTCACTAAAGTTGGCAGGATCTAACCAGAATCAGGATAAAGGTGCTCCTAGGGTATATATGGAAAGCATTGACCAAGTGGTGCAAGTGGGTGCCAACTATCTAGTCTAATAGGTAGGAAATTAATCAGAAATAATTAAATATTGTTATCCTATGTATGAAGTGGTTTTATAATATCTCAACAGCCCCCTTTAAGTCTGAATTTGTGATGATATGTCTGATATAATAAGATGCATATGGATACATATAGGTGTATATAGGGCCCAACAACAAGTCTATGGTCACCCTTTACAATTATTAATGTTGAGAAAAATGAAGAAATAGGAAAAACCACATGGGGAAAATCCTCCCTTAAGAAATGACAGGGCACAAAATGTGAGACATGTCTTCAATATGTCTTTATATTCACTTGAATGAGTTGAATGAACTGCTTCTGGTGAAATACTTTGATGAAGAAATTCTAGACTCAATGATCATGTGTTAGAGTGTAGAATCCGCAAGAAAGAAGAGGAAAGGCTCCTTCTATCTCATCATCCGATGAAGTAGGAGAATTATCTAAATGCTTCTTGTTGCTAAAAAAATTTGATATGTAAACACACCCTGAAAAGGAAAAGAGATTTATTTATATTCCTTCCCAAAGAGTACAAAAATTAAGACAATCAGTTACACAATCAGTTCCTTGCATGGCTGCAAAATGGTGATGTGTGTTAACCCAAAAAATCCCTCACTCAGCTCTACATGGCCTACACCACCCAAGGACACCCATGCATGAACCTTATTTGACCCCATTTGTCCCCCACACCCTCAAGAAGGCTTAAAAACAGGAAAAAGGGCTTAAAAACCCTTGAACAGAGCCTAAATAGCTCTCATAGGGGTTAAAGCCTGCAAAAGGGGGCTAAAACCCCTCAAAGGAGCCTAAAACCCTAAAAGGAGCTAAAGATTGAGCGAAAGGGGCTAAAGTCCTGACCAGGGGCTTAGAACCCTAAAAAAGCTATAAATAGAGGGGTGGGGGTCACTCTAAAAAAATTCCTCCCTTGCATACTGTTATGCTGCCCGAGTGGATGCCTTGAGACCATTTTCCTCTCAAGCCACCCACACTCCCTCTCATCCATTTTCCCTTTGAGCCATAGCTCCTCCATTGCCAAGAGAGAGGTGCTTCTCCAAGCTAGGGCATGGTGGCCCATTTCCACCAAGAGGTATAATCTTTTGTTTAAATGTAATTATTATTTTAGTTTTTGTCTAACTTAGTTTGCTTGCAGGTTTTATTTCATGTTCTACGAAGTGTATGCAGGGTTCTGGAGTCTAACCTTGTGTGTAGAGTTTTCATCTCTTTCCTTTCCATTCTTTGCTTCATTTCTGCTCAGTTTTTCTCGCATTACCATCAGGAACCCTATCCTTCCGTCCTATAGACAGAAGGTAGCCATTACTGCCTTGTAGTAAGGGAGAATTACCTGCTACAGAATTGGCGATCATACCAGGTCGATCCCACAGGATCCTTGGGTTTATTTTTCAAAGTTTCAGTTTTTAGTTCTGTTTTTTGCCCTAGTTTAATTTTTTGTTAAAATCTAGCTTAGATTCCTATTTAGTTGCATTTCTAGTTACTGCTGATCCTTCTCAAGGCAAACCCAAGTCCATTTGGCCACAATACAGATTATTGTCAGTCGGATCTGACTCAGGGCCAAAAACATTTCAGTTTTCGGAGCAGGTCGCTCTTATCGGGCCTAGAGAGGGGACTAGGTCGCTCATTTTGGCCTCACAGGTGCGACCAGGTTGCGTATTTAGCCCCGAAAGGTACGACCCCCTTTCAGAAGCTAGCCTGCTTTTGTCTGCAAATTTTGAGCTACCCCCTTGCCTATTTCTAGGAAAATTTGGTGACCCCCTCACCACATTTGACCCGAAAAGTGCGATGTGTCACTCAAAGTTTTTAAAAGAGTTAAGGACTACCAGTGCGGTTCAACCACCTCTGTCCATCCAAACTATTTTTATTTCTGTTTTTGTTTTTGTTTCTGTCCATTTCATTTGCATAATGTGTAAATTAAAGTGTAAATCAATGGTTAATGGGTTAATGAACATAGCTTGATTAAAATTTACTTAAAATCAACATCTTTCCTAACCCTTCCTCCTCTACCTAGTCATCACCCTTCAGTGTATTATGGGATAAGACAAAGGGTGAAGCTCGTATAGTAATAGGCACTTTACCTATTATTTTTCAAATCCACTAAAAATGGGTGACTTGGAAGGTAAAGGGGGTAGAGAAGGAGGGCTTCTCATGGCACTCAGTGTCCTCCCTGTTGACCAACCTTGCATCCGGAGGGTGACCTGTGGATCTACGGATGGGATTTGTCCCATTGTGTTGATTTCCCAGCACCCTCTCATGGTTGAAGAGAAATATAGGTGCAAGGTAGTCACCTATTCAGGTTATCATAGTTCAAGATCACAAATGGTACATGTTTAAAAATTTCTGATTACTATTTACTTCTTTCATTCACAATGTTACGAACTCTGCAAAATATTCATAAACTATTTAAGCAGCCACCGGATATAACAGAAAAACAAAAGACATACACACCATACCATATAAATCAACCCAACTCAGTTCACGACGTTGAGTAAGCCAGTAAAATTTACAATTTACACTAAGTTAAACATTTGTAGTCTTTGAGGACATAAGTCCCTGACTGCCTTAACCGTGGGAAGTACTTGGTCTCAGCCCAGAAATTCATTGTGAGGAGTACCATGGGAACCCCAAAGTAGATGGCCGCTGAGAGGAATTTCCAAGCGAAACAAGCAATGGACCCCACCGATTGAGTAGCACTCCCATGAGGAAAAATCCAAGTGCTGTCTTCTGGAAGTCTTGGTGGTTGAGTGATCACCTGCAGCCAATAGGAAGCCATTGAAACTGGGGTCCAAAAATCATTACCACCATTTTGACATACAAATATAACACGATTGATCCCTCATGCTCTTCCTCATGCCTAAGAGACAAAACACCATAGTACGGGTCATTAAACTGACATCGTCGAGACCATTCTCGATGACCTTCCACACCATCAAAAGGCCACATAGCCTTTGATTCAGATTTAGACTCATATCAGTCTGAACCAGATTTGCACACGAGACCATCAAGCCCCATGGCTGGTGCCAACCTGGATCCATTTTTCATGATAGTAATTGCTAGTGGACCCATGTCCACACCACAAATTATCACCAACAACCCTACAGGTGGCCCCAACACGGTTATGCAAACCATCATAAGCCAACTACCACCACCCATCTTGACTAGCCAAGCTACCCCACTTGCAACTCATGGGGGCAGTGGCCCCTCCACCTACACTACCCGACATGTCATACGTGGGGCCAGTAGCCCTTCTACCCACACTGTCCCTCCCACCACAGTTGGGGGCACTGGTCTGTCCACAATGGTGCCACAAGTACCTCCAATTATGCAGGTGCATCATGTACCTGCAAACCCCACCACCATTGCTGCCCCATCTCACATCAACCTTGGGTCAAACCTTCCTTTCATGGCATGTCTCAACTTGCCTGATTTGGCTTGGTTAACAAATGAACCTATCTGCCATCAAACGTTTTGGCCTCCCATGCCAACCAAACTTCCCTCAGACATTCGCAAGTTTGAAGGGAAGGCAGGGGAGTGCCCCCAAAAGCACATCATGACATTTCTTCTATGGTGCTCATCAAACAACATCGTAGATGACTCAATCAGGCTAATAATATTCCAACGCACCCTCACAGGTGCTGTAGCTAAGTGGTACATTGAGCTACCACAAGCCAATTACCCAGATTTCAACTCCCTGGCTTTCATGTTTATGCAATATTTCCAACTCCTCATCAGATATGATGAAGGGGTGGAGATCTTGTAATCTTGTCACCAGAATACTGCGACCCACATAATCGACCACATCCATGAGTGGTGGCGATGTCGTAGTTTGTGTAATATCCAACTTGATGACATGATCTTCCTGGATTGGTTCCTTAAAACCTTGCTCCCACCTATAATAAAGGACATAGCATCCGAACGTCCCCAATATGAAGAGGAGGCCATATTGAAATCCCAACAGTTTGATTTTATCTATGCATAGTCTAGATACCTTTACAACGTCTTTCCAGATGCTCCCCATGCGGCACCTCCTACCGGGATGCACTGGGGGCATCCCATGCTGCAGATGGCATCATAGGTTCTGTCTCTCACTAACCACAACACCGTCCAACACCACCTGCAATACCATCACAACCAAGCAACAATCCTAGTGTTTCTTACAAAAATCAAACTCCAGACTATGCAAGAATGATGTCCTAGTACAGAGCCACAACTTCTTATGCACAACCTGCCCCACCACAGTAGGCCCAGGAATTAGCTTGGACAACATAGCAATACGCGGGACAAATACCCACATTTGTGGCACCGTCACCTACCTAAGTCTACTATGCACCACCAGTGCAAGTTGTTCAAGCCCCCACCCCTGCTCCATTGGGATAGGTGTTTGCAAAACAAAACCGTCCAAACCAGCCAGCCCCCAATAACCAACAAGGGCAAGCCAGGAATAACCGACCCCAAAACCAAGGCAACAATCAACCATAGGGAGGCAGTCAACAACCAAATCCTCCCAACAATGCCGCAACGAACCGACTAGCCCAAAATCCTCAACGACCAAATGTACCAAGACGCAATGCTCTATTGCGGACAAACCAACTGTGCACATTATGCCAGGTCTACGGGAACTACACATTCGAGTGTCCCTTCATGGGTCGTGCTAAACAAGCCATTAGAAATGAGGTTCAACATGCCACCAATACAACGGACCAAGCCCAACCCAACCCGAAACCGCAAGGACCTCCTCCTATGGTGCTTCAAAACCCATTACCAGTCCAAGTATTGGTGGCAACCGCATCGCCTCCCCAACCCAATCCCAACGCTTTGGGGGCACCTCCCATGACAGAAATAGGTGTCCACCACCTGCTAGCTATGACAAATGAAGAGCTCAATCTACAAACCAGACGAAATCAGTACGGAACCAACACCGAACCTGCCGACACATCAATGACATCTACGTCTAAAATACTCAATGCACCTCTTCAGTTACTCCCTTTCCCGCGCCCCCCATACGCTGGGTTTCCAACAATGCCATGGCTAGAGCTACTATTAGCTACAACATAGTGGATGATTTGGCCCAAACACCTACTGTAATTTCTGCTCTTGAGGTACTCAAAACTTTCCCAATGCAGCGGAAAGCCTTACTAGCCGCCCTTGGGGCCGTGGACCCCCCTGAATCCAAGTTGATCATGTTCGACACGGAGAATGGAGAACCACAAATGCCATCAACCATTTCCTTTCAAATCCCGGTGCCTATCCGGAATTTGGTCATGCACCAGTGCATAGTGGATGAGGGGGCATCCATGTGCGTTATGTCTACCCTAGTCTAGCAGAAACTTGGATCCCCAATTCTACAACCATCCTCCACAACTCTGCGAGGTTATGATGGCCATCCCACTAAAGCCCAAGGAGTCCTCCCCTACATCCCCATCACATTAGCTGAGAAGACAGTTCTGATTGACATAGAGGTTGTCAACGCTCAATTGGACTATAACCTTCTTTTCGAAAGAAGTTATTTGTACGCCATGAAACCCGTAGCATCAACTATCTTCCGTCTCATGATGTTCCCCCATGAAGGGAAAATCGTGAGGGTTGATCAACTGACTTATCACAATCCGCAAGGGTGAATGGCACCCACCAACATTATCCCTACGATCAATACCATTGATCCGCAAGGGCTAACCGCACCCACCAATGTTATCACTGCGGTCAACACCATGGTTGACAACATACCAGCCTCCCCATTGTTGAATGAGGGCCCTGGGTTGTTTGTCGATACCACCATGACAACTTCTTTCCCCTTAGTGTCACCATCATCGACACCAAATGAGACTGTGGACTTGTGCATGCTCTCATCCAACACTGCTGCACCCAAACAACAACCGCAACACCGTCAGCAGCCGCAACATCAACAACAGCCGCAACATTATCTGCAGCCGCAACATTATGCACAACTGCAGCCACAACCTCATCCCCACATATAATCATCAGGGAGTTATCTGGGCTCCTCTCTAGTCCACACAATTCCCCTCCTCTTTCCCCCACCCGGTGTCATGAGCAAGCCAGTAATGGCCACCTTAAACTTACCCAATTTTACATTGGGAATTTCCGTGTGGTATCTTGATCCATCGGCTCTACCACCAATTCCCTGGGTAGTCTTAACCCTCGTACAACCCATTGCGGTCAAATCTCATCCTCGACCCTGCCTGCAAAAACCAACCATCGCACCTGCACCGCCCCACCCAAAAAGGGCCAGGCGCAAAAATATGAAAGCTACCACTAAACCTCGGTAAATCCTGCCTTGCGTCATCTGTGAAGAACATGACCGTCCAACTCAAAAATTCCCTGAGATTCCCATAATCTGCGTGCATTTGGATGCCATGGATACAACCAAAAATCTCCCCGTGGCTGAACTTCCAAGCACGCCAATAGTGAGAAATAAGTCATTGAGAACAAACCATGCTTGCACCCTTTGCAGATTGTATGGACACTATTCTCACCACTGCCAAGACTTATCCAAGTTTCGAATGGCTTTAGCCAACCTTCAACAACATTCCCTTGAATCTAAGATCACCCTAATCAAAGAATTTCATCCCCCACCTCCTTCTTCAGACACCATGTCCATTTACATGATGTCCAGTTCTATCGACCCTCTTGTCTCCACCACCACCAACGGTCCATCAGACCTTTCTCTTATGTTGTTTCCGCAACTGAAGCTCCATCTGCAGCCACAACCTCAGTCGCAACCTCAACCTCAGTTACCAGGGAAACAGTGGGGTTCATTCTCGATCAACATGATCATTTTCCTTTTTCTTTTCCTTTTCTTTTTCCTACCATCCGATATCGTGAGTAAGTCTGTCTTGGAAACTAGCAGTCTACAAGATTTCACACTGGGAGATCCTGTGTGGTACCTTGAACCACCTACCCTACCTCTAAGGCCCTAGGATGTGTTGACTCATGTCCATCCAATTGAGATGATGTTGCACCTACCTCCAGGTCCATTAAAGAATCCTCCCGTCTCCAGGCCTGCCCCTCTTCCTCCAACAGAGACTGGGGGCAAGGTCACAAAAACCACAACCAATACCATTTACATGATCGCTAGAATCATTCGCCCTTCCATCTCATCGCTTGTGGAAGATCCACTTGATCTATCATGGTACCACTTACGCGATGACGGAGAGATCTATATGATCGCCTTCGGTTTTACCCCATTCCCTTTAAACCATAGTGGGGAATCGGTTCTTCCCATAAAAGACCAGATTTTGTCATCCCGCCTTGCCAATGACCTTCATCTCTGCAAGGGGGCATACCTCTTCGTTGATTCAGATGGTTGACTCTTGAAGAAGCCGTGCAATGGGCTCCACCTCAAGAGAGCCTATGCCTAATACCACCACTATGAGTCCCTTATAGTGTAGTTTTCTCCCTTTTTGTTTTGTAATGATTTTACCACAAATCAGAAACCCCCCCATTTATCAGTAGCACCATTAGCTGCTAATCCAGAGTCACCCGAAGCCTATTCGAGACACCTCTCATACCTCCTGGCTCAAATTTATGTCTTCTATCTTCTAATGAGACCATCGTATCATGTTTAACAAGTAATTTTCAGGACCACTTCCTAGAAATTACCCCAATTTATGAGCCACATCATTGTGATGTAGGTGTCTTCGGACCTGTACTTGCATTACACTTGCCTATCGCCAATCATGCGGGTTCTCGGGCCATCGCCCGTAAGGAACATCATTTTTATTCGTAACATATAGCCGTCTACTTCATCCACCGCACGTTATGCGGATCTCCAAACCATCATCCGAAAGACGAATCATTTCTTTTGCATGTATTTGGCATATAACTTCCTTCAGACTTGCGCTCACATCACATGTAGTCAATTCCTTCCACCACAATTCACACACGACTATCTTGACCTCTGTTCGAGAGCCACCTCGGTTTGCGTGCCTCTGTCGCACCGACTTGCGTGCCTCTGCCGCGATATATCCCGTGCATGTATTGGTATGTTTAAGAGCCACTTGCTCCATCCATACTGTACGGATGACCTTTGTACCATTGTCCATCGTCTCAACATGGGGCACCACTTGTGCCACTGCAATCAGTTGACCATACTAGAGTTTCTTTTAAGCTCTTTTTTGACTCCTAAAAGAATGAAAATATTTTCGAGCGCAACTTCTTCCTTTCCCGCTCGTTAAAGTATAGGAAAGGGCGTCTACATCGTCTCGTTTATCTCCTTTTGCGGACTATGTAGACCATCAAATTAAAAGGACCACCTTGTCATATTCAAGCCAAGACCGTTCCCCTCTACATACTTTTATGATTTCTCGGGCATAGGGGCTGAACTTTATGAAAAAGCTCACCACAGGTTGTCGTTAAGCTCTTTTCTAGCCTTCTCATCAAGAAAAGATTGCCTAGGAAACTTGGTTTTGTTCATGCTCGTAAAAGTATCTAAATGATTGGCTAGTCAGTATAGGTTTAACCTTTTCCAGAATGACCGGACTACCAACGGTAAAGAAGTCTCCCATTTCCTCAAAAGGATGGGCGAGCTCTCCTGTGTATATTTTTATCCTTTTTCGGGCATAGGAGACTACCAACGAAAAAGATCCCCCACTGGAGTCTTCTTCGTGCTTTCAGAATCTCTAAAATTGAAAGCACCATCGAGCATTTACTTTCTTAGGCTCGCCCAAAATCCACGAGATCGTACCACAACGGTGTCTCTAGACACCACCCCACAGATAACAGTTTGGAAGCATTCCCACTTTGGGTCACCTTTGTTCAGAGTACTCTGCAATGTGTCTTCCTTGGATCCCATTAGTACCAAAAGTATCTACCTCCCCCAAGTATTTCCCATCTGTAGTGACATTCCCGGTATTACAACTATGATCCCATTCCCATGAGTCAAGTTTCATTTGCTTCCTGGTCCTCCCTGCCATCACACTTTGAACAAAGGAAGTTTGAGTCTACTAAACTCCCCCTACCCCTATTCAACTCTTTCCCTTTGCCCCCCCCCATTCAGTGGGTCAGTCCGCAGATTGTCTCACATCTTTCGGTTATCTCCCTCGCGCTTCTGGTCAAGGAAACACCATTGCCTTGACCTGAGGCAGGTCTCCCTCTGTCGACAACAAAACACATATTCCATAGGGTAGACCTAGAGGTCCCTGTATCTTGGTTTCATTAATATCATTGATGAGTTCCTTGGACCACTTGAGAGGAGTCGTTAGTGCCTCTCGGGATAGTTGTTTCTCACGTGCTCGACTCCAACTACATCATCGCACCATTGAGATTCATACAGGGTTTGGTCTGTGCAGTATTTGGTCAAAGACCCTAGATGTCACTTGACTCTAGCACATTGATGAGTCTATTCGAGGGACCTAAACAGGTTTATGTCCCTTGTGATTTTTGGGTTGCGTTAGAGAAAGTGTTTAGAAGCCCCAACAACGATTCCATATAGATTTATGATTGATGCAACATACTTGTACCATAGAGACTCTGACTCTCCATCAGTGAGTCCATACAGCTATGTACCATTCCAGATCTAGTAGGCCATCAGTCATGAAGATATAGCATTCCATGAGAATTCGATGGGTCCAATGTAGTAGTTATACATATCAGTATTGTATTCAGCTTCTCATTGAGACAACCACTATGTATTGTCAGTTGTATATGATCGGCTCTTGTATTATAGAGCATAGATCACATTATTCTTTTGACATTGTTACGAGCTTGGGGATGCCCGTCTCGTCCATATACATGTCACACATTATTTGTATCTCACCCATTGATGGGAACCATATTAATACAAAAACCAAAAGCCACCATGCCCCAGCCCAGGAAGCACCACCTCTCCGTAGAAAATCCTATGATGTCCATCGACCATACGATGAGCTCCTTCCCTCACACATCAAGGGGCAATCTGTTAACCCAAAAAATCCCTCACTCAGCTCTACATGGCCTACACCACCCAAGGACACCCATGCACGACCCTCATTTGACCCCATTTGACCCCCACACCCTCAAGAAGGCTTAAAAACCCCTAAAAAGAGCCTAAATAGCTCTCATAGGGGCTAAAGCCTCTAAAAAGGGGCTAAAACCCCTCAAAGGAGCCTAAAACCCTAAAAGGAGCTAAAGATTGAGCGAAATCTAAAAGCCCAAAAAAGGGGCTAAATCCTTGACCAGGGGCTTAGAACCCTAAAAATGCTATAAATAGAGGGGTGGGGGTCACTCTCAAAACATTCCTCCCTTGCATACTGTTATGCTACCCGAGTGGATGCCTTTAGACCATTTGCCTCTCAAGCCACCCACACTCCCTCTCATCCATTTTCCCTTTGAGCCATAGCTCCCCCATTGTTAGGAGAGAGTTGCTTCTCCAATCTAGGGCATGGTGGCCCATTTCCACCAAGAGGTATAATATTTTGTTTAAATGTCATTTTTATTTTAGTTTTTGTCTAACTCAGTTTGCTTGCAGGTTTTATTTCATGTTCTAACAAGTGTATGCAGGGTTCTGGAGTCTAACCTTGTGTGCAGGTTTTTCATCTCTTTTCTTTCTATTCTTTGCTTCATTTTTGCTCAGTTTTTCTTGCATTACCATCAGGAACCCTATCCTTCCATCCTATAGACGAAAGGTAGCCATTCCTGCCCTGTAGTAAGGGAGAAATCCCTGCTACAATGTGGATCACATATCTTTATTCCAATATGATGTAGCACCTTTCCAGATCCGAATGAGGCTGAAAAGAATATGATATATTAGAAATATTATCATATGGAACAACAAAGACCAAAGCTTCAGTGTCTCCATGAGGATATGGGGCTAGACTAAGAAAAATATGAGCAATTGGGGAAAACTGATGGATTAAAAATATGAATGATAGATGGACTTGATATATGAACCATAAGTGTTTAGAAAATATCCAAACATGTGTAATATAATTCCAATGATGACTAAGGTCATGCATAAACAACCAATTCAAAATAGACAAGACTTGAAACCATTTGATATAAGTAACACTGCATAAGAAACCAATGAGGAATCAACTAGTGAACTTGGAGTTTGTATAGTCTTAGGAGTATTCAGAGGTATTGTAGATGGTATGGATGATGTCATAACATGCATATCATCCTAAAAATATGCTTATAAATCAGAATTATTATCATTTGAATGAAGTGAGTAAGATCTGCTTAAAGACAAGTCAAGATCTCGAGAAAAATCACAATCATTGGGAGATGGATCTAGGAGACTTATAGGTGGATTATCAAAGAAAGAAACCGAGATTTCTGATTTTGATATATCAGAAAATGAATCTATATAGTATATGTGAGGAAATTATTTAACTTTGGCACTCAAGGCATAGTTTATATCAACTTGGAACTGCGCACTATGACATTGCTATGAGGATTCAACAAGCTTCTCTAGCTCATTCGGAACTTCAACGTTACACTTCTCAAGTAGCTGAGACATGATGTCCATATTATTATTGAAACATTTATTCTCAGGATGAAATTCATTTATGCAATAATAACACTTGGATGCACTTCCTTTCTTCTTGACTTTCTTCATTGCACCTTCATCAGTAGGATTCGAACTTTCATCTTCATTATCATACGTTTGCTTCTTCTCTTTCACAATTTGCTTCTCTTTTGATATTACATTCTTACTTCCTTGAAATATGAGATCATGATACTTTCCCTTGGAAGATATAATAGAACCCATATGGATAAATTTATCTTTCTCCTTTGACAGAGAATCAAAGAATGTATTCAAAGAAGGCATTTTCCAATTAGAAATAACAAGCCTAGTAGCATGGAAAGTAGAAACAAAAACTGAGTATTCAAGACTCAATTTTGATAGAATGGAAATTATCAATTGATATTCTTTATTCTCAATCCCACATTGCTTAAGCAATACAACAAGTGACTTGAATTTGGTGAAGAAACCCTCAATGGAATCAAACTTGCTTGGGCTCAATGAGAATAACTCATTTACCAACTGATGCGCTCTTATCTGATCTTGAACTCCAAAGAGAGACTCAAGTTTGGTCCATACTTGGTTTAGAGTGGTAAAACCATATAGATGAAAGATTATATGAGGGGAAATATAGAGGCAAAGTAATCCATAGGCTTCATCCAACCTATTATGACACTTAGATTTCTCAACAACAAAATTTGGTTCATTTTCTAAAGCCATAGAAACTCTATAGAGTCCCTTACTACACAACATAATGCCAATTTTGTCTTTCCATTTGTGATAGTTGAATGGTTTTAGGATCATAGCTGCAAAAGAATCCATACTAAGATGTTGATTCGCTCAAGGAGATACTGATCTCTACAACCTGCACAAGTAAAACTAGGAGAAAATCTTGTAAGATTAATACAAGCTCTTCTTCAGAGATGAATAGGATACTAGATGTGATTTGATAGAGAGAACATATAGCTCCTCTGATAGCATGTGCTATGATACCATGTAGAAATTGCAGCTCTGATACCATGTAGAAATAGATCCTTGATGCAAAGAAGTGTTGCTAGGAAAAATGCACATCTTGCAGACAAGAGTTGTTCCTCTAGTTTGAATGGTTCATATCTAGAACAAATGGATTACAACAGAGAGGGACGACTTCCCCTAGAAGTTGCAGAGATATGGAATGAGTCCTTTGACAAAGTGATGTATTTTTTCCTATGCTGATGGTTCTCTACTACTATACCTCCACAATCACATTAAAAAAAAAAAAATATCAAAGGCACCATAATATAATCTACAATTCTATGCTAGTGACTAAGGAATCCAACAGTAAAATGCATGATTATAACATAACATATTTTACAGGAAAGGAACCAAATTTGCATTAAAATGAAGAAGAAAGTTTAAAACCTTTGCCTTAGTGTTGAGATGCTCCTTCACATGCCAATGCCTTGTACTCAAAATCTCCAACTTGCTCCTTATATGCTCACCCTAGATTTGGCTAGAACCTCAGTGCATCAGCATAAATTTTCCCTCCCTCAACTATGGGGTATGAGCCTGGTTTTATAGGCCTTGGGAGGATAGGGATGGTTGAGTAAATAGTGGGTGAAGTGGAAGGGAGATCCCAAAAGGATGAATATTGAGTCCAAGTGGTCCTTAGGAGTAGGGATGAGGGTGCACAAAGTATTCCTTCGAGAAGCTTTGTGGAATCTTCTCTTTTTCACTTTTTACCTCGGGCACCGCTTCTCTTACACTGTGACAGAGTGTTAGCAGGGTGAAACCGATCCTTGATTAAAGGAAAAAGGCGATGGCGCCGCTTATTGTCAAGAGGCAGAGAGCGTTACTGAATAAGGTAACACCTCTTTCCTTAAAGGAAAAAGTAGTGCTAGACTTTGATATGTAAAACTGAAGCCAAGGCCAATATTTCACTTCACAACTTGGAATTTTAGGGCAATAACTGATGTTTGGGACCTCATCACATGATGATGACGAGATTTATGTGTAACAGAATGCCCCCCAAATCATGAGGCTAGAGGGATACGATAGACGAGAGATTTGAAAGAGCAAGTTATCACTTCAAGGAAAGAAATTGCTTGATCGAAGATCATCATAAACCAGGCATCTACAATACATCAATACTTTTGACTCATAACCAAATGTCTCCTCATCATGGCTTCAGACCAATACAAGGCAGATCCATGAGAGAGATGAACAAACATGGCTACTAGAATACAACGTAGATCCATGTGATAGATGACTCAAACTTGGACATAGCTACCAAACATACACTGTAGATCTATGTCAAAATGGACAAATTTGAGTTGAACCATGCCCATACAAATGTGGATCCATGCTAGGACTTATGCAAAATACTCCATCGCAACCTGGGGAAAGCAATAAGTGCTTAACAAATACCCAGGGTCTTCGTGTCGTCTTCCACAAAGTACGATTCTATCCATGTGATTATGATGTTCTGACGCCGAACATGGTAGAAACCACTTGAGTACCGGTCAATGATGAGAACCGTTAACAAGTGTGAGGGAGATCACCATTAATGTCAATGATTCCCAAGGTACCCTAGTACAATCTCTTGAGTGTGAATAGATGATTTGATTTCGAACACTCAGTCGAGTCTATCGATCAAAGGTTAATTATGCGAACCTATGTTGAGAGCAAGAGAATCTGTCATTACGGCATACAGAACTCAAGGTGCTAAACTTGTTTCTAAGACTAATTCCTGGATGATGAGCTGATGTCGACAGAAATAGTCTCGTCGAAGGAGGGCCATGTTGAATCCCAAATCGACGACAAAAATCTCAGAACAAAGTTCTGGAATGTTGTAGATGATGTAACCATAGGAATCACTCAAAAGGTACTAACACAAAGGATGTTTTTTATTACATAGCTGGTAAAATTTCAACTTCCCTTTGAACATAAGGAAGCACGACTAAAGACTTGGCAGCATTGACTAAACTAGGAAGATACCAGGACATAATGAAGTGGCAGACAATGCATTCTTCGAAAGAATCAAAGGAGTGACATGACTCATGAAAGTGGGTTGACTTAGAAGTCAGATGAATGCCCAATTGACTGAATTAAATGCAGACAAGTGCCATGTTCAAAGGTGAATTTTTGCAAAATGAATTAGTTCCCCTCCCTTAATTTCCCCATCATGATTGATGAGTGGCTCTTTTCGTTTTTACGAGTTCAAAGAAGGTAAAAAACACTTGTTGTATCTTATCTGAAGACAATTCAATTCTCATACATTTCAGGAACCTGAGAAAGGAGGGGTTCGTTCCCAAAAGAGGGTCTCTTAGTGTTTGGTTTAATGAGTCCATTGAAAGTTAACTCGGCTTCGTTCACGTTTAGAGAGTCTGAATGAAAACGGAAGAAGACTCCAAAGGGTCCTTTTTCGTATGATTTAGTCTCTAGGGCCCGAAAAAGTATAAAATAACACCTGAGAGAACTATTTGAGTCATGATTGGTTGGAGTGCTCATTTTTCGTAACTAGTCAATCTGAACCGAAAAGGGGTAAAATACCGTCAGAGAGACAACTCTTCAAGTACTTGTATGAGCGTGAAGAAGACAAGTTCGCTCGACAATCTTTTCACATTTAGGGAGTCCGAAAAGAGTTTAAAGAAGACTCCATTAGGTTTTATTTTCCTGATGAACGAGTTTAGTGATCCTGAAAAGAAGAAAAAATGACTTGGAACTTTGATACTAGGTTTAAAGAGCATGATCAAAGTATCGAAATGAACGCTCGATGACTTTTTCCATTTTGCGAAAGTATGAAAAATTCAAAACAAACTTACCCATAGACAATATTGTTCATTTATGTCCCTGCAAAAACTTTTTAAAAGGCCATTAGTTCCCCCAAAATATTTAAAATGTACTTTTATAAACTATAGAAAGGGAATTTTGAATGAAAATGATTTAAAAATATTAAAATAATATAATAACCCAAAAAATATTTTATAAAAGCCAAAGTAAATAGTAAAAACCAATTCATTTACCATTTACCAAGTTTTGGAGAGCATTTGGGAGAATTTGTGTGCAAATTTAAGTTTGAGATTGCAGAGCCAATACCCATCCGTTTTTCGAGTCGTCAGTCTCTGGTCATTCTCTTCATTTTTATGGTTTCCATTTTTCATTTCCATGCAATTTTATTGAGTTTTGGGGCTTTCGGGCCAAGCATAAAAAATGCATCCCAGGTAACGCTTCTAGCCTTTGCGGGAGGAGCGATGCTTGATGAGAAACACGTTTTTTAAGTTTGCACAGGTAGTGGTACCGCTCTTTCATAAGGGGACAAGAGCGGTGTCGGCCGTGGTGCCAAAAACATGGATTCCCTAGCCAAAATAGAAGATTTTACTGGTCCAAGTGCTCCATTGATTATTTTTTATGGGTCATTTTGTTCAAAATGGTGATTTAGAAAGAGAGGGAAGATGAAGATGACAATACCCATGCTACGACAAATGCAGATTCCATAGCTGCCCTATGAGGTTGTGGCCTCTTGAAATTCTTTCACGCTCCCAATATGGTATCACATGCGCAATTATTGGAGCAAATTTTATGGATGTGGGACAGAAAACAACAACATTTTGAGGTGGGGCCCCACATTCTCACTGTGGAGGTGGAGGACTTTTACTTTTTCACCGGACTATCCAGGCATGGAGAGCCTATCTCTCTGACTGGCTCCTAAGGGGAAGACATTACCACATGGGAAATGATTGTTCGTCATTCTATCCAGGTACCAAGATGTCAGGTAAGAAGATCCTGATAAAGGATGTGATGGACTTATCCCTTCGGACCATTTTATTCACTATGCAGAGGGTTTCTAGGATCCAAAGGGCTCATCAAGCATCCTGAGCACATATGATGTATTCCTTGGAGGCCATGGCACCCACAATGTTTAACTAGGTCGAGGAATTATTTCCCGTGTTCAAATATCAACAGACGAAGTGTCAGTAAGGATAGCGCAAATAGTTTGGTTATGGGACTATCCTGGCATGTTTCTTCTTCAAGAGGGTACCTCTCTTAAGACCACGTGTGGTTTTTACTGAGCTTAGAGCTTGAGACCCCCACATGTTGCCGTGGGTGCAGATCATGGCCCACACTAGATGTGGTAGAGCCGAGGTCAAATACAGGGGTCCCTTCTTCTGTTGGCTGAATGACCAGATCCTCATGATTGAGGACTATGCTTATGCTGGGATCGAATTTCGAGGGGATCCATATCTACCACTACCAGCTGGTGCTTAGTGGGGTGACATCGGTAAGAAAAATGCTCAATATGTTGATTATTTTTGTGTTTTCAATTTTTATAATTTTTATAGATGATCACAAGACCTAATGTTTTCATGTAGATGTCAGAGTCGTGTGTCCAGGGGGATCATCCTTGATGGATAGGCGATCATGAACTCACTTTGTACATAGGGCAATGATGAGCTTACCGAGATAGAGTATAACCTCGGTCGGTTGACTTTGGACATCCCAAATGCTGCGATAGATGACCTCCCTAGGAGGTTTCAGAGACACACAGCAGGAATGTCAGGCCGTTTTAGTCGCTTTCTACGTAGAGTAGAAAGGGCCATTATGTGCTACCACGAGCACCATCAGGCAGTCTGCATGATGTATCACTGAAATATAGCTAGCTTCAAGTTTTTTGTATAATTTTGTATACCTGAAAGCCAGAGTGTTTTAGATAGGGTCTCTTGACCATATTTTTGTAAAAACACTTTATATATATATACAGACTCATTCATGGTGTTTATATGTGTTTCAAATGGAAAAATTATATTTACATGAGTTTTATGTGTTTTCTAGAGTTTGTTTTACAATGGACCATGTTTTATTTTTAAAAGTTATGAATGGGAGATATACCGGTCTAAAATGTAGTTTACTAATGAGTCGGCAATCGTATTATCAGACCTTGGGATATGCCTGTAAATGATGAAATTGAATGACCTCTGTAACAGACGCACTCTTCGAAGGAGACGAAGAAGTGTGGGGTTCCTGATGGTATGAATGTGGTTTAGATGACAAACCACTAAGTGAGAGTGAGAGTCCATAAATACTACCAAATTATGAATGTACCGATATACAGCCTCGGTTAGTAAACCTATCACTTCCTGATACTCGATGATGTTGTTAGTATCCGGACCTATGCAAATCGCTCCTGAATTGACTAAATCATGAGCTGGGGAATACAAAACCCAAGCAGCTGAAGAAAGGTTCAAGGTAGGATGACAAGCACCATCAACAAAACCATAAAAATCCATCCGATCTGCATAACCAAAACATGGTATAAATAACACTGACAACAAACTCAAAACCATATTGAAAATACCAAAACACACTAAAAAGTCATATAATATACATATATACAAGGTACCATAAAGAAATGACTTAAGCATAGTACCTCTTCAGGTACAACTCATTGCTAGGTTTCCTGAAGGGTATCCCATCGTATTCTGCGAGCTCGTAAGCCCCTTTCTCTAAGAACTTACTAATGTCAAAAGGATTGTACCACATAGATTCAAAATTCCCCTTCCCTAGTTTATCATGTCTCTAATCATAAGTCAGGACTAGGTCTCCTTCATTGAAAACACAAGGTTGAATATACTTATCATATTGTGCCTTGATGCATTTTTTGTGTGCCTCGTTAGCCAAGGTAGCATCTCTTTTTGCTTAATGATGAAAATTCTATCTTTCAGGGTTGACAGACACAAAGAGTGCTTGATTAAAGGGAATATTGAGAAACCATATGTATGGGATTTACGAAAAATCTCAATAAATAAGCAGTTCAAGAATGGCATTGTGGTAGGGCCAAAATCTCTTGGTTGTTGCAAATTATATGTTCATAATACTGAATACAATCATAAAATATAATCTTGAATGCAAGAGTAATTTGATGGGAAAAGGTTATTTCATGTATTGAGAACTCTTAATAATGAGGCAGATATAGAAGCAAATAAGGCATGCAATATTTCAAAGGGAGTCATACGATTTAAAGAATACTATATATACCAAAACAACCTACCTTATAAAATAGTAAATAGTAAAAAGTATTTAGTAGTATAAAAGGTGAGTACAATTTATATGATATGGAATTTACATAATGATGACTAAGAACATAATTTCTCCGAAGGGCTTTGAGTATCAGGTTTTTGAAGTGTGGAAATTTTATTCAAATAAATCAAAACAAGATGCGAGGGGAAGAAAATTATTTAGCATGAGAACACTCCCAAAAGGAAGTGTACAAGGCTGAGATACTTTTGAATCAATGGTGAAAAAGGCATGCTGGAGATGTTAGATAGGTATCATGTATGACACACTATTGCATATGTTGTTAGATAGGTGGTTCAAAGAGTGAATTTTTTGAATTGTTAGGAGTTTGGTTTATGATATTGTACATATTAAAGAGGCATGCTCATGCGATGGTCACAAGCAATGTTGATAAATGAATGATCAAATTGATATTGTACATAAAAAAATGCATGCTCATGAGGTGGTCACATGCAATGTCTATCAGTGAATTATCAAATTGTACGTATCAAAGAGGTATGCTCATGAGGTGGTCACATGCAATGTTGATCAATGAACTATCATAGGTACTGAAGGGAGTGACATGCAGTTTATGACTATTGTGACCTACCTAGGTATTAAATTGAGCACATAGATCTATGGACGAAGACACATCTTACAAGATAGATCACACAATTTTACTTAGAAATTGAAGAATGAAACAACGAAAAAATGGCTTGCAATTGTGAATGATTTCATTAATCAAAAGTAATTAGATGATTAATTACAATGAAGTACAATGGCTAAATAGCCTCATGCAATTTGAATCCATGTGAGGAAATTCAAATTGGTTTGACTCTACTTGACTGAATGGTTAACTGACCTTGTCTAAATCATTATTGGAGTTCAAAATCCAAAATCAAGTGTCTATTTCAGTGTTAACTTGTCTAACTGACTGAGGTAGGTGAGTAAATACGCCTCACCTGCATGCAACCATGCAATCCTAGCGCTAACTGAGTAGAACTGAATGTAACATACTAGAACTAAATGTAACTGACTCCTAGTTGAGCTTGACTTGTCACCAACTGAACTCAACTAATGGAGGTTGGTATCGACACTCCCAGTGGGTCCTAATTTGTAGGGACTGATATAGGTGGCTCCTAAACTGATGCATGCAAGTGAAATCAGTGGCAGTTGGCCTCAATTAGTGCTCCCCACACTTTAGTAACTGGTACATGTGCCCCAATTAGGCTAAGTGGACCCAATGGTGCTAGTGACTAAAAATAGACTAAAAGGACTCCTGATTTAGACATAATTGACCAAATTGGACAAGAAAAAATTATAATCCTAACACCCCCCCTGAATGCTAACTTGGAAAATTTGTGGGCCATTGTAACTAAGACCATAGGTGACCCATTACAACAAGTAAAGTAACTGCTCAACCATTAGAGGAATTTTGGGGTCTAAAATGGGCCTCCTAAGGAAAATAATAAAATAATAGTTAAAATAATAAAATAATATTGATTAATTTTGGAGGAAGAAAGAAAAAAACTACTTTTTGTGTTCGTATTTTTGACATATCTCCCTATGTTTTTACTCAAATTTTGATCGGGAGAGCTCGTTGGATGCAGAATTTGATTCCGCATCCAACAAGCTCTCTCGATCGAAATTTGAGTAAAAACATAGGGAGATATGTCGAAAATACGAACAAAAAAAGTAGTTTTTTTTAATGACAAATATGTCAATTCAACCATTATGGTTGACTTATTTTATTGAAATTCTATTGGTTCTTGAATTCCAACTCACAAATTTAGACCCCAAATTTCCTCTAATGACAAGGAGTTAGGGAAAAAACCACATGGGAAAAATCCCCCCCTCTAACTAAGTAGATAGAATCAGGATTCAAGTTTTAAAAACTTGAAAATATGTTGCTGCAACATTCATCTATGTGATGTAGTGAAGCAACATGCGTGATATTCTATGCACAGGTATCTTAGGGCCTGGCATGTAGACTTCTCAATATTCTCCCAAAATGATGATGGAAGGAAGGAGGAATTTAACCTTTGCCTCTTTCTGGATGAAGAGGTGTATGATCCACTCTATTCTTGTGAAGGTAGTGTAACTGATCAGCCCTTTCCATGTAGCATCTCACAGGGATTTTGTTGCATCTCTCCGAAGGAGGTAAGATTGCATGACATAGCGCAAGGTTCTTTTTCTTCTGAGTGTCATATGGATTTCCAATCATATTCCTAGCTTCCCTCTTGGGAGTAGGGACTGGATCTGGATCTGAATCACCCTGAATCTCAATCTCATAAACTAATATAGTTGGTTATGCAATACTAGTGGAAACTGCAAAAGAACTTAGATGGAATGTTTTTATTTTCCCTTGCAAGTGGCTGCTGAGAGTGCACTAGTTCTGAAAATGGCATGAAGTGTGAGAAATCATATGCCTTGGAGGCATGATTTGTAGCACCTTTCACTATGATTTTCCCAGTAGAGATATATGTGATCTCCACTGATTCAGGATGAAATATCACTCACTTTGGAGAGACATTATGAGTCATCTGGTATACAGATAATAAATTTGTAGCTAAGGAGGGCACATAAAGAAAATCTTTGAACTTTCCATGTTCAAGCTTGATAGAACCCTTCCCTTTGGCTCGAATTTGACTATTATTGCCCATATAAATACTAGGACCATCAAAAGAATGCAAGGAAGAGAATGATTCTCTGGATGCAACCATATGATTGGAATCTCCAAAATCAATGAGGAAGGCTTGTGCTGTTGAGCAGCTAGCCTTCAGTGCATGGCATGTCTCTTCATGTTGTTTAGTTTCTTCTCTATGGTCATCCTTCCTTGGGATAGAAGGTACATTAATGTTATGTTTCTTCAGAAGAAGAGCCATCTCATCAATTTTTCTTCTCATACAAGATCTTTCTAGATGAAATCCCCTTCCACATTAAGAACATAGGGTCTTTCCTTTTCCATTCTTCTTGGTTCTCTTCGAACCTGAAGGCTCATTTGACTGCTCTTTCTCCACATGAGACTCATCCTTTTTCTTCCCTTTATCATTCACTACCTTAAGTCCTCCAACAACCAATGCATGATCTTTGGAAGATCGAATGATCCCCATTTGAATCAACTCGTCATGCTTGTGGGTGAGAGATTCAATGAAGTATTTAAGAGTAGGCATCCTCCAATTTGGAGTAGTGAAATTCACTGAATGAAAGGTTGATATAAATCCTGAGTATTCTACACCAAGTTTTGAGAGAATGGAAAGGATGAGTTGATCACCCTCCTTCTCAACCTTGCACAGCTTCAACTAGAACACTAGATGCTTGAATTTGGTGAAGAAGTCAATTAGTGTTTCAAAATTAGCTAGATGAAGAGAAATCAGGTCAGTCTCTAGATGATAGATCCTCACTGTCATCTTGCTTATCAAATAAGGAAGCAATATTATCCCAAACCTGCTTGGGAGTCTTCAATCCATTGATGTGGAAGACAAGATCTCGAGAGATTGAGAGGCACAAGTATCCATATGCTTCATTAAGCCTATTCCAGTACTTTTCTTTGTCAACATAATGAACTGGCTCTGCCTCTGTCTTCATTGTGAGTCTGAAGAGTATTTTGGAGTGTAGCTACATCTCCATGTCCTCCTTCCACTGGTGTTAGTTGAAAGGAGTGAGAAGCTCCATTGGAGGGGTGATTTAGAATGCAGTGAAGGAGACTGATCTGGTGTAGCGAATGCAGTGAAGGAGACTAAGCTGCTTGTAGCGAATGCAATGAAGGAGACTGATGAAACTGTAAATCACACAATCAAACAGACAAAGTAAGGTCGACAACCTACACTTTTGGAATTTCCTTCACACCCAGCATAGTTTATCAATCAAGCTTGACCAACAATTCTTTTACTTGGGATATTAAGTGGTAAATTGTCCGCTTCTGGTGCAGTACTGGAAGGAGCAATTTTTTGCATTTTTTTTGATCCAAGTATGAATCTTTAGTAGGAGAAGTTCCTTGTCCTACTGAGGCTCTGATACCATATTGAATTGAGCACATATATATGTGGAACAACACACAACTCACAATATAGATCACACAATTTTACTCAAAAATTGAAGAATGAAACAGTGCAAAAATGGCTTGCAACTATGAATGCCATCATTAATCAAAAGTAATTATATGATTAATTACAATGAAGTATAGTGGCTAAATAGCCTCATGCAATTCGAATCCATGTGAGGAAATTTGAATTGGTTTGACTCTACTTGACTGAATGGTTAACTGACCTTGTCTAAATCATTATTGTAGTTCATCGGAGTTCAAAATCCAAACTCAAGTGTCTAATTCATTGTTAACTAGTCTAACTGACTGAGGTAGGTGAGTAAATGTACCTCACCTACATGCAACCATACAATCCTAGCACTAACTAAGTAGAACTAGATGTAACATACTAGATATGAATATAACTGACTCCTAACTGAGCTTGACTAGTCACCAACTGAACTCAACTAATAGAGGTTGGTATCGGCACTCCCAGTGGCTCCTAATTTGTAGGGATTGATCTAGGAGGCTCCTAAACTGATGCATGCAAGTGAAATCATTGGAATTTGGCCTCAATTAGTGCTCCCCATTCTTTAGTAACTGGTGCATGTGCCCCAAATAGGCCAAGTGGACCCAATGGTGCTAGTGAATAAAAATAGACTAAAAGGACTCCTGATTTAGACATAATTGACCAAATTGGACAAGGGAATATTATAATCCTAACACTAGGATGGGAAGTGGCCGTGTATTTCCTCTAGTTCTAGGGTGTGGAATGATACATCTCAACAATTTCACACATCAAGTTAAGACAGACCAACAAGGCCACGTTTCAAGTCTGCCAACCGACAATAGGTAACAGATCTATATGGGAAGCTAAAAAAGGTGATGACCTCATCCCACAACCATGAATCAACCCTTGGAGGGTCACATAGTTCAATTCCCATCCATAGAGGGTATACACAGTCACTGGGAAGTCACAAAGAGGCTAAAAATCAAGTTTAGCAGGCCCAGACAAAGCCATGTATAAGCAACCTACAAATAGGAGTCAAAACCAGCCTTAAAATGAGCACATGCATAAGGTAATGAGGCCCAGAAAAATTCATGTATAAGCATCCTACAAACATAAGTAAAAACCAGCCTTAAAATCATCCTAGGGATTCCAGTAGTCCACCCAAGTAGGTGAAGATCCCAAAGGATATGTGACAACAAAGCAGGAGGAGTGCAGGAGGACACACACATAACTCGATTTGGGGGAAGGGACGATGAGTGCTACAATTTTCTTAACAAAGAATCCAGTGAAAAAACATCAGTTGGCGTAACAAGCATAAGAACCTCCATATTATTTTTCTGTTTCATGTCACATAGTCGCACACTTAAGCCACATTGTTTCTGGCTACCGATCCATGTGAAATTCAAGGAAAATTTTCAGCAAAAAACTAAGAACACTATTTGTAATGCTTGTAATAGTTCCTTGATCAGATTATGTAGCATCTATATTGTCCATGATGGTAGAAATTTGGAAGTAGAGAATATTCAAGTCATCATAGAAAAATCCATAGAAAACAATATAATTCTCCAATAATGTTGGAAGTTGGGCACTCTATTTGGTCAGCAAATGTTTTGTAGATATTGACTCAGGATCATAGATGTAGCTGTGTTATTAATTATGAAAATTCATCAAAAGTAAATTCAAAGTACAAAGATTATTTACATGGAAATCATAGTCTAGGTCTGTCCTATCCAAATAGGAAGAAACCCCCAAACAGACTACATCCAACCTTTATCAGTTCAATCTAAGGTTAGTAAATGTTTAAGGGAGTGATGCACAACTTATGAATGGTATGACCTCCCTAGGATGGGTAGTGGATTTGTATGCACTCTAGTGCTGGGGCGTGGCATGACCCAACTCAAAAATTTCATGCATCAAGTTCAAACAACACAAGAAGGCCACGTTTCAAGTCTGGAAACCATCAAGAGGTAAGGTCTTTGTATGGACAACTAAAGGAGGGCATGAATTAAACCAACAACCAACAAAAGAAGTTCACAACAACCACGGATCAGCCCTTGGAGGGCTCACATAGACCAGGGCCCAACCCTAAATGACATACACAGTCACTCACCAGTCACAAAGAGCCCACAAATCAAGTTTAGCATGCCCAGACAAAGTCATGTATAAGCAACCAACAAACAAGAGTCAAAACCAGCCTTAAAATCACTTCACCATGCATACATATACTCGTTCTTCATTGTTTATGGTTATCGATCCATGTGAAATTCAGGGAAAAGTTTCAACAAAAAAATAAGAAAACTATTTGTAATACTCATAATAGTTCCTTGATTAGATTATTTAGCATCTAGATTCTCTGTGATGGTAGAAATTTGGAAGTAGAGAATATTCAAGTCATTATAGAAAAAGCCATAGAAAAAATATAATTGTCCAATAATGTTGGTTGGAAGTTGGGAACTCTATTTGGTCAACACATGTTTTGTAGACATTGAGAAAGCTCATAGTTGTAGCTATGTTATTAAGTATGCAAATTCATCAAAAGTAACTTCAAAGTACAGAGAGTATTTACATGGAAATCATAGTCTAGGTCTGTCCTATCCAAATAGGAAGCAACCCCCAAACATATTAAATCTAGCTTTTATCAGTTCAAGATAAGTTCAAGAGATGTTGAAGGGAGTGACACACATCTTATGAATGGTCTGCCTCCCTAGGCTGGGCAGTGGTTGTGTATTCCATCTAGGGCTGGGGCATGGAAAGACCCAACTCAACAAGTTCACAGATCAAGTTCAAACATGCCAAAAAGGCAATGTGTCAAGTATAGAAACCAACAAGAGGTAACGAATCTATATGGGAAGCTAAAGGAGATCAAGGCCTCATCCCAAGACCGACAAAAGAAGGTCACAACAACCACGGATCATCCCTTAGAGGGCTCACATAGGTTAGGACCCAGCCCTAGAAGACATACACAGTCATTGTCCAGTCACAAAGAGGCCACAAATCAAGTTTAGTAGGCCCATACAAAGTCATGTATAAGCAGCCTACAAATAGGAGTCAAAACCAGCCTTAAAATCACTTCACTGTGCATACATATAGTGGTTCTTCTATTTGTTTTATACTCATATTTTCTTTTCTTTGACTTTACAAAATCCATGGAGGTCGTTGATGGAGCAGGAACCAACACTGCAAGCAACGTTGTTAGCTTGGGTATCCCTTCACTCATTGAGTTCATAAATGATGTAATTCACTTGAATAAGAACACTTGGCTCCTGGGAGATAAGCTAAGCTGTATGAAGAACCTCTTAGAAGCAATGAGTAGTAAATTACAACTTGAGCAAAAACATTCGAAGGAATTATTTGTACAAAAGTGGTTGCAAAATATTTATAATCAAGTTAAAAAATAAAGAGACGTGATAGATCGCTCCCAGCAAAACAACTGCTTCTGCAGGAACTGCCTCTTTAGACAAATTAGAGAAACTAGGTTCTGAAAGAACTTTGGAAGTTGCTGGATGAAACCTCTAAAGTTTGTATAATTTAGTCAATATTAGGGCCTATTTGCACATATAGGTCATATTTGTTTTAAAGACAACATATTTTCATAGATGGGTCGTATTTGTTTTAAAATAAATCAACAGAATCAAGTAGATGGATTAGGTTGTCGCCCGTCGATGGATCAGGAAAAGAACAAAGGTAACAACTGAAAAGGTGGAGTCTCATTTCATCCGATTTTATGCAAAAATAATCATAAAATCATAGTTAAACTAGATGGATTATTATAAAAACATAACTCTATATATAATATACCAAAGTATCGCTATATATATATATATATATATATATATANACCACAATATTGCAAGATACTTCGGATAATTTTATAAAAGAAAGTTATGGACACACCATGTTTTAAAGACATCAAATTCGCATAGATGGGTAATCTTTGTTTTAAATTAAATCAACAGAATCAAGTTTGACAAACAAATGAAATTTGCAGGATGCATAGATATATATGAAGAGGAGTGAAAAAAATAGTACATGTTTTTTTCTCTTCCCTAGGCTCTTTGAAACAAAATTCCTGGAAACCCAGTGACAAAACCTGCTCTGTATAAAAACCAAACCCTATTCTTGCAAATCGGTTGAATGCAATTTCTCTATGCAAACCCAAATACTACAAATCATTTGAAACCACTCTATCTCTGAAATCGTTGGAAGCTTCAAATCACCAAACTGAATGTGACCTCCAAACACAATTTATGCACGAGGGAGGGGGGATGGATTGAAAAGATGTCCAATGAAATCCATGAATGGGTTATGTGAAAAATGACAAATCCATCTTGTCTAGCAGTGGATTCTGTCTACCCAAGGAAAGTTCAAAGTATTGAATGGCGATTAGATGATCGATGCATCAATATTTGTTACAAAGCCCCTCAATGTAGCCAACGAAAAACCTAAAAGCAAGCTATCTATCACCTACATTTGGGGTTTAATAATTTAAAAATTAATGTCACCAGTCCGACCAACAGAAGGAAAAGGAGAGTCCACTGGATCAAGAGAAGAACCATTTGAATCGAGGATAGTAGCACCCACCAATCTTCCATGATTTCTCTTCTCTGGGAATTCTTTTGTTGGTATTATATTCTGCATACACAGTACACACAAATCTCCACTAAAATGGACAAGATGCCCCATTTTGTATGAGCATTCCTATTGTCATAGAAAACAATGTGTAGGAAATACAAACCGTTGGCATCTCCGGTCCCGCTACTTCGAATCCGTCACAGTCATACAAAGTTTTTGCTGAGAGTGGAGGAGCCAGAAAAGGATTCATTCCTATGCTGGTAGGAAAGGGGAGAAAGTGCTTCATGGTAGCAACTAGTCATATGAATCACCCTCTTATGGCTGTTTTGGTTGAGATGTCGGTTGAGGAGTTGGGATTCATTAAAGTGGATCCCTAATAGTTGTCTGTGACGAAGTAAGCTTCTAACGCTTGCTCTCTTTGATTGTGATTTGATATAGAGGCAACATTTCATTGATAATTATTAAAACTTGTACTTATTTTTATGTGAAGAATAAAATTATGTATGAACCAACCTGAATTGCAATGAAATCAAAGATTTATCGTAGAGAAATCCGGATGTGTCATTGTCTCCATTGAATTAGAGGCAAGTACTAAGCCGACGAAGTAGATACGCCATTATATAAGGCAGATGAATGTGTGGTGCCTGAACGCAGTCCACCCAAGCAGGAAAAGACCCCAAAGGATACATGTCAACAAATCAGGGGGAGTGCATGAGGACACACACGAAAGCCATATTGACGAAAGGGATGACGAGTGCTATAGTGTTCTCAACAAAGACTCCATGGAAAAAATTCCCATCAACATAAACATGGAGAGTGTAGTAAAATCACTATTTCAAATTTTGAACCAGGCATTTCATATTCTACATTACACACTTCTTCCAAGGTGCGTCCCTTGTGCTCAATTTTTAAACTACTTTAAATAATACATAAGTACATCGGATCCGCTTTTGATTCTCATTGTTATTGCTGACACATAAGGTAACTAATTAGTTGATTCACCGTATTCAATGGAGGGCAGGAAAAAGTGGTGCTGTCACATGTCACATAGTTATCATAGATCATGTTAAAAGAAGTTGAGAGCACTAGTGTTGATATGGCCTTTCCAACATAGAAATTCATAACCATAAATTATAAGTAGTCATCCCTTGAGGTTATATTGCATTGAACGATGCGAATAGATATGTTCTGGATGTGAGGTTTGGGGTTGCAACATCTCTAGAGAATCCTAGAGATATATTGGGCAAATCTAGAAGTGTTTTATAATGTATAACCTCAAAATTAAAAGCAATACACCATATCCTATTCTCCTTATAGAAGTGGGTCTTTCCCCTATTGAGAGCCTAGCTATGACTAGGATCCTATTGTACAAGCACAAAATCAATAACATGGGAGACCATAGACTTCCTAAGCTATCTTTTAATTCCTTCCAAAACCACCTAAGGCTCAAGCTAGGTTGGTATAAAGATACCAGGGCTTGGTTAAACCACCGGGAGATCGACGAAAAATATTGCATTGCAAAATATTAATAACATTAAAAATATTGTTACTTCTAAGTTTAAAGAGAAAATGTGGTGTGAGAAAGATTTAGAGGCTAAAAGAAAATTAAGATATTATAAGGAGGTCATCAACCCTACTCTAGAATATCAAAAGTATCTCTCTGTTTTAACCAGTTCGAAGAATTTTTTTTATCTAGCCAACATAAGAACAAACTCTCATGAGATCCATAGTGAAACATGTCGTTGGACAGTTTCTAAAACACCATGGGTGGAAAGGATCTGTCATCTATGTGAGAATAGGAACATTGAAGATGAAAATCACTTCCTCTTAGAGTTCCCTGCATACACCCACATTAGATCTCAGTTTCATAATATTTGCTGCAATACCGACCTTCCTAGCATTTTAACTTGTCAAAATTATAGTGAGCTCAGTACGCTTCTCACCAAGCTCTTTAAGCATAGGAATAATATTTTAAAACAAACTAATTAATTGGTTTCTTTAGGTCCGATAGACCAAGTTTGGTCTCAGTGGACGATAACCATCATCATCATCATCATAAAATAATTGATTTATTTAAAAGGTGAGAAAGCTTAAAAGCGTTAAGCCTTACATGAAGGAGGTTCATATCTGCATGTATGGATCACACAAATAGTTTAATATTGTGAATTTAATATATTTCAAATGTGTGAACTATATGAATATATTTTATAAATGTAATGTGTTCTATATGATTATATGTTATAATATATATTATAAATGTAACCATTACAATATATTAAAATATCTATATATACTATAAATATTGGTGTGATATATAAGTAATTAATGATGTATAGGTTATTAATATAAAAAATTATTAATTTATTTCTCACATGATTAAAGAAATATAAAGTTATATAGTATAGGTTAACATAGATTTATGAAAATCTATGCTATGTACAACTAGGATAAGGAAAAATCAGGGATTATTTTAAGAACTCCCCCTATTAGATTTATATGTATAAAAATGGGCGAATCTCTCCGATATATAGGAAAATTTGAAGGCGATTTTATCAATAATATAATATGTATATATAAATTTTTTGGTGAATATTTCTTTTTATTATATAATGTTGTAAAATCTTGGTGAATCTTTCATTTTATTATTTAATGTTGTAAAATATTGGCAATTCTTTCACTAAGTATAAGATATTGTAAAATCTTAGCGAATTTTTCACTTCATTATAAAAAAATTGTAAAAAATAGCGAATCTTTCACTAATTTATAAAATATTGTAAAAATAGAGGAACAACAACATTAGTCAAATAACATGGATCACATAATCAACAACATAACATGTAGACTCATGAGTCACAACTGGAATGTGTTAGTGAAACAAAACTGCACGGACGAGATTCAGGGAAAGTGGGGACCCAACTTGTTATCTCGTCCCTTAATGGTCCAACGAACATGTTGGGACCTGCATCTTGACAAACTGATAAACTAATAGAATCAGACATTATGCTCGATCTTGGACTCCACTAGCCAATTGAGGTCATGGAGGCTAATACAATTATGCATTGTAATTATGTCAAATAATTATTGCATTAGATGAATGTTGGTCTCATTTGAATAGGTATCCTATGATCAATGCATAGGAACCTAGTGCATAGACCATTTTTCTCTTCGCTTAGCTATGTAGATATCATTTATTTTTTTGAATAATGATAAGTATTTACAAAGAAATTATACAATCAACATAAACTAATAGAAAAAGTGAAGACAAATAATTCATGCAACTAAAAGGTCATAAAAACATATTTTCTCCAACCATGAATCAATGGAAATCAAATAAAACCAATCTTGATTCAAGCTATAACAAAGGGTTAAATCAAGCATCAAATGAGGACTAGAAGCATTCAAGGGACTAACATAAATCTTTGGACTACAAATTCTATGCAAGATTATGTCTTGGAAATTCCAAGAACTTGTTAAGATGTTGGAGATGCAATCATGCTGGACATATTGCGAGATTTTATTACACTGTAAAATGCTACAGCTGTTATGTATTTGGTCACAAAGATCAAGACTACAGAAAGTCAACAAATCCCTCAATTAAAGGAAGTGTCCCATATATGGCTAAGAAGGAGTCCAACAAAATCCGGAAGAGAACATAAAATGAAGAAATGCATTAGCTGGGTAAGAAATAAAAACATCTTTCCTCAAACCGTTGAATCAAAGGAAATCAAATGAAACCAATGAAGCTACTACAAAGGTTTCAATAAAGCATCACATAAGAACTAGAATCATAATGCATTCAAGGGACTAACAAAATACTTAACCAAAATAAACCCAAGCTTCCAAAATCGACAAAATACTACAAACATAAACAACAAGAAAACCATAAATTTTTCCAAGGAACAATTCTAGACATTAACATGGTTTCATGTACTAGAATGATCGCATTATTTCTTAGTGAAAGTCTTGTTAAATTATTTATTTATCCTTTAATACTAGGAAACTATCCATGTGAAAAGATAGGCCCCGGCTTTGTTGAATTCCAACTTCATTTCCTGTCACAAATAAGAAAGACAATATAATAGTTAAATATTAAAAAATCAATCTTAAATAACTAACATCAAGGAAATGCAATCCCAATCAGCAATGTTACAACAAAAAACATAATATATAGAATCTATTTTGACCTTAAATGCAGCCTCAAATTGACATATAGCGATATTTATACCATAAATACCTTTTCAACCTACTTCAAAAATAGAGGAACAAAAACATTAGTCAAATAACATGAATTACATCATCAACAATAGAACTCATAGACTCACGAGTCACAACTGGAAGGTGTCGATGAAACACAACTGCATTGACTAGATTCAGGGCAAGTGGGGACTCCACTTGTTATCTCATCCATTAATTGTTCAACATACATGTGGGGACCTAAATCTTGATAAACTAATTAAACTGATAGAATCTAAGATTATGCCCAATGTTGGCCTCCACTAGCCAATTGTGGCCATGTAGGTTAATACAATTATGCATTGTAATTATGCCAGTTGATTATTGCATTAGATTAATGTTGGTCTCATGCCAATAGGTATCCTACGATCAATGCATAAGAACCTAGTTCATAGACCATTTTTCTCTTCGCTTAGCTATGTAGAGCTCATTTATTTTTTTGAATAACGATAAGTATTTACAAAGAAAATATACAATCAACATAAAAGAATCGAAAAAGGGAAGACAATTCAATCATGCAACTAAAAGGTAATAAAAACATATTTTCTCAAACCCTGAATCAATGGAAATCGACTAAAACCAATCTTGATTCAAGCTACAAGAAAGGGTTAAATCAAGCATCAAATGAGAACTAGAAGCATTCAAGGGACTAACACAATATTTAACCAAAATACACACAAACTTAAAAAATCGACAAAATGCTTCAAATAAAAGCAATAAACAAACCATAAAATTTTGTCAAGATATTCGTGCTAAACAACAACATGGTTTCATGTACATGAATGATCCCATTCTTGCTTAGCGAAAGTGTTGTCAAATTAATATTTATCCTTTAATGTTAGGACACTATCTAAGTGAAGAGATAGCTCCTAGGCCTAGCTTTATGAAATTCTAGCATCATTTCCCGTCACACACAAGAAAGAAACAATGTAAGAGATAAATATCAAAACATCAATATTAAAATAAGTTGCATGAAGGTAATGTATCTCAAATCATCAATGTTACAACAAAAAAATACAATGTAGAATCTATTTTTACCTAAAACACAACCTCAAATTCACATTTAGTGATCACCAACAAGGGGTACATGGAACACTTGGAACAAAACAATACTCAAGAGTCCCTCATGTGTATTAGATCATATACGATCTTAGGTGAAATTCATTTTCCAATTCACAATCTGGGCATGGTCCTCATTTTCGACATTCTGAATACAACCTTCTCCAGATGAGCCGTCATTATGATCATCCAAAACATTATGTTCCACATCGATTTCATTGGAGAAATTTGTTATATTGTTTTCTACCCTTATTTCACGATCTGATTACCAAAGAGCTAATGCTCTTTTAGATGGAAATTTTTTAACCTCAATGAAAATTACAGCCCAGTTATGAGGAAACCAACACACAAATGACAAGATCAACACACTAAAAGAAAATCTCCTTGGAAATGATGAAATATCTACCAACTATGTACAAAACTAAGCTAGGAGATGAGAATCAACCCACAATAATCAGAAACTTCCTTGAAATTAGCCAACAATGAAGAACATAATTCCACAACAAAGACAACCAACCTGAAATGAAGAAACTCCTCTTCTTAAAATCCCCTCGAAAGTACCTTAACGTTTTAGGATCTCATACTAGCTGTATCCAGATTCGAGTCATAATTTTTTTTAACCCATATCCAAAATGGCTATGGATTTATATGGATAAAAGGGAAGGGTGGATCCAATAATATATTCACATACTATTTGAGAACCGGAGAGTCATGCAACAACAATAAAATATATCTGAGGTCGTAGCAACAAAATTTTCCCACAAAACTAGAGATAAACATAACATAATTTGGAAAAATGAAAATAAATGGAAAAAAATGTATTCAAAACCTCCATATATATAAATGTTTAATTTCTTAACAAGTAAAATATACATAGCATGTCCTTTAAGTGGGAAAGAAAATAAAGTAGTAATCCCTTTCAATGAAAATACTAAATTCCCCCAAATTATCTCCCAAGAACAATTTTTAACAAAAGTTCCAGTATAATAACACTAGAAGAAAATATATCCAATATTAGTAATATAGTCCGTTGTCTTAGAACTATAATCAACCTTCGAACAAAATCCCAAGTCACATATGAAAAATCACTATCAAAACAGATAATGCTAGTAAGCACCACTTCTTTTAATGCTTAATTACATGAAATAAAATAAATTTGTTGTTGAAGAAAAATATTATAAGCTCCAGTAACCAAAAACAAAAATTAGCTACTGAATGCATAAGGGAAATCAAGTAACTCCATGAACCATAATTGTTGAACCCTAAATAGTCATGATCGTTACACCTTAATAACAAGTGATATGTGATACTTTCACATAGAAGAGTCGTGATCTTTAAACCATAATACCAAGTGATATGCATTACTTTCACATATAAGACAAAGTGTAACAAAGAAATGTTGAACTATACACACATCGTACACTATGTCCTATTTAATTAACATGGGATTATTCCCAAGGTAATGAATACTTTCACTTCCCCTCATGCATCAACCCACCTTGGAGGCAATTTTACAACTCGAACAGGTAGTGAAAAACTTTTCTAGTAGCTCCCATGACTTTGAGCTGAACCCAAACCGCTCAACTCTTCACATTCCAGGACTACAACTACAATTTATCCCTTGACTACAACCCTTCGAAATTTATTGATGGAAAGTAGTCAAAACAAACTACAAATTGATTTGTATTTATAAACATCATAACAAGTACGACAACCAGTTGAACTCTTCCAGGTACAGATGAATCATGAAGGAAGATATTATTATACCAAAACCCATATTTTCTAGAAAATACCATTTTATTATAAAGACTGCTAATAAAACTATTATTGGATCTGAAGATAGATGCACGCTTTCCCCTTCACTAAGATATTTACCTTACAAAGCATATTTAGTCAACAACACAAGTAAACAAACTTATTTTATTGTTTCCACAATAACAAGGTTTATTTGCCAATAATTTATTCTTCATTCTCATGCACCAGAGATACTAAATCCATTTTGGCCACTAATGATGAAACACAGAAGTAGTGGCCTTCATCACTTGTACTGAATCTATTGATAAGTCAATATTTCCTTCTTTAATCCCTGTGTTTGACATGTCCATTCTAATTTGTAGTGCCATGTTCAGAATCGGTTTAAATAAGGGTTGACTTCTATGCATTCAGCAGTATTGGAAAACTGTTGGATTTGAGAGATATTAAAAATGTTTCACGAAACTGACACAAATCCCAACAGTAGTCAACTCAAACTACAAATTTCTATGTATTTATAAACATCATAACAAGTACGACGTCTAGTTGAACTCTTCCAGGTAAGGAAGAAGGAAGATATTATTATACCAACACCCATATTTTTTCATAAAATGCAATTTTATCAATAAAAAGACTACTAATAAAACTATTATTGGAGTCGTAGACAAATGCATGCTTTCACCTTTGCTACTTATATCTTTACCTTACTGAACATATTTAGGAAGCAACACAACTAAACAAATACTTATTATTGTGTTTCCACGATTGCAAGTTTTACTTTCCAATAATGTTATTCTTCATTCTTACGCACCAGAGATACTTTTGCAATTATATGTTTTTAGCTCGAGAATTTTTCCATTTCTTCCATTTATTTACATTCTCTTATTGTTCATACTAGACTTAGTATTTTTTCCAAATCTGGGCATGTTGTGGGGTGTTACCTTGAAACAACAATAGTAAAATCTCATTTTTCCTCAGATATGGGAATATTTTGGGTGGAACCATGCATCCAATACACTGAGAAAGGGCATTTTGAGCAGTCCAGCTCCATGTAGCAACACTTCTAGGAAATTTTGTGCATGATTCAACATTGTTTTAACCCTCCAACAATAATAAAACAGAGTAAATATCAATTCTAGTTGGTTTTAAGGTCATAACAACAACAAACAACAATATGGGAATGCATGGGGTTTATAAATCGATTTCAAACCTGTTTTTGACTTCCTAACAATAGTGGGAAACATAATCAACAAACCTGGGCAACCTATGAATGAAAAGGAAGGACACTATGATTCAAAGGGACTAGATGGTAATGCACTTGGTACTATGCATGCAATTTGTTGCTAACAGAGAATCTGTCAAAGTAATCTCTTTGCCTATTCTTTCTCAAATTAAATATTGTGACAATTGCTTGAAGAAAAACATAGACACAGAACCATTGATTAATTTTGCATACTAAAGCTAGCAAAGAAGGTAAATTAAGGGAATAATTACAAGAAAATTTGTAAATCTTTTTAGGCATGTTGGAAAAATGTCATTGGCAGTCTTGTAACAGATGACCAGGCATACAATCAACCAAGGTTTTGCAACATATTCATCAGGCAACACTATGTTTTGTAGATTACATATAAAAAATATATCCATCTAGTTTTGATCAACAAACTAAACATGATATAATGGTGGAAACATTCACATTTCAACAAAAAATAATATGATGCCTAATTTATAGAAAGCATGATGCTCCTCAAAAGTCCTTGCAATTTTGACCAGGATCAAATTCCATTAGCCATTTCTAGTAGCCTAGGAATTGAATTGTGTTGAAGTATTGAGGAATTTTCATTGCTGGTTGATATATGATCATATTGTGAATCCAAATCATTGGATGTAAACTCTTGACATGATTAGTGAGGAAACTCTTATTCTAGGCATGTTTTTGTAGATCTATGCACTAAAACAAACCTAATGGAAGATATAGGAAAGGAATCAGAATAGTCCAACATAGAGATATAGGATAAGCATCAAAATAGTCTAGCATAGAGATATAGGATAAGAATCAAAATAGTCTAGCAAGGAACAAATAGGTTTAATCCCCCTCAGAAGAAATTCTCTCTCTATCAAATCAAGCATCATTCATTTATATTTTGATTATTGATTTCGCATAAATACAACATTTGAGTTAATTTGTGAAAGCGCAAATTTCTATCCTAGTATAATGGAGTGCACAACCTGAAGGATGTTTAAGGGAAGACCTTTTGATACCTGTCTCAAGCAACCAGCAATCAAGAGTCAATAGATTTTGTTTTCCGTATGTTTAAGATTGAGTGGCAGAAAATAAGCAAGGATATTATTCAAAGGAAGTTCTCTCCAATTTACCCCAACAAACTCATGAGGTAATATAATTTTTATTGCAATTTTCTTCACTTATGTTTTGTTGCATGCATGTGTTCTAAAATTTGTCTGAATTTACACATCTAATCAAAATTTGTACAAATATTTCAGGGGAATATTTTCCATTAAAATATGTCGATATTTTTTTAGTAATTAGCTTGCTCTAGAATCTAGACCTGGAAGACTCTTTAATGAATTTCCTGCAAGCCAATACTAGAATTATTCATTCAATCTATATAATTTTATTTCATCTACAATTATCGTGGTCTACAAGGTATCCTTCCAGCCAATACAGTACTGTGTTGCCTATACTACAATTGTTGATTTGCTCATTAGCTATTTCCCAGTTCAAAACTCACATGCTAAAATAAGTCACTGAGATATCAATGATCCTTGTCCAAACTTCCAACACTAGAAATCGTGTTGGAAAAAAAGAGCAACTATCATAGAGGAATAACTTCCGTTTTGATGCTTGCATCAACAAGTTATTTTGTTTATGCTACCAAGCCAATGGTAATATAAGGTTGAGATTTTATCCTTTTTTCCATTATATGTACACCTGTTGGATTTCCTGAGAAAAGTGAAAACATGGCCACAGACTCTGGTGAATAAAAACCATTTGTTTGAATGGTACACACACACACATACACACACACACACCTTTCTTCGCATGATGGATTTTCCATTATCTTGAAACATTTCATGGGTGTTATTGTTCCAATGATACCTTTGAATGGATTATTAGAATTTAGACCCACCAAACACCATAAATTGAATAAAAACTCCTTTCTTTTGCATTTTTTCACAGTGAACAAAAACTAGGAGAGAAAATGTCACATCCCCACCCAACTACTCGAGAGGGAACGCGATGCGATCTAATCCAAGAAGCTAGCCCCATTTACGTAAATATAAAACGCATTGAACTTAAACATACACAGATGCATAAAATGTTAACATACAACGGAAGCGAAATTCATTCATTCACATCCTTTAACATATTCATCTTAATTCATTAGCAAATATACATGCATATATTTAAACACAAGAATACTTATCTTGGAAGAAACTTGTCCCGCAACCAGCTATGTCACTGCAATGTTCCACCCAACTATAGGCCAGTGTGCTCATCAATCACTCAGCAACACTGCCACCCCCGAGATGGGAATGATTCCCACAAGGAATAAGGGAACACTAACAAACTCACACATAGCCAAGGATACAACAAAAACTCAGCCAAGCCAACACAGTTGGGTTTATCAGGCCGCAAAGGAGTTGGAAATTAGGATGACTGCTAAGCTAGTGAGCTCAACCCCAGAGATATGGAAACCTGTACCAGATCTATCCTGACTTCTAAAACATCTACACACCCAACACAAGGAAGCATCTCCTTATCTGCTACACAGTCCCTCAGGATATGCCTTCCTTCCTAGTGCTATTCAGGGTGTGCAAAGAAGAAAACCAACCCCCTAGATCTGTCTATGAGGTTCCTTCTCACACCAGGTTTATCAAGCTAGTCATACTCCATTTCCCCTCCCAAATTAGTTCAGATCAAAGAAAAATATGCACACACAACATAATACAAAATTATGGGTTGAGGAAAAATGGTTTCGACAACAAAATGCATTATCAAGTTGGGTAAAAATAACCCTTTAGCAACAATTTGATTTCCAGAGTCATTTATGGCCATAACGTGGCCAAAATGAACTCAACAACACCCAAAATTTGTGGGTCTCTTCTCCCACTCGTTGGCATTACCAAAAATGATTTCTCAACTTGGAAAACATTGGAGCTGACTGCAAAAGCGTGAATGGATACACATAGGAAAATCTGGATGCCTAAGAGAATGGTGGTGGAAAACATGAAAACATGAAAGCATGATATAATGGGCATAATGTTTTGGGCTTTTACTTGCCCAAGGAGTCAAAACGAGTTTTTCAAAAATGGGTGCTCTGCCCAATTCGAATTTGGGCTTCTATACCTTTCCCATCCCATGCAATAACTAACTCAACCAATTTTTGGCAGAATTAAATGATTGGGCACGATACAAAATGGGTAGTTGAAAGTTTGATGGGTTCTCCCTTTGACATTTGGATTTTCCCCATTGGCCCAAAGGTTTGAATATCCCCCCCCTTATCCTTAGGAAATCATGCCCCCATCTCATTATTTGTTGCATTAACATAGCTGGTTGTGGGGTTTTTATTTAAAGTCGCATATTTACGTTATGCCCAAAATTACAATGTGTCGGCTAGCACAAAATACCATCAGCATCGATTTTAATCACTGAAGCATAAAACAATAATCAATGGTGGGAATTTTTCCTTTAGCTCCACACCATGATTAATTACAATATTTACATCATACACATTTAATGCAAATGGGGTAAAAAACGGGGTGTTACAGAAAATAACTTTATGGCTTGAAGTTCACCCACAATCTAAATCAGATTTTCATCAATTTCTTTCCAACAATAGGTAGATAATGGTGACTGTAAATAATACATGGTTCCAGTGACATTTTCTATATTGCAAGTCTGCAACCATGCCACTAATAAATTTGAATTGTCAATACTAGGAGGCCTCTTTAGAAAAATAGGAATAGTATACAAATGATCATATGGATCGCTTAACAAATATTCTAATAAGTTAAAGGAGGTGTCATCTAGGACCACCCTTGCAGCTGTGATTCTTTCTATAGTAAGTCAGGATTGTCTAAACAAATCGGTGATACTTGGTGGGTTGCCTTTATTGAATGAGTGGCACTTATAAAGGAAAAATCAGAGATAGTGGAGGTTCAAATGAATTCAACAGAGTCATATATGACCTAATTTTGACCTTGTTCCAGGATCTATAGAATATTCATGTAGAATTTGATGCTTTGATATCTAACATGCCCCAAGGTCAATGAAAATTTTGATATCTCACACAAACTCAAAAATTCATAGAAACACAAAATATGATAGAAGCTTCCAGTCTTAGTGAACTTTCCATAGATTACACAGGCTCACAAAAAGACAGTCCAAGTTCACCACAAGATTCATTGGAAATTAAAGAAGTCCACCACAAGATTCTTTGCAAAGTCAAGATGTATGGTAATGCACAGTAAACAAGAAAACAAAACTTGAAATGAAGATGCCCATATTCAACACATTTAAGATGTTGTAAGTCATAAAAATGGACTTGCAAATTGCATGTATAAAGTTCCAGTGTCTTTGCTAATAACAACGGTAATAAACGTCACGTGAAGCACTCAAGCATTTATTTTCTGCTAGTAAACTAGAAACTATCTGTCAACATCTTGAATAGATAACAGTGCCTACAACTGAAATAATTCACATTTGGGGCAAAGGAAATTTTACAAAGCATGGTCAATGAAAATAATCCAAGTAACATGACCATGCAAAGAATGATAATCAATGGATATCTCACTCTTACAATAGTTGGCTCGTTGTGTTTGTCAAGTGAATGCTGGCCATCTTCTGAGAGTACCAAGTTACATGGTACACAAATAATTTTAACAAAAACTTCTTCAAAGAAACAACATGAAACTATTTATCTCCACCCACAATAAATAAGCCATCATGCTTTGAAATTAGTATCACTAAATGTTAGTTTGAGGGTGCAACAGTTCCCTCTTACAAATAATATGGGGCCATTTCTAGAACATAAATGATCAAATCAGACACAGATAAACAAAAAGATATTTGGCAGTGTATCAACTATAAATTTATGCTATCAGGGGAAGTCAAAGTCATCAACAATAGACCTACAACTATTAAGACATAAATTGCAGACCCGTTAATACACTCATATAGCAACAAATTAATATTTGGGGTAGTGAAAAGAGTTTTTTTAGAACCACTAGGTTAGTTATGTGGATGAGAATAAAGGTTGCTAACATAAGGAACAAATCTTGGCAGCATCAAACCATCAATCTCCATACTTTGTAATAGTAACTAGGATTCTCTTTTGGAAAGTACCTGGTACCTAGGCTAGAAAATTGGCCTCAAATAACAGATCTACGTTCATTCCAAAATGAAATCATATCATTTTCAAGCACCATAATCCAATCATAAAACAAAAGGGACTGTTAAATATGCGAAGTGGTTGCAAGTGGCTACACAAAAGATTCAATCACTGTAATATCTACATTGAGATTCCAACAAACATACCCAATCAGTTTTATGACTGGATGAGTTTCACTCTTGGAGACTTGTCATCACTATCCTCTTCACACAAAATACATTCAACACCTACTATTGTGAATTTTAGGTGAGGTCCTTCCATACTTATCTTTCAATGTTTCCAAATTAGGGTTTCTATTTGATTTAGGTAATCTTCCATAAATTAACCCTTACTTGTTAGTTTAATTTCCTTTGTTGATTTCTTGAAAAAAACTGCTTTGAAATGCAAGTGAAGTACCTTTATAATCTAGAGCCTTAGGTTAATGTATTTAATATCTGAAACTCTAATGACCCTAGTGGCCCTTGATCTATTTTTAACCCTTTATTTCTTTTCCCTAGGGTTTCTTGGCTTTGTCCTAAATCCAAGTAGTGACTCCACTCTCTCTTTTCTCTTGAATGGACCAATATCCTTTATCAATCAAAACTTGAGATTATATTTAAAAAACATGGACAATTCATTGTTGAATCGACCATGGATTGTAAATAATGCCATTAAGGTTAAAATACACCATGATATAATACTTGTAACACTCAACCGTAATCACATGTATGTCATACAAGTGTTGGGCAGAAAACCATCAAATTACCTTGAAGAAAGCATCACCCAAAACATATGAAACCAATTCCAGTAGGGTTGGATCAAGCTAACCAAATTATCATGGGATAAATTAAACATAAGGTGATTGGGACCTTTCATTTCCCCTTGAACTAGAACAACTAAAATGAAGGTTTGATCACAGTCACAAGCCAAAAACTAAGCTAAGGAGAATCACATATATATATTTTTATGCATGGTTGGGGGATATTGGCTCAATATTTCAAGGATAAACCATAATATGGAAATTGAACCCAAGAGATAGAACAATTACACTCACAAAATTGCTAATCAAACATGCAAAATTCACACCAAAGGAGACTGAAATTGGAGCATAACACTGATCTGTATTCAATAAGTGTACAATATCCAACATTATGAAGTAATAGGCTTCTAAAATATAGAATTACATGAGATATTCAAATGCATAAGGATGCCATTCAAAATGGTCAAAAAACAGGTTTACTAAATCTAGTCAAATCCCCCATAGGTGCATAAAGCAGTTTCCAAATCTACCAAGATGATCATGAATTGGATAAGTAAAGTAGGAAAGTTAATGAGGGATGGAAAGAAAAGTCATACATGCTTTTATTAGGAGAAAAGTAAGGAGGATGATGTGGGCAAAAACAAGTCAACTACACCTAGTCTAGCTTTTCCTTTTGCCTTAAATCTCAATAAAACATGCAGCTTTTCAGAAAAAGTAGATATGCGCTTTGGAGGATTTGGAATAAAGAAGACATGATAAATTGGGTTTCCAAGATGTTTCTCAAGTGCTTCATGACTCAGTTTCAGCATGTGTTGACTTCTAGGACTTGTAGAAGGCAACTAACATAGAGTGGAATCTAGGAAACTAGGTAATAAGACAAAAATAATTAAAATTAATGTCTAAGGTAGGTAATTATGGGTTGATTATTCTAACACCCCCCCTTTAAGATTGAATTTATGAGTAAATATCAGAAAAATATAGGGCCTAACAACAAGGCTTAGTCACCCTTTACATACTGCTTGTCCATACAACCAAGGAAAGAGGAAAAAACCTAGTGGGAAAATTCTCCCTTAAACATGGACAAGAAAAACAAAATTTTTGGAAATTATTCTTGTCATAAATCATGCTTCACATCATGATCAGCAATCCCTAGCAGTGATTTGAGGTTGCTGAAGGTATTCTCACAAAAATATTTGGTGAATATGTCTGCTACTTGTTCTGAAGATGCACAGAAGAGTAGATCAATGGTGCCATCATGCACAAGTTGTCTGATGTAATGCATATGGATCTCAATGTGCTTGGTTCGCTGTCTCTGAACTTGATCATTGCAGATTTGAATGGTGCTCTGATTATCACAGTAGATATTAGTTTAAAACTCTTATTCGAAACCACATTTTCCAAGTATCCCCTGCAACCATAAACATTGAGTTGCTGCATTTACAACTCCTCTATACTCTGCTTCTTGCTTGAACAACTGATTGGTCCTTCTGTATGCATGAAAAAATATCCTGATGTAGAATTTTGATCTGCATTGTCACTTGCCCAATCACTGTCAGTAAACCCAACCAAATCAAGATCAGATTTTGCTTTGTAGAAGATCCCATGAGTTCTTGTTCCTTGAACAAAATTTAGGATAATTTTGGCTGCTCTCCAATGGATCTCATGAGGCTGATCCATGTATCTCAAATCCACACTAACTACATAAGATAGATTAGGTCGAGTGTTTTTAAGGTAAAACAAACACCCAATCAACTGCCTATATAGTGTATTATTTACCATAGGAGAAGAACCTGCTTCTTCAAGATTAATTCCTGAAAGGAAGGGAGTCTTGCTTGGCTTGCAAGCTTTCACATTGAACTTGTTTAGAAAATCCAAAGCATAATTGGACTGATGTACTTTGATTCCATGTTGGGATTGAGCAATTTCGAGACCCAAGAATTGGCTCAACAATCCCAAATCTGTCATGGAAAATGCATGGTTCATTGCATCCTTCAAGGAGGAAATATCTTTCTTTGAACTTCCTATAATCAGAAGGCCATCCACATACAAGAAAATAATCATCAAATAACCATGAATCAACTTCAAATAGACATTAGGATCAAACTTTCATTGAACAAAGCTCAGTGATAGCAAAAATCCATCAATCTTGGCATAGCAATCCCTGGGGGATTGCTTGAACCCATATAATGATTTATTTAACTTGCACACTAAAGATGTATTAGAAACAAAAAATTCAGGTTGCTGCATTTAAATCTCTTCAGTGAGATCTCCATTTAGGAAAGCACACTTCACATCCATGTGATGTACCTCCCACTGCTTCGAAGCTGTAATGGCTAGAGCTAGCCTTATGGAGTCCATCTTTGCCACTGGTGCAAAGGTCTCATTGTAGTCAATACCATGTACTTGTGAGTAGCCCTTGGCTATCAATATTTCCTCATATTTCAAAGGTGAACCATCAGCATAAAACTTAGTATTGAAAACCCACTTACATTGAACTGGCTTCCTCCTTGGGGGATCAAGATCAACCAGTTCCCAAGTGTTGTTCTTCTGGAGCAAGTTGAATTCTTCTTTCATGTCTATTTGCCATCTTGGATCATCTGTTGCATATTCATATTTATATGGATCTAATTCAACCATCAGATAGCACTTCTTAGCAAATAGAGGATCTTTCACACAAAGGGCACTCTCAAACTGAGATCTAGTCTTCCTAGTGTCACTAGGATTTCCAGCTAGTTCCCTAGCCGCATGAATGGTATTTGCTGCCCATTTTGGTCTTGTAGGAAGGTTAGAATCTGCAATCAAATCATCATTATCAGACATATCAGAATCATCAAACTCATTAGTCTTTCCACTTACAATCAATGGATCTGGTGGTGAAGAAGACTCTCCAACTTCAACTGCTACTAAAGGCTCTTCTTGGAACTGTACACTTCTTTCAATGAAGGATTTGTTAGTGCTCAAGTTGATCTGTTTGTACCCTTTTGAATCTTCAGAATACCCCAACAATTAGGCACTCTTGGATTTGGGGCTGCAAATATTTCCTATTTTTAGTTGGAATTCTAGCCCAAGCCTTTGAGCCAAAAATCCTGAAATGGGTCACATCTGGCTTGTGCCCACTCCAAGATTTAAAAGGAGTTATACCATCAAGATGATTATGAGGCACCCTATTCTGGATGTGGGATGCACATTTTATAGCCTCGGCCCAAAACTTTTGTGGCAAAGTCTTAGCCTCCATCATGTAGGTTGCCATCTCCTTCAGTGATTTGTTCTTTCTCTCAACAACACCATTTTGATGTGGTGTGTAAGGGATTGAATGATGCATATTTACAATAATGAATGAAATCAGACTTGACATACTCACCACCATTGTCAGATCTGAGGATCTTAAGTTTCCTCCCAGACTGGTTTTCAACCAAGGCTCTAAAGACTTTGAAGAGGTCAAAAACTTCAGACTTATGCTTTAGGAAGTAAACTTAGCAATACCTGGAAAAGTCATCTATGAAGGTCAGTGCATATTTGGCTTGACTCATGGACATATGAGGGAATGAACCAGAAATGTCACTGTGGATCATCTCAAGAGGTGCAGAGGTTCTCTCATGACTAGCTTTCTCATACTTGTGCTCTGGGTGTTTTCCTAGGATACAACCTTGACAGACTCCCTTAGAAAACTTGATCTTTGGTAACCCTATGACCATATCTTTTTCACTTAAATCAGAAAGATACTTGTAGTTAAGATGGCCAAATATTTCATGCCAAAGCTTTCTTGCTTCATTAGCATGAATCAGAAGAGCAGAGGGGTTTGAGTAGGGTAGAAAATGGGAAAACTTGTATACCTTCAAAGTGTGATCTACAACACCTTTTGCTATGACTTTACCATTTGAAATATCAGTGATTTCAACATCATCAGGGGAGAATATGACCTTATTTGGAGACCCAGTATGAGTCATCTGATACACTGACAAGAGATTAGAGGAAAGACCTAGAACATACAACACATTATTGAACTTACCATGGTCAAGATCCATCCTTCCCTTCCCCAAACTGTCAGTGAGAGAGTCATCTCCCAAAACTATTGGTGGACCTATAGACATGTCAATAGAGGAGAATATCTATTTTGTTAAAACCATATGTCTAGAAGCTCCAGATTCTATGATGAAGCTATGTGAGCTTGATGTGCCAGCAATCAAGGCATGTACTCTCTCTTTGTCCTCTGAATTTGATCCTCCTTCCCTCTTCTTTGAGAAATCAGGAAGGGAGGTGTTATTATTCTCTAGGAGTTGGGTCAGCATGTCAATTTGATTTTTCATAGAAGATATCTTAGGATGATAGCCCTTACTACAGTATGCGCACTTGCTCATTTCTCCTTTGTTCTTCTTCTTCTGGGAGTTCTTCTTGGAACCTTGGGGCTCCTCTTGAGACTTGTTCTTGTCTCTATTTTGCTTAGGTGGATTTTTAGCTTTTTCTTTATTTTGAATCCACCTTTGAATCTCCAGCAACCAAATCTTGGTCTTTTGAAGGTTTGATGGTGCCCATCATCACCAACTTATCTTGTTCCTGTGTGAGGGATTCCATGAACTCTGCAAGCTTAGGCATCTTCCAGGCTCGAACTGTCAACTTGGTGGCATGGAAGGTTGAAACAAAAATTGAATAGTTAGGACCAAGCTTAGAAAGTATGGCCAAAACTAGTTTCTCTTCCTTCTTTTCGATCCCACACTATTTCAACTGCAAAACAAGGGCCTTAAACTTGGAAAAGTAGAGTTGCAATGAATCGAAGCTACTGGGACTCAAGGAGATCAACTCTTTCTCGATTTGATGTCCTCTCATCTCATCTGTCTTTCCAAAAAGATCTTCTATATTCTACCACACTTCATTAGGTGATTTCAATCCATCAAGATGGAAGAGGAGGTCTCTTGAAATGCTCAGACACAAAACACCATAGGCCTCATCCCTTATGTTGTGCCATTTATTTTTGTCTACAGCTGCATTGGGATCTCCCTATGTTTCCATAGTTACCCTGTAGAGACCTTTCGCTCTCAACAATATCTCCATCTCAGCTTTCCACTCAAGGAAATTGAATGGATTCAAGATGATCTTCTGAGGTTGGTCCATAGCTCAGAAACTGTGCCCTCCAGTCAGCAGAATGCGCTCCCAGTCAAGATTTTGAACCTACAATAGCAATAAGTAAGGAGAGAAATCGATCTACAAAGGCTTTTATACCATGTGGAAATTGAACCCAAGAGATAGAACAATTACACTCACAAAATTGCTAATCAAACATGCAAAATTCACACCAAAGGAGACTGAAATTGGAGCATAACAATGATCTGTATTCAATAAGTGTAAAATAGACAACCTTATGAAGTAATAGGCTGCTGCAATATATAATTACATGAGATATTCTAATGCATAAGGATTCCATTTGAAATGGTAAAAAATCAGGCTTACTAAATCTAGTCAAATCCCCCATAGGTGCATAAAGAAGTTTCCAAATCTACCAAGATGCTCACGAATTGGATAATTCAAGTAGGAAAGCTAATGAGGGATGGAAAGAAAAATCATAAATTCTTTTATTAGGAGAAAAGGAGGGATCATGATGTGGGAAAAAAACAAGTCAACTACACCTAGTCTAGCTTTTCCTTTTGCCTTAAATCTCAATAAAACAAGAAGCTTTTCAGAAAAAGAAGATATGCGCTTTGGAGGATTTGGAATAAAGCAGCATGCTAAATTGGGTTTCTAGGATGTTTCCCAAGCGCTCCATGAATCAGTTTTAGCATGTGTTGATTTCTAGGACTTGTAGAAGGCAACTAGCATAGAGTGGAATCTAGGAAACTAGGTAATAAGACAAAAATAATTAAAATTAATGTCTAAGGTAGGTAACTATGGGTTGATTATTCTAACACATAATAGTTGTAAGGTCACAAAATTAAGTATATAAATAAAATACTTGAGGCATGAATGTATGGAAGAGGTCAAAGATAGTTTTCCCTCTACATGTAGGGTCATTTTCAACAAACAATATATGGAACTAGGAATAATGGGTTTAAATCATAAGGGGAAACAACCTATGATTTAGAGGATTAGATAGAAAACAAAAATACCCAGTGCCACTTAACTAGGCATGTAAAACATGGAAACAATGAAGAAAATTAACCGAATGTAAGGCCTACCTTCATTCCATTACAATTGGTGTGCTTGGGTTGCCTCTAGTCCATCTAGTTTCATGGTCAAAGCCCACGAGGACTACTATAAAAGTGACTCCCAAATGTGTTGTAAAATAGATTAGGGTATGTCACTAATTTTGAATCCCACCCATATAAGATAAACACTCATGATTAACTAACAAGATCTAATATCAAAGATATAACCCAAGGTCCTAATCCTTCAAACATTAACATGAATTGGGTAAAACTGATTTGAAACACAAAGGAGAAAGCACATAGATTCCTCGACTTTGTTGGAGGAGTTGCAGAGGTAACAAATGACCAGGCATACAATCAACCAAGGTTTTGCAACATATTCATTAGGAAGCACTCTGTTTTGTAGATTACATATAAAAAATCTATCCCTCCTAGTTTTTATTAAAAAATTAAACATGATATAGTGGTGTAAACGTTCACATTTCAACACAAAATAATATGATTCCTAGTTTACACAAAGCATGATGCTCCTCAAAAGTCCTTGCAATTTTGACCATGATAAAATTCCATTATCCATTTCCAGCAACCTAGGAATTGAATTGTTTTGGAGTATTGAGGAATTTTTCATTGTTGGTTGATTTATGATCATATTGTGGATCCAAGGCAATGGATGTAAACGATTGAAATGATTAGTGAGGAAACTCTCATTCTAGGCATGTTTTTGTAGATCTCTATGCACTAAAACAAACCTAAGGGAAGATATAGGAAAGGAATCAGAATAGTTGAGGAACCTTAAAAGGCCTTTTTATAAGCAAGACTGGATAGGGGAAAGTCCTATTTACACTGTAAAGACCACGTGAATTGAATTTTTCATTATGGTTGTGACAAGTTCAGAATCAAAAGTCAAACTTGATATGCTTCATCACTCTAGTGATTGAATGTTGCAGCTTCTCTAGAATCATAGCATTATCCAGAAAGGTGGTACTAGTGGGTGGGACTGGTGATAGATAATACTAAAGACCTACCTATTGTCCAAACATTATCAACAATGAAAAATCAAATCGTGGTTGTTGGGAACCTCAAAAGGCCCTTTTATAAGCAAGATTGGACAATGGCATGTCCTATTTACACTCTTGAGGTCATGTGAGTTGAATTGACCATTATGGTTGTGACAAGTTCAAAATCAAAATTCAAACTCAATCTGCTTCATCTTCCTAGAGATTGGGTGTTTCTATTTCTATGTATTCATCACACCATCCAAAAGGTGGGACTAGAAGGTGGGATTGGTGATAGATAAGATATTCCTACTGTCATAGAATTCTCAACAATGCAAATCAAATGATGCTATCATCATAGACAACAATAATTGAAATAAGAGTCCCCATTTTTTTTGCAAGAAGTCATCTATTTTTTTTTCACATGACAATGATAACCAAGCTTCATCCGAGTATTCAAAAGAGGGATCAGTAGCATAATATTTAGCCAACAATAAAAAACAAGATCTATACGATTCTTCATAAGAAAGACTGGTGGAAAAATCTATAGCTATAAGTATACTGGAAGTTGAACCAAGAGTTTTCAAGACAAAAAAAGCATCTCATAGATGATATCGAGTTGTGGCTCAAATCCCCCTTACCTAAATCATTGCATTGCTCCTCCTGCAGATAAACTGTTTTACCAAGGCCAATTGTTACCCTAAGTTTCTCAAAACTTGTACCAATTTGAAGTTGTCTTTGTTTGTATTTTATAAAACCCAATAAACTCGATATTTAACCCCAAACAACGGTCCTTTTTGAAGTTTTAGGCATAATTGAAACCCTAAGCCTAAATTCTTTACCTTCCGACATCAATAAACAATATTAAAGATCAAAAGCAACAACTAGTGGGTGATTTGGGGTATCGAAATTCTACACCATCCTTGAGGCATTTAAAAAATGACATTATGTCATATCATAACTCAACCTACCAGATTGCTCTCTAGTTCTCTAGAATTCTGTTATAGTCAAATATATAACAACAAGAGTGTTTAGAATGATAGAATCACAAATAGTTGTAAATATAGACTAAATTGTTGTAGAGGTTAATTCCTATCATGTAAATAGTATCTTTGTATACCCTCTATTGGTTTCATGACTGGAATTTATTACATTCGCCTATTTATTCCATTGTGGAGTTCACTATTTGGGTATTCAAGCATGCCTCTATGGAATAGTTGAAGCTCATGGGACCTGTCATTCTAAGTGAGATTTTGAAATTTTTTGATGCACAAGTAACTCTTGGGTCATAGGTTTACTCACAAGATATTAAATAATTTGTATATTAGGAAATTGAGATTTCTTAATGAGTACCACAACTTTTGCCTCTTTTTCAAGCTCCAAAGGAGGTGGACACATCTAGTCTTTTTTATAGTGCACTAAGTTGTTAAGTTGCTACAAAATACAATGTATGTAATGAGTTAGTCTCTAAATGCTTCAAAGAACTTATATTGGAGAATTCATAAATGGTAGGAAGTGAAGAAATATTTTGTGCTCTAAGGTGGACTACAATTTTGTATGGTTTCGATCATGGTCCAAGCCGATTTATTGGTATGCTTCGAGCCACTTATATAATTATAGATAAAGGGAGATGACCCACAAGGGTTTATCTCCACATAACAAAAAAATGACAGAGATGTCAACCAGTCTAGTCAATATGTACTACAGAAGTATCCTCCACTGAAATAATTTCTAGATTATATATCAAAGTGTTAGCCACAAGTTCTAGAATTTTCAGAGATTGGAGAACACACGGTTTTATTCTCACCAAATATGTATGTAGTAATGATCATATTTCTACATAAATGTTATGAGGTTGAAAGTGAGACAAGGTCCTGAATCATGGAATATGTTGAAGAGTTTGACAAGCTTGAATAAATAATACCCAACAAATGTGATATAGATTCTTGAGTATGAGCCATGGAGGACCTGCAAGGACTCCCTAAACATAGTGTTCAATTATGTAGCATTCATCAAATGAAATTATTGGATTTTCAATATCACAAATGAATTATGAGGATTCCATAGGCATTATTGAATTCATCCTTAGGAAATTTATGGTTTAGAATGTCATGAGACAATACTTGCATGCCTCCATGCAGGTTTGATCCCAACAAACTCATTAGTTTTTCCAGTCCATTTTTACTTAAAAATGGCCATTTTAGATCAGGATTTTTTTTTTATGGATGGGTGTTACAAAGTCATGGATGACAATAGGGGTAAACTATATAATTATAGAGGTATTTCACCCCCTCTAAACCCTTGGTCAAAATAAGTAGTGATTAAATCTACAAGGAAAAACAAGAGGAAAGAGATCGAGGTTAGCTTGAATTCTAATTCAAATCCTCCAGAGACATCGGTCCAACCTTTGTAGTCCTTGGTACTTATGGAAGTGTAAACGCAACCTAACACCAAATCAACTACATTCTCAGGGAAAGACTTCAAAGATCGTTTGAGCCAAGTGATTGATATTCTGAAATAAAACTCAATGAAAAAGTATAAAATGGTTTAGTCATTATTCCTTAATCCAATTTCCTCCATCCATCTCTGATTGACCTAATCAAATTGGCTTATAAGGAAATCTAATTGGTGTTCCTATTGAGTCATCCTAGCAATTGAATCTGTAAGATTCATTTTTCTAGGACATTGTAGATTTTGGAAGCAAGAACAAATTGGGAACTATAGAGGAGAATTTGCATGCATATCAAACATTTAATACGACCAATACCCATACATTGATTGTTCATATTATTGATTATCCTAAGGAACCCATTCTACATGTCCCTAAGAGTTATTGTTAAGAACGAAGAAATGCAAGTAGTCCCTTCTTCTTTAGGGTAATAACAATAGCAAGATCACGATAATTCTATAAGTTCCAATGTAGTGGAAACCAAGTAGATAGTAGATGGAATAGGGAAAAAGTTAACATATGGTGCTAGAGGAAAACCAAGCTAAAGTGGTAGAGGTATCAACGACCACATGTGCCCCATATTTTTGGTGCATGTTTAGATGATATTGGGAAGCCAAAAGATGTGTCTAGGGAGGATATTGGTGATGAGGAGATGTAAGAGAACATTCCTACCAACCCTCCTCCTCCACATTCTCCACTTAGTAGTTTTCCAGTCATGCCACAATTATAACAACTTAACATGAATTGATCTCAGAAGGGAAAGAAGTAGATTGTGATACATACACAAAAGAAGCTCAATCTAGTTGGTAGGAACCCAATGGCCATTACAACACAACCCCTGTAGATAGAGACCCAATAGTAGAATCCTTTGAAAATGTAGTGTCCTCACTGGAAACAAAGGTATCTACACAAAATATGACTAAAGAAATAGAGGACTATATGTCATAAATAGAGAGAACGACCTTATATAAACAAAAAGGGATAGATACTAAAACCATTGCTGGGTTATATGTTCTATGGAAACTAACCTTTGTGAAGACTGCAAACCCCAAGGAACCTCAAACCAGAAAAATGCAGAGATTTCCACTCAACAAATCAAGCTTCATGCAAATAAATGGTTTGGATCAATTGTTGAGTCCCGACTCTTCCAATATTATATAGAGAAAAAATGGTCCCCATTTTACTATATCGTTGCACGTTTTCCCCTGTTTAGACCATTTTGTAATTTAAAACATCTTCACTTGACAAATTTTGGGATCTAAAACCCTCAAAACTCTCATTTTCCACAAAACGTGGAGGTCAAAAACACCATTGAAACCTCCATTAATGAAATTCCGCGGACTATTTGGAACATGAAAGTATAAATGTGAATATTTTAGGGACGAATTCAACCCATAAGGGCCACAACCTTGAATCTAGGGCTAACTAACTGCTCATTTCCCTATAGTGGTAAAAAACACCATCAAAACCAAACCTCCATTGGTGAAATTCCAGTTCCATGGATGAAAGTGATAAATTTGAATTTTTGGGGGGTGAATTCAACCCAGAAGGGCCACAACCTCGAATTTGGGGCTAACTAACCATTTGTTTCATTATGTTCCATAAACCAGGGGCGGACCAACATGTAATGATCTCCATGAATGAAAAATAGGGGCAAACAAAACTACTAATGCCTCCATGAATGAAAAAATAGGCCGAACCAACTGCAACTAGCCTCCATTAGGACATTTATTGGGGCGAACTCACAATTTTGGACATGTTTCACTAGGCCGAAATATATTTTTCCCGCTCCGAGGTCTCTCACGGGTTGGCTATCTGACTTTTATTCATTGTGGTAATAATAAATGATGGGATAACTTCTATAATTTCAAAAAATCTGTTTAATATTAAAATTTCACCCAGGTTTTTTATTATTACCCCTCTAAATTCGCCATGGGCTATAATTCGCCCCTAAAATCATTCCTAAGAAAAATATGCACATTTCTTACATCCAAGAGAATCTAAAATATATTTATCTCTATATTTAGTTGGGAAATGTGACATGATCAAAGAATTCTTAAAATGCATTGGTTTGTAATAATAATTTATTTATTTCTCACATCATTAAATCAAGTTATATAGTATATGTTAACATAGATTTGTTGTATACCCAAGGCTTTGAATGCAACCTATATTGCATTAATATCAAAGTGTGATATGCCTAAATCTTTTGCTGATTTCAAACCTATATCACTTTGTAACTTATTGTATAAAGTGATCACAAAAATTTTGTTTGACAAGATTAAACCTTTGCTGGCGGAAGCACTCTTTGATGAACAATTTGGATTCTTAAGGAAAAGACAAATCCATGAAGCAATAGGGATTACACAAGAAATCGTGCATTCTGTGAAGATAAGAAAACTTGAAGCTCCGATTTAAAAAATGGATATGATCAAGGCGTACGACCGTTTTAACTGGATTTTTTTGAGACTTATCTTGCTGCAAATTGGTCTTCATGTGGGGATGGTGAATTGGATTATGGAATGTGCAACAACTACAAATTTTGGGGTTCTGATCAATGGGGTACCTTCTTCTTCTTTTAATGCTAGTAGGGGTTTGTGGTAGGGTTGCCCACTTTCATCGTTGCTATTCTTACTTGTTGTTGAAGGCTTAAGTCTGCTCATACATGAGGAAAAGAGGATGGGTAAAATAAATGGAATCCATATAAATTCTACTTTGTCTATCACCCACATTTTATTTGTGGATGACGTAGTCTTGTTTGGTTGTGGAAATTTCAAGGAATTGAGCAATTTCAGACGTGTAGTCGATTTGTTCACTGCTACTTCAGGTATGGCGATTAGTGTGGACAAGTCTTGTTTTCTTATTAACAATGTTTCAAATGATATCATTGAGCAGGTGAAGGTGCATTTTCTGTTCAAAACTAAGGCTTTAGAGATGGGATTCAAGTCCTTGGGTTTTTATTGTAAACCACTTGCTTACAGGGTAGCTGACTGGTGTTGGCTCATTAAAAAATTTGATTGAAAGATAAATAACCGGACATTTATATTCTTATCTTTGGGAGGGCGCCTCATACTATTAAATTATGTTTTAGTAGCTTTACCTATTTATTGGTTATCACTGATGAAGATTCTGGTTTCCATTCCACAAATGATTAGAAGAATGGTGTTCAATTTTTTATGGGGAGGAAGCTCTGAAAAAAGGATTACATCTTGCAAATTGGGATTTGATGTCACGTCCTTTTGCGAATGGTGGCTGGAACATTAAGAACCTAGATTGCTTTAATGATGCCCCGAGGTTGCAAAATTTATGGAGCGTCTTAACGGGAAAAGGTATTTGGAGTTGTTTTATTAAGTCAAAATTCATTAAAATTCTGTCTTTACCTTATTGGCTCAGAAAAGGTGAATATTCAATGCAAAACATCTCTGTCATATGGAATGGTTTTCTATGTGTTCTTGGATGGATCAGCAAACTAGGTTGCTAGAAAGTGGGATGCGGTGATAAGGTTCAAATTGGGGTGGAGTCGATTGCTGGTATGCAATGTTCATATGCTATGTCTATTTCTCTTGTTAGTTATTTACATGATTATGGTTTTATCACCCTGGATCAGATCTGATCTGAAAGGGTTGGGAGTAGTACTGGGTTTTATTGGCTGACCGTGAAGAACTTGAGCTGGGAGGTTCATGGAAAGAAGAATGGGAACTGTATATCCATTCTTTGAGAGATTTGGATATTATACTTTCTACAAAAGAGGACTGTTTGGATTGGTCTTTTCATGAAAAAAATGGACAGGTAACAACAAAGCTCGCATATAAATACATTATGGATAAAACCAAGAATTTTCAGCAGAAAATAGTATGGAAAAAAATTTGGAAATGGAAAATACCTATTAAGATAAAGTGCTTCAGCTGGCTTCAATTGATGAGTAAGATTAGCACTTGGAATGATCTTTGCAAACGGGGATGGATAGGTCCCAATTTTTGCCACTTATGCAGAGTAGAAAGTGAATCGATAAATCATTTATTTGTGGACTGTGAATTTGGTAAAGCTGTGTGGGTGATAGTTGCTGAAGCGTTGGGAACTAATTTTGTTTGGCAGGACAAAAGCCTTGAAGAAAAAATTACTGAGTGGATCAGACTTGGTTTCATTCCTTGTTTCCTCTCCTTATTATGCAATTGGGCTATTTGACTATGTAGGAATGTATGCATTTTATCTGATATTGAACCTTCAATCCAGAGAACAGTACTAAAATGCATGGAACTTGTAGCTGATTATCCGATTGAGGTTAATATTATAAGGGATAGAATTATTGGGGGAAGACCTGTGATCAAAGCAACCACATGCTTCAACTAAATCGATGGGTGGTGCTGGAGCAGTTATTTACATTAGCAGTGAACATTAATTTTATATCCATTTAGGATGTGGTTCAAGCACAGATACTTGGGTTGAACTTTTATCTCTTTGGGGGTTGTTATTTGTTGTTGATAAGATGGGCCTTTCGGAGTTGAGTGTTTATGGTGACTCTAAGACAATCATTGATTGGGTTAATGATGTGGCGATTCTAGAGGTTCTCACACTCGATCATTGGTGTTGTAGAATCAAAGATCTGGTTAATGGATTCTACTCCTTTACTTGTAAACACACATACAAAGAAAAAAAATCAGGTGGAAGATAGATTGTCCAAAGAGGATTTGGAACAAGAAGCTGGATATTTGAGTGCTCAGGAATTTCTTGAAAGTTCTATGTGTGAGCATACTTTAAAATTTTCCTTTTAGTTATGTATAATTGTCAAAACATACTGCGGTTTGGTGATGTTGGGAGGGATAGAACTTATCTTTTTTTTGTGAAGCTTATTGTGTATGGGTTTTGCTGGAGAAGTTTTTTGAGAAGGTTTTTTACATGTGGTCAAAGTGATTTTTCTGAATGTAAACATGTCCTTTGTTAATATAAAAGGATTTTTTTTTCTTCTTGAAAAAAAATTGTTCACATGGATTTATGAAAATCTATGCTATGTACAATTAGGATAAGGAAGGATATGTTGATATTTGTATTTAGTTGGGACTTGTATAATATGATTTTAAAAAAATAGTTAAAATGCATTGATTTTAGTGATATTATAATTTTTATAACATTATTTTTACATTGCCTTGATTTCAGGATTGTTCTTCTTTAGTATTGATTTTTTTAACAGAATAGGTTTAGGTTAGTTAAGAGCATAATTTTCCTCCTAAAAGATCACATGTTCAAATCCATATCATATATATATATATATAGATAAAAGCTATATATATATATACAGATAAAAGCTGAGAAGAACTAAACATTCTATCAAATATATGAAAAGACCAAGACATAGACATATTCAGTTGCCGGTTTTGCTCGAAGCGCCTGGGAGATAGAAAGAAGTAGCCAACTTTGATTCCTCCTTTATTTGTTTTTACAAAGTCAGCCAACCGACCTGAATTTCCAGCTTGAGGACGAGATTTCCCAGTTCTGTTTGGGAAACGAGCTGAGAGCTCAGCGTCTTGTTTACCGAGTCTTCCAGGTCCTCACGAAGTTGCAACATGTCTTCATCCACCAACTCGAATCTTCGTCCACCCTCTTCATCCAGCATTTCAACAAAACACCTCTGGTCCGGTAACTTTCTGCGCTGAACCTTCAATCATTTTTCCAACCGACGAACGCGGGCATTATTACCTCATGCTTCATAATTGGAACTGGACTCCATAATGCCTAAAATCAAAAGGAGAGTATCAACAAAAGTGGCGATGAGGTTCAATATACTTGTGAATCCTTGCTGAAAGTCCCCAACTTCGACAATGAGAAAATACCAATACAAAGAGCTATCAAACTAATGCTGTCACCGGAGGTGAAAGTTCCATTAGAATCTAGGTCCAATAACTTCACACGCTCATTATCGTCGTTCTGTTGTTTGAGATAAAACCGAATGAGGTAGCCTAAGGACTCGATGAGCTCAAACTTCTCCATAATCCGTTAAGGGAGTAATAAATCCGGACATTGCCGAGCAGAGGTACTTCCTTCCTCGACGGTGAGCAGGTCATTCACACATATATACTTGTGCTTGCGTCCACTTTCCATGTCCACCTTTAAACACACAATTATTATCCATGTATTGCCCACTGAATTTTGTAAAGAGTGCCAAATGCATGATCCAAAGGCCGTAAGGTATTTCAAAATTTGGGGAATTTTTACCCTTTTCTCAAGAGGGTAGCTACATTAGCTGTTTCAGCCTCACCATTAAGTTCCCTCGAGTTCTGAAAGAATTTAATTTTTTGGAAGGATTGGATTAAGTTCAAGATATTTTGAAGTAGATCTATGAACCTGATGTTTTTGCTATATTTTCTTAAGATCTTATTAGATTATCTAGGATCTTTATCTGAAAGAATAACAAGTATAGCAAAATGCAGAAGATGTACAATATGCATAAGACACAAAGATTTTCATCGGGGAAACCATGAAAGAGAAAACCCCACAAACTTCTTCAGAATAGTAAGATGATCAAAAGCAGTAATAAGAAATGTTCAGCAGCTATCTTTCTCTCCTTCTATGACTCTCTCTCTCCAACGCCTTAGAGTGTGTGTGAGGTGTGTATAAATGAGGGAGAGGACCTCCCTATTTATACTCTTTCAAGTCACTAACCAAATATAAGACTCGAGCCTACATGTCATCTCACATGGGACCCACTTCTCCTAGAGAGACCACAATTACATATTACATGATGTTACACTGGGGACTATTGCCCCAACTTACAATGAAGGTTGTACCTCAAGGTCTAGACACAATTTAGATATCCCGTAAAACGGTAACACACATCCCCAATGGGGGTACAACAACATACAATGATAATATACATCATAATATCTTTCGAAGTTACAAATACATCAACACTCCCTCTTAACTAAAAAGGTATTATCTCTCTATACAGTCATCAACACATTTGGTCAGGTTTTCATCGCATCATCATCATCATGGAGTCAGAGTCTTCATCATAGCTACTTTCCTCATCTTATTATAATTTTATGATCGTCCCATACTATCTTTCATCAGAAGTTTTTATAGTGCCAACCCTTTTTCATGCTGGATGTAGGCCTAGTCCTCTGCCAGGTATTCATCTACAGTGCCAACCCTTTTCCATGCTGGATGTAGGTCTATATTGCCAGCCCTTTTTCATGTTGTATGTAGGTCTTCATCTACAGAGCCAACCCTTTTTCATGCTGGATGTAGGTGTACAGTGCCAACCCTTTTTCATGTTGGATGTAGGTCTACAGTGCCAGCCCTTTTTCATGCTAGATGTAGGTCTCCATATATAGAGTCAACCCTTTTTCATGCTGGATGTAGGTCTCCATCTACAGATCCAACCCTTTTTCATGCTGGATGTAGGTCTACATCTACAGAGCCAACATTTTTTCATGCTGGATGTAGGTCTCCATCTACAGAGCCAACCCTTTTTCATGCTGGATGTAGGTCTACATCTACAGAGCCAACCCTTTTTCATGTTGGATGTAGGACTACAGTTCCAACCCTTTTTCATGCTGGATGTAGGTCTTCATCTAGAGAGCCAACTCTTTTTCATGATGGATTTAGGCCTAGCCCTCTGCCAGGTCTTCATCATATTCAGATCATCTCATTGTTGCACGAAGCACAACCCAGATACACACAACACAACACTCACATTCATCGGCATGGTAGGACACACCTACTACCATCCGAGAAAGGTTTCAGCACTTACATCCACCGGCATGGTAGGACACACCTACTACCATCCGGGAAAGGCTCCAGCACTTACATCCACCAACATGGTAGGACACACCTACTACCATCCGGAAAAGGCTCCACTTACATCCATCGGCATGGTAGGACACACCTACTACCATCCGATAAAGGCTCATGTGTATCACTTCCCCTTGGAGGGAACCTTGATATGAAGAACACCAAGCTTCTCTCTGAAGTACTCAAACTTCACTCTGGGCATTTCTAGAATAGAATCACATCAGGACTGATTACGTCCAAGGATAACCTGCGAGCTTCGCTAGGAATGATTACATCTAAGGACAACCTATGAGTTTCGCCACGATTTTATGCTTAGACAACCTGTCTCGCCAACTATGCTAGAACTCATCACTCCTTCTTTCTAGAGATCTCGATCTGGATCGCATATTAGAGCTTCACTGCTCCTCTTTGCATCATACAAAAATTCAAGTCAGATAAATCAAATCAAATAGTAGCTTTCAAAAGAAACATACTACCTCACAAATATCCCAGCAAGTGGCAACATATTTTTCCTTGGTTGTACTTAGTACCATGTAGGATTCCATCTTGCCAAACCAGTAGCCCATACTGGATCTCAAACTGAAGAAGAAATCCAAGGTGCTCTTCTTCTCGATGGTGCTATCAATCTGAACCAACATCACCATGCAGGTTAGTCTTCTGATTCGTATCATACTTGATCCCATACTGAACTATACCCTTCAAGTACCTTACTGCATGCTTTGCAACCAGGTGAGAATGTCTCGAACCCATCAGGAACTGGCTCAGGCCGTTCACAACAAAGCATGTGTCTGGTCTTGTATTCGTCAGGCACATCAAAGAACAAAATGTTTGGCGATACATCGTTGCATCAACTGTCTCTGATGAAGCATCACTCAATACCTTCAGGTTCGATGCCATAGGTGTGGCCATGGCCTTGCATTCCATCATCCCGAACCTCTTTAGGATCTCCACTGCATACTTCCCTTGTCCAAGGGAGATTCCATCCACACAGTTATGCGGTGTGATAATCTTGCTATGCACTAGTTCTCGAATGGAGTGCATTTGCAATTCAATATGATTTGTCCATTGCTTTTGAACTGGATCACTGGGTATCTTAATGGTACTCTGGTTGTCACAATAGATGTCTACTAAAGGAAAAGTGTGAATACCAAACTTTGTCAAAATACCATGCAACCAAACTATCTGAATAGCTACATTCACAAGCCCCCTATACTATGCTTATGCTGAAGAGAATGCAATAGCTGCTTGCTTTTTGCTTGACCAACATATTGGTCCATATCCCAACATAAACACAAAACCTGATATCTATTTCCTATCATTTCCATCTCCAACCCAGTCTGAGTTAGTATATCCAGTCAATTCTAATTGAGAATTAGTTGTATAATGGATCCCAAAGTCTCTCGTACCCTGCACATAGTGCAAGATGCACTTTGTTGCCTTCTAGTGCAGCTCATGTGGCTCCTGCATGTATCTTGAAGCAACACTCACAACATACGAAAAATCTGGTCTCGAATGAGTGAGGTATAACATGCTCCCAATGATCTATATGTAGAGTGTGTTGTCAACCAATGGTGTGGAGCCACCTTCTTCTAGCCTGATACCAGATAGGAAGGGAAAGGGTGCTTCTTTATAGTATTCGATTTGGAATATTTTAAGAAAGTCTCTAGAATATCTAGACTGTGTGATCATGATTCTCGAAGTCTTTTGATTAACTTCGAGACCAATGAACCGTCTTAATAGGCCTAGATCTGTCATGGAGAATGCTTCACTCAAAGCTAACTTGATGCCTCTCAATCCAACAACAAAGCTTCTAGTAATGAGCAAGTCATCCACATATAGGACAATCAACAATAATGAGCCGTTTCTCTTCTACATGTAGACATTGTGGTCATATATGCGTCTCTTAAATTTCTATGACATGAGGAAGGAATCCATCTTGGCATACCAAGTCCTTGGAGCTTACTTGAGCCTATAGAGAGATTTTCTTAGTTTGTAGACTAAGGATGAATATTCAATGTACCCCTGAGGATGTCTCATATAGATATCCTTTTCCAAGCCACCATGAAGGAAAGAACTCTTCACATCCATGTGATGTACCTCCCACCTCTTCGAAGCTGCAACTACCAAAACTAGTCTTATAGAGTCCATTCTTGCAACATGAGAAAATATTTCATTGTAGTCCAACCCATAGACTTGTGAGTACCCCTTTGCTACCAAATGAGCCTTGTACTTGGTTGTGGTTCCATCAGCTACTAGTTTGATCTTATAGATCCATTTGTATTGAACTAACTTCCTCCCATGAGGTAAGGTGACAAGCTCGCATGTCTTGTTGTATTGTAGTGAACTATACTCATCATCCATAGCTGCATGCCATCTTGGATCATGCCAAGCCTCTTTGAATGATTGAGGATCTGATCCCATCATCATGAAATACCTCTCTGGGAAAAGTGGACTTGAATGGGAAAGTACAACCTATTGATTCTGATACTGGGACCTTGTTCTTCTTCTGTCATCTGGATCCCCAACAATATCCCCAACTGCTTCAATGAGATTTTGGGCCCATTTAGGCCTCTGGTTTGGAATAGTTGCTAGATATGGATCTGGATCTTCTTGGGATTTAATATCAATATCATGTTCATGGTGATCATGACTCTCATCTTATGAATCATAAACATTAGTCATATCATCTTCAAGTGGAAATGAAAGAGAGTTTATACCTTCTTCTGCTTCAGCTTGTTGTGGGTCATGCACTTGATCTTCTTCAAATTGCACATTACGCTCTATGAAGCACTTTTTGGTTGCAAGGCTCATCAATTTGTATACATTAGCATCATTAACATATCCTAGCTGTATGCATTCACTACTCTGGGATTGTAAGGCTTTCCTCTTCTTAGTAGGAATTCTGTCCCAAGCATTGGAGCCAAAAAGTATCAAATGTGAGACATTGGGCTTATGTCCCACTAGTGCTTCGAAAGGTGTATCCCCAATCACTGATTTGTGAGGCACCCTGTTTTGAATATATGAAGCACAATTGACTACCTCAACCCATAGATAAGGAGGATGGTTTCTTGCTTCTAGAAGGCAAGTAACCATCTATTTCAAGGATCTATTCTTTCTCTCAGCCACACCACTCTACTGTGGTGTGTATGGGACTGAATGTTGCATTCGAATGCCTGCTAATGTACATAGCTATTGGAATTTCCCTTTGAAATACTCGCCTCCATTGTCAAATCTAAGTGGCTTGATCTTCTTTTCTAAGGTTTTCTCAACTAAGGATTTGAAGACTTTGAAGGTCTCAAATACCTCAGAATTTTGCGTCAGAAAATATACCCAATAATACCTTGAACAATCATCAATGAAGGTCATAAAACAACTGGATCCATTTAGAGATGTTGTAGGCATTGGTCCAGATAAATCATCGTGTATTAGATCTAATGCGGAGGCATCTCTTATTTCGTTCCCTACCTCATATCTTTTCTCTGGATGCTTCCATACCAAGCAACCGGTGCACACTCCTTCAAAATATTTGATGAGAGGCAAGCTCTCAACCAACTTTTCATTGTGAAACTACTGGAGATACTTGAAGTCCAGGTGGCCAAATATTTCATGCTACAACTTGCTTGTGTTATTAGCATGAGTCAATAGTGCACTCATACATGAAGTAAGAAGGAAATGGGAAAAATCGTGTTCCTTGAAGGCATGATTAACAACTCCTTTCACTATAAGGATTCCATTAGATACTTCGGATATCTCCACTGTGTCATAATCGAATGTGACTCTCTTGGGAGAGCCATGATGTGACATATGGTAAATAGACAACATGTTTTCTACCAGGGAGGGAACAAAGAGCACATTTTTGAACACTCCATGCTTAATTTTAATGGAACCTTTCCCAATAAGTGAGCTCTGTGAATCATCTCCCATATGTATGCTCGGTCCTCCAGATAGATTCAGATGAATGAAGGATTATTTGGAGGAAACGATATGATTGGATTCTTCTGACTCAATCAGATAGGCCTTTTACTGAGTGAATCCTTCTTTCAAATCATGGAACCTCTCAAGTTCTTCAGTTTGGTTTCCAGCTTCAGACTTCTTTGCACCTTGAGGAAGGGCAATGTTGTTCTTTTCAAGGAGCTTTGACATTCAATCAATGGTATTCTTCATACATCGACTTTCTGGATGAAGCCCTCTCATGCAGTAAGATCATTTAGCTTTTTCAAACTTTTTGTTTTTGTTTTTGTTTTTCTTGGAACCAGAGGCTCCATATGAAGGATTTGGATTCTCCTTAAGGTTTGAATCAACATTATTCTTCTCTTTCCCTCTATTATAACTCATATTTTATCCTTGGTTGTAGGAGTATAAGTCCAAGGTAACCAAAAAACCAATATTTAGGAGGAAAGATGGATTCTTTCCTACTAGAGAGGGATCTCTCAATAAATGAACACAAAGGCCATAAATATCTTTAAAGAAACAATTTTAAGGATTGTATGGTTGAAACAAGTGACTAACATTGGTCATGGATTCGAAAATTACAAATCAAATGATAATGCTTTGCAAAACAATTTCTTCACAGAGGCAGGATAATCACTATTTTACAATCACTTCACTGATTGTATGATGGTAAAAAAGAATAAGAAACAGTCCATTAACATGGGCATCAAAAGATGAATCCAATATTAACTTTAGAGGAAAAAGTTTGTGGATTCTTGAAATCAGAGAACCATAGCATAAACATATGAATTATGATTCAATATATACTTATCCAAGCATCAAAGATAAAAAAAAATGAATAAGATAACATGAAATTCATTCACAATAAGGAAAGGAGATATAGACTATAATGATAAGACACAAGAATCTCTGACAAAAACTTGCTTGGATCTGCAATTTTATTAACTTGGAAACTCTGTTACAAAAAGGACTTTCTTTCTCACGGGTTTCAACCCTCATTACATTTCAAAATGGTGCTTAAATACATCAAGATTTCTTGCTAACTACCTACATCCTAAAAATAGGAATTTGTAACTACCTTATTACATTTGGAAATTAACTCCTAACAAACTAATTTCCTTAACTACTTGTAAAATTTATGAATTTATTCAAAATATGCTNCTTCAAAATAACTCGGGCCTTAAGATGAAATTCTTCACTGATGTAATCTGTATCTCATCTAGCCAAATTTCTCTATGGTCTTCCACTGATATCCAATTGGCAACTCTATACTTGCCATTTCCTTTGCTAGCACTCTCAATTCCACATTGTCCAGATAAGATATAGGTGGTAACTGAGCACCAATTGTTCTGAATGAATTTACTAGCTCAAACTCCACTACCAACTTGTCAATTATAAATTTCTCGGACAAGGATTGAGCCATGTCCTCAAATTTTCTATGATCCAATCTGGATTTAACTAGCAATGCTTGATATTCATATTGGAAAATGAGTCTTCCATCTTCCTCCCAGAAAGAAGACAATCCCTTTTTAAACAGTGATATAAATGAGGCTTTAAAAGTTTTGACCCGATGTAACGTTATATCAATATTTTCTTGAACAATTTCAATGTGTTGGTGCTTTCCTACAACCTTTTTGGCCTAAGTGATTACTACAATTCTATCCTTGATTCCCATTTCTCTTAATTCCTCTTCAAACAAAGTGTTGAGGAAATTTATTGTGTTTTTGGCTGTGTCTACTGGTTATTTGTTCAAGGCTTCCTTCACAGCTGTAAAAATTTGTATGGATGCATTAACACCATATCCTTATCCTAAATATAATTCAAATATGGTTCGATCTTGGTAGCCTCTGAAATTAGCATATCCCAAAGGAGATGCCTAGCTCCTTGCACTAGTAACTGTCCTGATAGCCGCTTCACCAATTTTTCATTCTTCTCTAGCAAATATTTAATTTTATTTTCTAATAGCTTCCTCTCTTCCTCTTTCTTTTTGACTGGATCATCCGAGTTCTGATTTTGACTCTTTAAACCAATTATTTCTTTATCTCTTAGGCTAACCTGTGACATAGCCCATACAATGGACTCAGTATTTGTTTCAGTATTTGGTTGTGATTTTGGTATTACTTCTCTTTCATTTTTATCTTCTTTTTCCCTCTCCAAAATCAATTGGTTCTCATTTAAAACATCAATTTTTGCATTAAGGAAACCTATTTCTTTTTCCCATTGATTTTTCTCTCCAATAAGCTTTAATGATTTTGCTTTGCAATCATCCAATTCCTGAGATAACAATTCTCTTTTTTTCAAACTCTATTATTTCAAGGGCCTGAATTAAATGGGTTGCTGAAATTTTCAATTTCTTCTTAAGTAACTGGATAGTGCTTTCCTTCTCAGCCAATTTTTTTTGTGTTACTTTCCCTTTATCAGCCTCATTATCCATAGTCAACAGATCTCCCTGAAGTTTTTTAATATACTGTTGATGCACTTTGTTTTCCACCTTTTCTTGTCTTAGCTGATTTTCTATCTTGGACACTATGGATTGCAACTTTGACACCTTTAGAGTGGCTTTCATTAAGTCAGTATAAATGAATTCCCCATTTTTTATGTAGATGGATCATATCAGGTACTAAGATGTCTTTCAAGTTTAGTCTCATCTCAACAATTCTATTCCTGGTAGCCACTTCCAGATTCAAGGTATTTCTTGCATGATCTTTAACAGTAACTAATGAAACATCCTTATTTGAAATATTCTTGACCTCTGAGTACAACTTCAAGGATTCTTTTGAATAAATATCCTTATATTGCCTATATTTTTCATATAGGTCATTTCTTGATTTGAACATGTTAGTGAATGCTTCCTGTACTTCTGAAAATTCATATTCCTAGATTTCAAAGGTTGGGTCTTTGACCTTTTCCTTCTTTTTCTTTCTTTGAGCCTCAACTATTTCTCCCTCTGATTAAGTTTTTTGCCTTTTGGGTGCCTCTAAGTCTTGATCTTCAATCTCCATAACTTCTGAATGAGTCATTTTACCAGTGATTTCCATCTTACTTGGAGTTGGAATTATCATTCCAGTTGATTTCACTATGGCTAATGGATTCACCTATAAAGTTTATGTATAGTTCATATCTGACTGATAATCCAACCAATTTCTCACCTAATCCCTCCACTATCTGATGTTCAAATTCTTTGTTCTTATTTAACTACCTTCTTTGAGAAAAAATATAATATGGGTCGTAATTCATGGAGTATCCTTCTTAAAATTCATCTACTGTAGAAGACCTTCAACAACAGGGAGTGCAACCCTATTTTTGATGACAAATGGTCCAATTCTCCAAGGAAATTTAATCTTAGAAGAGTACTCATTTTCTACAATAAGCTTCCATCTAATGAAATCCAAAGAAAAAATTCTAGGTGTTAAGAATGCTGGTAAGATATATGGTTCATGGACAAAACCATAAGCCGTGATTATAGTGTGTTCCTTCAATAAAAACCAATCTCCCATTCTTTTGTTAGGGGAAAACTGCAATAATTCCTGCATCTCTTGAAAGACTCTAGGCAACTTATTTTGAAACATTAATATGTAAATATTTTCCATTATAAGGTTCATATAATTGAAAATATTATTGTTGATTTCTACAGTAAGCACCATCTCCGGAAATTGCAAATTTTCCTCATTGAAGACTAGAAACATCCTAACCAAATAGGACTGGAATCTAAAATGCCTAGTTATGTGGAAATTTACCAGTTGAGAATGAATATTCTCAGGTAGGAATTCATCATATTTAAGACAAGATAATTGATGGGATTGTGACTCTGGCTGATTGATGCTCATTTTAAACAACAAACTCGGTAACAATTCTGGGATTAATCTATCCGCATCCAAGCCTAAAAACTGACTTAACATGGAAATGACTAGTTGGGATTCTTCATTAAACAAGTTGATATCAAGGGGGAAAGGTTGATTTACAAGGGACACATCAGTTTTAAAACATTTAGAGAAAAAAATATTTCTCCTCAATGGGGGAAAGTATGAATTGTTGAATTAGGTCTTCTTCAACAAATTATTCTTGGATCAAGGTGAATGACAGCAGGACTTCGAGGGAATCTATGATAACAAGGGAATTTACAGGGAAAATCATTTTAGTTTTAGTAGCATCCATTATCATTCTCTCATAGGAAGATTAATTTGACGCGCACTAGGAAACGAAGTCGAGGAAATTTAGGGTTTGGTTAGGGAAGAAATGGTGGAAATGGGAATGATAGACACCATGCGGGTATCAGCCTTGGTATTTAAAGGCCTGTAATTTAACTTTCAGCTGATGGATTGTACCAAAAGACAAAAAAGTATCGAAAACAACACCATCCCTATCTTCAAATATTTCCTCCAGTTTCTGAAATTCTAGGGCCTGTGCTTCAACTTCCCCTCTACTCTCCATTTCAAATAACAATTAGCGGGTTTATACATGGCCTACCTGGCTGATTGTCAACTGGAAAGGTATTTTTCCAAGTTGGCTTCATCCATGCAGAGACACGTTCTTTCTCTAATGCACAAAAGATGAAGACCTTGAACATGTGCCCCTTTTCCTTTATAATATTCCTGCATTGGTGGTTTCGGGATTGGTAGGAGTGGTTTTCTCCTACAACTTTTCTCCCAGTGGAATGCTTCTTCGCCTGCCATGTGGACGACAGTAAAAATTCCGTTGGGTCGAGCTTCCTTGATTTCCCGTGCATGCTGCAGGAGAGAAACCTCTTTCAACTATATATTTAATCCACCGCTCATCTCAAACCGTCGATGTGAGACCCCCTTTAACCCTTACGTTCTGTTGTAGAGGAAAGTTTCCTATGGATAGGGTTTAAGAGGCCATCAACATATTGGGGTTGAAAGAGAGATGCATATAGTTATTCAAGTATATATAAGCAAGTTTTAGATATTAGAATGGTTCATACCTTGACAAACGAAGGTTGATCCAAGCATGTTAATGTATTTGTAACTTCGAAATGTATTCATCCGTATATCTTTTGTATTGTACCTCGATGTTTATTCCTAGATGTGTTTGTAATGTACTTGAGTCATGTCATGCCCTGATGTTCCTATCGAGAGTTTCTATAATGTAAACAAGTCATGTCAAGTCATTGTGGGTAACCCTCCTATTGGTCAAGGGTTAAAGTCCCCGCAGTTGTGGGGCCCTAGGGTTATTAGACTATCCTAGAGAAGTCGACCCTAAGTGATTCATTGTAAGTCGGGGCAATAGTCCCCACTGTTGTGTTAAGGATAACCCTCCTTGTTGGTCGGAGGAGGAAAAATCCCCACAAGTTGTGGGGCACTTGGGTTATTAGACACTCCTAGAGATGTCGACTCTAGTAAGTAATTGTTAAGTGAGGCTGACATGTTGGAGTGGGCTTCAAGTGAACGAAAGAATATAAATAGAGAGTGAGCCTCTCTATTTATCACACACAAACTCACTCATTGGGGTGCATGAGTGAAAGAGAAGTTGATGGGACAAGAGAGAGACTACTGCTGTCGGGATATCATCTTTATGTTTTCGGGTTTTACTTTTGGTGCTTATTCTATCTCTGAGGAAGTTGCGGGGTTTTCTCCTTTATGGTTTCCCCGAGGAAAATTCTTTGTGTCTTTTGTCTCTTGTGTTTTATTGCTGTGCATGTTATTCTCTTAATTAAATATCCTAAGATCATAATGCTAGCTTGAATGATACAAATATAACAAAGCAGCCCTTCAATATTCCTCTTGCTCCTCTTGCTCCAAGAGACCTGTAAAACAAATTATACCTTCCTCAAACAAATATGACCACACATAAAACAACGATAATCAAAATAATATGAAATAATAATCTGATTAACATCAACATCTGATCATAAACAGAGATTCAATCACACATTGAAAAATGATTTGGTAAGAAGAAGGACATCACATCTTTATTAATCATGAAAGGAAGTACAAATATACCTTCTCTTCAAGTTGGGCACCTCACAAAACCTTGATCTAGTTCTGCCGCTTCTCTTCTCCAAGGAACTCAGCCTCCAAGCTCTACAACACAAGGGGATGATCACTAGGGAAAAGGTGGGGGGAAAGAGAGCCCCAATTCCTCCAGCATAACAATGCAAAAGTTCAAGTCTCCTCTCACAGACCTCCCTACCTCTATTTATACCTTTCTGAAGATATAGGGTCGAAGAAAAAATAGTTAAAACTGAAGGAGTCAGTTGCATAACTACCCAAACTACCTGAATTTTGAGAAATATCTTATTTTTGATGTCTATAGGAAAAACACGCGGGTTTCAGAGACAACAGTTGCATATTCAAGAGACACATGCAAGTTGTAGTAACAATACTTGCGTATGATATGTGGGTTTGAATGTAAATAGTCATGTTTCAGGGAACACATAGGTATTATGTAGAACAAGTTGCATGCCACACGTTGGTTTCCTTAACAAAACTCACATGTACATTAAAAAAATTCATTTTTAGGGTACTTTTGGGCATTTTCAAACTTTGGTGTCTTCTTGAAAGTTTTATCTAACTCAAATAGCTTTCCAACAGTGTAGAGAAGAGGTCAAACATAGTTACAAAACTACAGATATGGGTCCTCCAAGTTAGGTGTTTTTTTAGTGACTTTCATGAAGTGTCGACATGCGACGAAATCATGGGAAAGTGGTCACAGGAAAAGATGTGTCATTTTGAGCTATAACAGATGCCCCCTAATGTATGAGGTTAGAGGGGAAGATGATATATGAAATACATTATAAAGGAAACAACTGAGTATGGAGAGAGCATAGAATCCAAGATCAAAAGGCTCGAACAAAGGTACCTGAAAGAGAGATAAATGTCAGACAAAATTGATCTCTGGGACATACCAGTCCATATAGAAAACATCACCATAAAGATACAGGCGGATCCAACATATGTATAACTGATGAAACTATCATGGTCGCTCAATATGCAAAAAGGTTCCATATCAAATATAAAGGAGTCATGGACACAAATGAACAAGGTGGATCCATGCTCAACAATTGATCATAGCCATAAGAATACGAGGTGGATCTATGTCTCAGCAAAATGTCATATAAAATGTAAGAAGGTCTTGCATAGCTTGGGAAATAGAAAAATGACGATGCTACTGTCATCCCAAGGTCTTCAATACAAACCGCACAAAAGGTACGAATCCTAACCATGCAAATAAAGGAGCTGAGGTCGAACATGGAGGAAACCGTTTGATTACCGGTCAGTGATGAGAACCATTAACAAATGCGAGGGAAACCACCATTAATGAAAATGGTCCCCAAGGTACCTAGTACATTCTAACAAGTGTGAATACAAGGACTTGAAATCGAACACTTGAATAATCCATCGAGTAGGATACAGTAAGGTATTCCCACTACCCAATAGTGAGGGAAATTTCCACTGATGATTGGAATCCCTAAGGTACTTTCATAAACTCTAAATATCATTCTCAGAGCAAGAGGTGTTGCAGTCGATAGGAAGAGATCCATTGGAAGAAAGGCATTAAGGCATCCTTCATCATCCAACACGAGGTAAGTCAGAGACTAATTGGATCTGGAATTGGTACATAATTTCATGACAAGGACCGCTGAAGACATGATGTACTGAACTAATACCAGGGAATGACTGACACAAAAGGTCAAGCCAACTGCAGAATGGATGACAAAGGTTTAATCCTTGAATAGTGAGCATGACACAAAAGTGACTTAGGAATATTTTGACATAAAAGGACCAACGACACAAATATGCAATGTAGAAGACGTTAACAGATTCCCCATATAATTGGAAAAGAGACCAATTGGAGGAGTAAAAAACTTTGAATCAGGATAAGGCGAAAAACTGAGACCCAACTATTGATAGACTTCAAAACTGGTGCTTTGTTCAAGGAGACAAGACTTACTGCCATGATGTAAAATACATGTGAATGAAATTCCCTTCCTCTTTCTTGTAAAGTTTTAACGAGTACAAGAAAGCAAAATCATGACCTTCTTCATTTTTGGAAAGCTCGAAGAAGAGATAGAAGAATGCTTGATAAAGCACTGATTCGTGGATTTTACGATCCCAAATCAGTGAATGCTCGACGATGTTTTCATAGTTTTAAGAGTCTGAAAACTCCAAAGAAGACTCTATGGGGGTGATTTTTCGTAAAGTTAGTCTCCTAAGTCTGAAAAAGTGTAAAACAATACAGAGGAGAACACTCTTAGCCCAGATGAACTAAGGTATGCATTTTTCATAGTTATTCGGCAAGGTCCGAAAAAGAGGTAAACTATCACCAGACCGACGCACCTTCAGAAGAGGCATGTAGCCTTAGTTTAATGAGTGTGAAGGAAGGAAAGATCACTCAAAAAGATCCATTTGATTATGATAAATGGGGCTTACAATAGTAAACTTGATGCTTTGTTCTTTAGGTTTTAGCAAGCATGACAAAGACATAAAGTACGCTTAAAATATTTTTCATGTTTAGGTCTAGAGCACGAAAAAGAGAAAATTAAGCTCGTACCAAGTGTTCCTTTTCTGTAAGTTTAGTCCCTCAGGTCCAGAAAAGTGATAAACCTATGCCTGAGAATACTCTTCTCAATTCCAAAGAAAAGAGAGTGCTACTTTTTCATAACTATTCCACATGGTCCGAAAAAGTGATAAACTACCACCAATGTGGATGCCTGTTCACTTATTCTTAATGAGTCTGACCGAACAAGTTTACTCGGCAGTCAAGTCTATTTTGAGGAGTTAGACCTAGGCCTAAAGAAACTCCATATATTTTCTGTGAAGTTTTAACTAGTCCAAAAAAGTCAACTCGCGACCTCCTCGTTGTTTTTAACTAGATCGAAGGAGAGCAAAAAGAATGCTCTAAATGCGAGGAGACGAGTGTCAGAGGTAGGAGAAACTAGTTCCAAGTGTGAGGAAAAAACCTATGGATAAGGCAAGGAACACAAGCAGGATAAAGACACTCAGGGAATGTCTCCTTGAGGTAAAGGGTGTCAAGTTTTAAAGGAAAATGATACAAGGATTAGCGATGATGAGAGTATAGATGAAGGCCTATACAATGAGCTAAAAGCATGGAAGCCGACATCAAGCTCATAAGCACGAGTAGGGTAAATGGAAATGTACTTACAACTTGAACAATAAGGCAAGGTCAGTAAACAGTTGTGAATCCAACTAAAAATCCTGTCTCCAAGAAACAACAACATCATAATCACATTCAGAAGAAAAGATACGATGCAGGTCACTTTGGCAGAAACACATGCGACTTTGCTATCTTCTACAAAAGGTGTAGCCAAGGCAGAATCAATGGAAGAGGAATCTATAGTGCCAAGGATTGGGGATTTATAATCCATAAGATCAACCTCAGAATAAAAGAAAAGATAAAAAAGGGAGATAGAGTCTGCAAAAACAAACTAAGTATCACAGGAATTGAAAAATTCATAAGAAAAATCAAACTCATCAGGATCACTGACTTGCTGTTCGAAGGGAGAGTCCAAAAAATCAAAAGACCAACATAAGAAGACCGATACATGGAAATACCAGGCTTACTAAGCAAATCAGGGTTAGAATTAGTCACAACTGAACCAACATCCAAAATAATTTCAGACTATATCAAAGACTCTAGGAAGAATTCATCCGAAGGAAGGAGATTATCCAAGATAGGACACATGTCTAAAATTTCAAATGGATTGACAGAGTGGAGAGCAGGATTCATAGTCTATATAGGATGACTCACTTGGTCAATTGCTGGGACCAAGTTCCAAGAAGGTAAGCATGAAAACATAGGCTACTTCTCAGTAGAAATTGAACGCAAAGGACATGTGGCCACATAGCTCACCCGTGGCAGGGTAGTTTCTATAGAAACACTGGGAATCAATAAAGGAAAGACCTGGTCTCCAACTGATCAATAGTGACAATTTCTTTGCCATGATTAAATTGCATCACATGAAAGAACGTTGACACCACAACTTGCATGGCACAGACATAATCATGCCCAAGGAGCATATTGAAGTCCAAAGGGTCTTCTATCACCATGAAATCAACTAAGAAAGTCTTCCCACCCAAAGTAACATGTGTTTGAGCAATAATTCCCAAGGCTATAATAGTTCTTCTATCAAATGCAAGTAATTGACTAGCAGTCGACACAAAGCTGGGAGATCCCATGCCTCGCCAAGAACGAGAAGACAAGAGACTAACTGAGGCTCCTTCATCAACAATACAATGAGCAATAGTGTATTGTCTAACTTTGACCTTTATCTGGAAAGGTGTTTCAGAAGGAAGGAGCGACTCAAATAAGCTATCCCAATCAAAGGAAGCAATCCAAGAGCTTGGTGGGGGTTCATCTGAAGCGACTTTAGTTCCCCATTGTTCAGAGTTCTGAACTAGAAGTGAAGAAAATGTGACTAGAAGACACTTCACTCTCCAAAAGAAGAGTGGGATTGATTGAAAATGGAATCGATTCAATTGATTCATGAAAGTCACTCTCCAAAGGGAGAGTGGGATTGACCAAATATGACATTGGTTCAATCACATAAGGATCACTCTCCAAAAGAAGAGTAGGGTGAACCAAAGACTGGGAAGGCTCAACCACTAGATCAACCAAAGGTCGAGTAGGTTGTTTAGAAACTATAAGTTGTTCAGGAGAAAGAAATTCTTGAGTCTCAGACCACACTCTTCGCACCTATGCGATAGCAGGGCACTGGTGAGTAAGATGATCTCTCTCGCATAGCTTACAAGGGAACTTAAATTTGCACTTCAAACAACCAATTTTCTCAACGATGTCAACATGACTAGCGGTGGCTGACAGTTTGCTCTCAGCATGACCTACAAAGGCTAAGAGTTTTCCCCCAACATAACCACCAGAGGCTGGGTGATTAGGTCCAACCTGACTAAGAGAGGTTGGCTGCTGAAAAAATTTAGGATGTTCAAAAATGGGATTACCATGAAACCAAACTCTTTGTACTTCCGGGATGGATGGGCATTTATAAGTAAGGTGTTCTCCCTCACAAAGCTTATAAGGGAACTTGGGCTTGTGTTTTGAACGATTAGTCTTTTCAACAATTTCAACATGACTCGTTGTGGCTGACTGTTTGTCCTCAACATGAACCAAAGAGGTTGAGAGACTGCCCCTAACATGACCTGTAGAGGGTGAGAGACTAGGTCCAACATGGCTTGCAGAGGTTGGACGGGCACCACCAACATGAACAATAGAGGCTGATTGGTTAGGATCAACATGCTTTGAAACAATTGAGTGTGTGTCCCCAACATGACCTTCATAGGTTGGGTGGATGGATCCAACATGACCTACAGAGGTTGGATGGGGAGGTTCAACTTGACATATAGAGGTTGAACGAGTGCCCTCAGCATGAACTGTTGAGGCTGAGTGACTAGATCCGACATCACCTGGAAATGTTGGAAGGATCCCACCAGCATGATCAGTAGAGGCTGGATGGTGAAGATCAACTTGAATTGTAGAGGTTGAGTGCTTAGATCCAACATGACCTGCAGAGGTTGGATGGGTGCCCCCACCATGAACTATAGAGGCTGGGTGGTGAGGTTCAACTTGACCTACAGAGTTTGAACAAGCTCCCCCTTGCTTATGTGTCTTCTTCCTATTCTTCATTATTTTACTCCTTTTAGACTGTCGGTTGCTAGTATCATTACTTTCACCGCATGAGGTAGAAGGAGGAGGAGAAGTAGCTACAGGTGAAGGGGAAGCAATGTTTTTATGCCCTTGATATAAGGAGCTTACTTGAGAAGCATCATGAGAATTCATGACATTTGGAGTGGAAAACAACCACACTGGTAGCCTAGGGTGAATCTAGGCAGATTCAAGGTGGCCATAAAAGGAACACCAACATTCCCTGTGAGAGGAATAGTACAAGGAGTTCCTAGCATGGGTATCTCTTGCTTGTTGTTCAAAGGGGTGTTAGCCATAGTTTCAAAAAAGGAGACAAAGTCTGAGGTTGACAGGAAACCAACAGTGAAAAGAACACACCACTAGAAAAGACCTAAGTATCAAGCCAGGAAAACAAATATACCTTCCAAAGGAAGGTATGGGATGATGAGGGCCTAGAACTAACTAGTGAAGGAAGGAGAGTAGTTACTTGGTGTCTGATAAAGAGCCCTCCAGGTGCAAGCGCTAAAATCACCCAACGCCCTGCTAGATTGTCCACTGAGGTTGCCTTCCAAGTATACCCTAGGTGCACTGGAAATAGCCTTCCAATGTCATCTAGGTAAGCTCCTAGTAGACAAGATACTAATACTACCAAAACCGTGGAGAAAGTCCGACGAAACAGTCGTCAATCCAGCCGATGCACATGGTCAGGGTAGCAAAGCCTGAAACCCAAATAGTACCAGGCACCACACGAGGCTGGGAGGAGGTACTAGATGAGTCCCCAAACATGCACCATCTTTGGTGTATGCTTTACTGAGAAGTGGAGGGTATTTCCAATAGCTTAGTATCGCATGACCTCGTGCTTGACTCCTGTGTGAGAGGAGCTTTCTGGTGTCTTTCCCAACGAAGTTGGATTTCCTAATAAATAGGCCACTATGTTTGAGTTTAAATTTTTTCAGCAGTTAAGATATACCTAACCCAAAACACTAGCCTAGACTAGTGTGTGTCGTCCCTATAAATAAACAGTTACTAATAAATTTTAAATATTAAGCATTTATTTTAAAGGGTTGTTAATTACTCAAAGGGGGTGGCGAAGGTGAAACCAATGGTGTTTTGACTCAAAGTTGAAACAAGATGGCTAAGAAAAGAGAAATGAAATGCAAAAAGTAAAAAAACTATTCTCTTTCTTTTTCAAATAGAATCTTGAAAACCACAAAAGAACAATTTCTTTTTATTTTTTTCAAAAACCATGATATGTCATGCAATCTATACTAAAAACCTAATCTACATGCATATAAAGAAAACATGGGTTTTTTTCTTTTTCTTTTATAAATGAAAAATAAAAACTACCTACAAACTAAATGTATGTAGATAACAATAACATAGAAAAAGGAACTCTGCCATATAACCACCAAAAAGACCCTACATTACCCTAAAGTCAGCATAAACCCTACTTGGAAGGAAGGCTTGCATAAGAGACAAGTTAACTACTTTGACACGGTGAATTTAACCAACAAAATAAGAAGGAAAAAAATACCAATAAGCTTCTAAGTCCAGACAAATATCACTAACAGAAGCTGACCAGAAACATAAGCCAAAAATCATGCTAAGCAAAGGGGGTGGGGGGGAAGAGCAAAGAGAAAACCCTAGTGCTACAAAAGGACTTGCAACCTAGATAAAGAGAACCCAAAAGGGATGGCACTAACTCCCTAGAGTCATGCACCTATAGAGGACCCCCCAAAAAACCTACCAAACAACCCTCAAACAATAGAAAAAACCACAAAAAGAGGGAAAAAATTGTTTAGGGGAATACTCGGGTTTCCCTACTGACAGGTCGCGTGTCATACGTGGGTTGAAAATATAGCATTTCACTTATACAAACTAGACACGTGACTCTGGAGTCTGCAACTCGTGTATGGGTGGGAAAAAGGCCCAAAAAAGGCCAAAGACTGCCTTAGGAAGGCACGAGAAGTGTAGTATCAAAATGAGAAGGTATTCCTAAGTGGCAAGAAGGACCTGAAACCTTGAAAAAGACTGGAAAAAAAAGAGAAACCCCAAATAGACAAGGCTCTCCCTAGCAGAGTCACCAGTTTTGTTGTAGAGGAAAGTTTCCTATGGTTAGGGTTTAAGAGGCCATCAACGTACTGGGTATGAAAGAGAGATGGATATAGTTTTGCAAGAATATATAAGGAAGTTTTAGAGATTAGAATGGTTCATACCTTGACAAATGAAGGTTGATCCAAGCATCCCTTCAATCTTCCTCTTGCTCCTCTTACTTCAAGAGACCTGCAAAACTAATTATACCTTCCTCAAGCCAATATGACCACATATAAAACAATGATAATCAAAATTATATGAAATAATAATCTAATTAACATCAACATCTGATCATAAACAGAGATTCAAACACACATTGAACAATAATTTGGGAAGAATAAGGACATCACATTTTTATTAATCATGAAAGGAAGTACAAATATACCTTCTCTTCAAGTTGGGAACCTCATGAAACCTTGATCTGGTTCTGCTACTTCTATTCTCCAAGGAACTCAGACTCCAAGATCTGCAACACAAGGGGATGATCACTAGGGAAAAGGTGGGGGGGAAAAGAGCCCTAGTTCCTCCAGCATAACAATGCAAAAGTTCAAGTATCCTCTCATGGACCTCCCTACCTCTATTTATACCTTTCTGAAGAGATAGGTTTGAAGACAAAGTAGTTACAACTGAAGGAGTCAGTTGCATAACCACCCAAACTACCCGAATTTTGAGAAACATCTTTTTTTTCATGTCTACAGGAAAAACACGTGGGTTTCAGAGACAACAATCACGTATTCAAGAGACACGTGCGGTTTGCGGTAGTAATACTCACGTATGATACACATGTTTCAATGTAAATAGTCGCATTTCAGGGAACACACGGGTATTATGTAGAACAAGTCGCGTGCCACACGCGAGTTTCCTTAAGGCAACTCGCGTGTACATAAAAAAAATATAATTTTAGGGTGGTTTTGGGCATTTTCAGACTTTGGTGTCTTCTGGAAAGTTTTATTTGACTCAAATACATTTCCAACGGTGCAGAGAAGAGGTCAAATGGAGTCACATAACTCTGGATATGGGTCCTTGTTGAAGCCTCAGATAGGTAGGTTGTTGGAATGGGTTCCAAGGCTCACAACAGAGGGGGAAAACCCAAACTAAAAGGATTCAAAAGGTCCTTTGCACAGATAGTTCTATCCCTAGCCTTTTTGGAATAGTAATCTCCCATGAATACTAAGGCCTCCGTTGACACTTATAGTTTTGATCCATAAAGGATTTGTTTCCCAATTAAGGAAAACTGAATGTTTGAGATACTAAAATGAAAATGAACCTAACTAAGAAGGAATCTAATCTAAGTGAATACTACTCTAAGAATATGCCTTGTTTGTTTGTAGGTTAACTTGAGATGAAAAACATAGATAATCCTTTTATCAATTTAACATAAATGTGAAATAGATTAGTTACTTATCAATTTAAGATACTACTAACCAATTAAAATTGGCGAACAATAAATTAAATGTTTGGTGCATTCAATATCAACCTATAACTAAGATGTCAATTGAAAAATTAACATTGATTATAATATTTCCTATAAAACTATTTGTAGAAATAGATAAAAGTTTTAATTGAATAAATTCATTTAAAACAGATACACAGATCATAAGTAAAGAAAATCAGAACTAGAGATCATTGTGCTTATAATTTGCAAATGAGTCAGACAGTGACTATAAATAATCGGAAGTGGAAAATAATTTACTTATCAAAGAAATTTGATTAGAAAGATAGAAGAAGATTCAAGAGAACAATAACTATATTATAAAAAGTATGCAACAAATTACAAACCCTGCATTATCCAGAGTGTCTCTAAATCCCTTGAGCTGATTTTCCTTCCAGAAATCCCGCTCTAGCCCATGAGAAATCTACCCTTTAAATAATAATTACAAAAGAATGAATCCCCACAAAAATGGAATCATAAAATCCACATGAAACTAATAGCCAAGAAAATATCGCCACCTAGTCCAATTCCCTAACAATTCATCTATGATGGGATAATTCGTTGACTCAAACCCAAGTTGAGCATCACACTTAAAATTTTCCATTTCATTTTGAGCTAGCCTGTGCCAAATGTAGACAAAAATGTGGCTTTCCTTCGATAGCAAGAGGGTGTATTATCAATCGATCCATGTCTTCAATACTGATATGATCAAGGCTTTGGAATTTATCTTTGGCCTCGTCCCATCATCGTTCGACCTGTTCAATCATCAGTTTTGGTGGACAAGCATTTTCAAAAAGATCCATGGTAGGAAAGTGTAGTATTTCTATGATATGGTCCACATCATACCATCTCCTTCTACATATAGCCTGAGCTTTCTTAATTGTATCTTCAATCATTTCATTTAAGTCAAGCCAAGCACGCAGTACAGTCCTGACTTTATTCAATTGAAAGCTGTTGAGCATAGTGATATCATCTGGTCTATCTTTCATATACCTCTGCCAGTCCAGAATATCATCATAAGCCTTAGAAGCTTGTTCTCTCTTTGCAACCTGGTTCTCAAGGGTAATAGACATTTTTCCAAAAGCAACATGAGTTTCCAAAATGTCTTCCAGAGTTTTAAACAATTCAGTTAATAATTCATGGTGTTCTTGATTTCTCTGGATGGCTAAGCCTTTGAACTCTTGCTGGGAAAACCTGGAGAAAGCAGAGGAAGATGCACTTGCAGTTGCATATTCACATTGTTTTTCAAGCGTAGCTATCTTTTGTGTAATGGTGGCATTTGTAGTCTGTTCATTGTGCAATTCATCCTGGAGAGAAGTATTCTTCAACTGTAACTAATTAAACATGTCTTCATATGCCCTTTTAAGATCAGAAACATAAGTGTTATGCTCCCTTTCGGTTCTGTCTGTCTCTTCTTCTAGCTTGCTTATTTCTTCCATTCTCTTGTCAAGTTCCCTGTTCAATGGGTTAACTACATCAAGGTTATCACCTGTGAATGCGCACAAAGTTGTAGATGTATCAACGACATCTACTTGGGGATCACCAGGCTGCTGACTCTAGATTATTTGATGGGTAAAAAGTGCTTCCAAACCACCTTGATCTATGCTTTCCTTCTTTGATTGCTGGGAGGTATGCATCATGGACTTCAATTGTTGAGAAACAGTTACTTGTGGAATGTCTTCCATAGGGATTTTACCATTGTTCCCATCCAGATAAGTAATCAATGATGAACCTTTGCTTCTTGAGCCTCTTTCTCTTCTCTTTCTTTTCTTACTTTTTCCAGGATGTCTAGCTCCATTGTTCTGTAGACTGAAACCCTAGTTTTCAAATTCTGTTGATGTTGTGAAATCTGGTTCTGTTCATCCTTGATCTTAACCCTGGCCAAGACTTCAGAAAAGGTATTCACTCCCTGGTAGATGAAGTCATCGGGAACTTCCTCATGAACATAACCACTCTTGACATGGTTTTTCTTGAAATGAGCATCAAGAAATCCTTTAGGGTCATGTTTCCTTTTGATAGAAAAACCAATATTGAAAGAATTTATTTGATCACCCAACACTGCAACACAAGTTGAACTTGGGACGATTAATTACCAAAGATCCAAAGGAAATTCAGGCTAGCCTTTCCTTTTAGGGCCAACAAGTTTCTTGTACACACTATTAGTGACAGTTTGGAAGGAGACTTCTTCAATAACTAACTTGTTAGGAACTATCTTGGGCAATAGATGAACATTATCTCTACCCCAAATTGTGATGTATGAAAAAGACTCAACAACATACCAATCACCCATTGTGGCGATGAAGGTTCTAGCTTCTTCTGAAAAAGCATGAGATTCCTGTTTGAATATTGAAAAATAAATGCTGCCAAAAGAAATGTTCACATATTTCATAGAACATAGTTGGATAATTAGTATCCCACAGTGTTGAATGATAAATAGGTATTGGAGGGGCCGGTAAAGTCCAGTTCCATCCCAAATTGGGATATTGGAATTCTATGCAGAATGCATCAATGATAAAGGCCTAAAAGAAGAAATTTGTATTCTTTCAGCCGGCGGTATCTTTTTGATAATCCTGGATAGTCGTTTTAAGTTCCAATTAAAGGATAGAATCCCACAGGAAAGACTCACCAGTTGTTAGGACATGGTGGGCTATAGGAGCCCATTTAGCTTTAAAGACAGAATAATTGGGAAGACCATAAAGCTTGCATAGCATGGATGCCAACAAGGAATAAGGTTCTCTAAACCAGGCGATCGGGTATAGGTTGTCAGGCCTTTGCGAGAAATTTCTAGGTTCATTCATCCAACATTTCAGCATTTTGTTGAAATTATACTTAGTCTTAGAATATTGGGCAAACTCAGCATTAAGGGGTTGCACAACCAGTTTAAGGGAATATGATCTAGTAAAAACCTCAGGGTAGAAGGTATCTAACTGTGAACTTGCACTATCATTAAAGGACTTGTATTTAGGGTTTTCATGGTCCATAATCCATTTGACTGCATCAGTGTAGGGGAGGATAGTGGGCCTGGCAACAATGGCATGTAGCCCAAAATCCTTAATTTTCTGGTACGAGAACTCGTCGTTTTGGATGTCCAAGAGGTCATCATTGTCAAAAATCGATTAGACCCTAGGCCAGTTGATTTGGTAAGTTTCGGTGATTCTACCAGTGGTGTTTAAGAAAATGCTAAATTTTGGGTCCTTGGTCAACATGTCTTTGTGAGTGTTCTTGCAGCGGGTAATTCGTGCCATTTTGGAAAATTGAAAAACTTTGTTTAAAAGCGTAAACATGAAATCAAAACCAATTGAGAAACAAAGAAAAAGTAAACAATAAAACTTGGAATATCAGAAAAACCAACCTAGAATTGATCGGAACTGTGAAATAATCCTTGGTAAAAAATCGCAGTAAAAACCAACGCATCAAGGTAATTTTCGAAAGTGAAAATGGTAAAGAAAATACAAAGAACCCATCTATTTATATATTTTCTGCGGGTCCAATTCAGGCCGTAGGATTAAAAGAAATAGACGGTTAGGATCAAATCTTGTGGGATACAGGATCAAGTCATGAGATTTAAATTTTTGTTAACTTTCCTAGAATCCACAAATTGTGGGTTCAAAATCCTAACAAACTGACGTGCATGAAAATTCCCGCAATCCGCAATCTGCAAATGCGAGATGCGGGAATACAAAATATTAAAATTTAACTAACCTTTTCCGCAATCCGCAAATTGTGAGTTGCGGGTTACGAAAACACACAACACAAATCATAAATTAAACTACTTCCCGCAATCCGTAATCTGCAATTGTGGGATGCGGGTTGTGGGACTGAAAATTTGCAAACACAAAACCAAGCTCCCGTAATCTGCATTGTGGGTTGCGGTAAAGACACATTTTTGGGTAAATTTAGTCTTTTCGTAACTCACCAAAAACACAAAAAACATGCATAAATTTTAAAAAAGTCAACTAAGTCAAATCTTGATAAAGACATAGAAACCATGATAAACATTATGGGGACCCCAAAATGACTAAGGAATTTAAATATTACCTTTGCATATAAAATTTGGGCTCCCATGTTTTGGATAAAACATGGGATTTGTTGTATCTACAACAAATGACAACTGAATGGGACGAACCAGTTATCTCTGTAGACAAGAACTTGCTTACAACGAAAAACGTGTCAGTAAAGAAATAATTCAGCCTGAAATTTTGTATAAAATGTTTATATAAGAATGCAACCAACAAGCAGAGTTACCACAATGATTTATACATTCATATCCATGACCAATTAAAGATGATGCAAATCTGACTAGGAGGTATGAAGAATAATAAGGATCCTTTACCTTCAGGTGATCATAGGAATACAGTTTAAATTGGACCTGGGAGTAGGCCTAGGACTACCCCAGACATCCAAGCATCGGTCACCTTGATTTATTAATTATATTATTTTTTTCTTTTTTTTTCAATTGAAAACCTGTAGGACCTTATTGACATAAGACCACTGCCTCGATTTAGTAATCAGTGCCATTCACAAGCCTGATCTGGAAACTGAACAAGCCAACTCGGTAAGGAGACCCTTGTCTTCCAGCTGCATCGTTGAAAGCAACTATCATGGACTGGTAACCATATAATGATAATTTTAGTCCAACATCAAACCTATGATCATGGTAGGGATGGCTTGTGATAAGACCCCCTGTCCTTATGTACAAGAATTGCCTTATAGGAGAAACAATAATTTATTTGAGTGTGAATTGCAAGACACTACCATGGCTTGATATCCACATAATAGTAGAGTTACTCACTGATGCTTTGCATATCATGAATGAATTGACTTGTGATAATATCTTCCATCTTTCAGAAAAGAATCAAAGCCACCTCCCCAGTTTGATGGTGAAGATGTCATTCCACCAAGCATCTATGAACCTAATGGGATGGCTTGTGATAAGACCCCCCATCTTGCAATCCACAATCGTTAACAAAAACTATTTTCAATGTGACTATGATATGATTCAAGGCATATAAGGCTGACCAGGTTATAAAGATATGTTGTAATGCACTAATAAAAATTGAGATAAGAAGAACCAGTTACCTTCGCAACCTAAAATACACAAATAAATCATTTGTAAAGATATTGACCAGGATAAGAATGTATCAATCTAAAGTCCTGCAATTATTGGTTGCCAATTGTATATAAAAGAAATCATGACATAGGATAAAAAGGTTGAAACTGACAATTTATTCAATATTCGGAGTACTACAATCTTGAGACAAACTGATTAACCGCCATTACCAAATGTGCAGACATTATTAAAACACCTATCAATGTCAAAAAATCAATCCAAACAAAGGAAACAGAGAAACATGCACACCAAACCTATATACATAAAGTACCAAATTGGTCAAACAAAATAATTTTTGAGCAGAGAAACATTCACTGGGTAAGTGTCAATGAATCCCTCCATTGTCTGCAATCGAACAGTGCTAGGACCAATCTTTTCTGTAACAATGAAAGGTTCTAGCTAAAGGCGTTGAAACTTGGTATATTCCTTATTGTCCTTGTGTTGTTTATCCCATATTAATACCAAATCCCCTACTGAAAAAGACTCTATCATAAGAATATTTCTCATCCAACCATCTTTTAACTAACTGTTGATGTTGATACAGTTGGTTTTTGTATTTTTCCCTATCTTCTTCCAACTTAAACAAAGTATCAACCCTCTGCTGAAGCGAGGATGAATCATCTTCTTGAATAGATTGGGCTAGTTGTAATGAGGGGATAGTAAGATTGGATGGTAGGATGGCTTCCTTGCCATAAACTAAATAGTACGGAGAATTTCCAAGGGCTACCTTCAGGGTAATTCGGTCTTCCCAAAGAGCGTTGTAAAGTTGGGTGTGCCAATATTTATGATGAGAGGCCATTGTTTTCTTTAGAATGTTTATCAGGTTCTTGTTATAAGATTCAACAATCCCATTGCCTTGCAGATAATAATTGGTAGAAAACTTGATTTTAATCCCTTTTTCAAGGGAATAGTGTGTGAGATCAATGGACGTAAAATCATATGCATTGTCGAAAACTAGATATTCGGGGGCACCAAACCTAGTGACTATTTGACTTTGTAGGAAGGATATCACTTGGTTTGTATTGCACTATCTGAGGGGAACTGCTTCCACTCATATGGTAAAATAATCCGTGGCTGTTAGGATGTACTTGTGTTACAAGGAATAAACATGGTTGATGGGTCCGACAAAATCTAGTCCCCATTGCTGAAATGGGAACTGGACTGCTACTGGCTGCAAGGGGAAGGCATGTTTTTTGACTTTTCCTACACACATCTGACAAGGCTCACATTTCTTGACATAGGCATGGGCATCTCTGAACAAAGTAGGTCAGTAATGTTCTGCCCTTATTATCTTATGAGCTGTAGTCTCTCCTGAGAAATTCCCACCTACAGGTCCTGCATGAAATTGGAAAAGGATATCATCAGTTTGATCCTTCTCTAAACATCTGAGGAAAACCCCATCATAGTTCTTTCTGAGGGGAACTGCTTCCACTCATATGGTAAAATAATCCGTGGCTGTTAGGATGTACTTGTGTTACAAGGAATAAACATGGTTGATGGGTCCGACAAAATCTAGTCCCCATTGCTGAAATGGGAACTAGACTGCTACTGGCTGCAAGGGGAAGGCATGTTTTTTGACTTTTCCTACACACATCTGACAAGGCTCACATTTCTTGACATAGGCATGGGCATCTCTGAACAAAGTAGGTCAGTAATGTTCTGCCCTTATTATCTTATGAGCTGTAGTCTCTCCTGAGAAATTCCCACCTACAGGTCCTGCATGAAATTGGAAAAGGATATCATCAGTTTGATCCTTCTCTAAACATCTGAGGAAAACCCCATCATAGTTCTTTCTAAAAAAAATACCATCAATAAATTGATATGGAGCTGATTTTAACCTTAAAGCTCTACGTTTTTTGGAGTCAAGAGTTTCAGGGGAAAACCCATAATTTTGAAAAAACTTATTGTGATCATACCATTCAGACGTTGTAGTTTCAATGACGTTAACAGAACTTGTGGGTATAGTTTCCTCCTGCTCCCACTCAACTTGCTGATTTTTCGGGTCGTTTGATTAAGCGGTAAAGAAGAAACAGACCTTGCCCTTTGACAATCTTTGTTGGTCAAATCTCCAAGTCATATTCTTGCAATGCTGTCATCCAGTGATCCCTCTTATCACCCAGTTTTTCCCGAACGAGGACATTACGTATGGTTTCATAAGGGACAATCACCTTAGCCTGCGATTTTAACAGGTACGGTCTATAGTATTTTACTGATTTGTAGACCGCATAATCCTGTTTGTTGACTTGAGAATAGTTAAATTTGTCTCCCTTGAATGTTGAACTCACAAAAGAGATGGGGATCTCAGCATCGTCACGATGTTTCTGTGTCAGGACAGATGCATAGGAAAATTCAGTAGAAAAGGTGTATACGATAAAATCTTTGTTGAACTCTGGAGCCATTAGAGTAGGTGCTTCTACAATGTATTTCCTTATTTCAACAAAGGATTTTTTGTTTCCTCAGACCACTTAAGCTGTGCATCTTTCTTAACTAGCTATTGTAATGGCTTAACAACTTGAGAAAAATTTGGCACGAACCTGCGAACAAAATTGATCTTACCCAAGAATGATTGCATGGCTTTTCGTGAACTAGGGAGGCCGATATTTGAAATGGCTTCAGTGCGCTTTGGATTGATAATCATTACTTCCTTAGAAACAATGAAACCTAAGAGCTTACCTTGTGTGACCGCAAAGATAGACTTTTTGGGGTTGAGTGAAATCTCGTACCTTCTGCAACGTTCAAATACCTGTTTCAAAGTAGACAAATGTTTGTGCCGTTTTTTAGAATATATTGTAACATCATCTAATTATACCACGCTAGAATTGTGTATTAAACCCCTAAAATCTATATCCATAGCTCTCTAAAATGTAGCTCCTACATTTATTATCCCGAAATGCATTACCTGTAAGCGAAGGTTCCCCAAGGGGTCTGGAAAGTTGTTTTTAGCTGATCATCAGGGGAAACCAGGACCTGGTTATACCCTGAGAAACTGTCAAGGAGTGAAAACATCTTAGACCTAGCAACCTTATGTAGGATCTTCTCCATGGGAGGAACATGGTAGTTATCTTTCTCAGAGGCTTTGTTTATGTTTCTGAAATCAACATAGAGCCTAATTTCCTCATTCTTCTTTTGAACGGGTACCAAGATAGCAATCCACTACGTATGTATGACAGGAAATATGATTCGTGCTTTCAATAAATTATCAAGTTCTTTATTTACAGAGGGTTCCAAGCTGGGATGCATCTTCCTTAACTTCTGCTAGTAAGGTCTTACTTTTGGTTTCATCGGGATATTATGATGCATGATACTGGTGTCAAAGGTTCTGAGTTCGTCGTACATCCATGCAAATATGTATTTGAAATCCTTGCACAACTTGATAAAATCTCTCCTCTCTTCATAAGAGAAATCAACTTCAAGGTTGATGAATAAAGGATTCTGTTCAGTACTCAAGTTGATCGGTTCATAGTTGAGAGATGAACTCTGGGTTTTACAGTTGTTATTTTGTTTGAACTTGTCTTGTAGGTCGTAAAATTTCTCTAAGTTGATGAGTGATTTAGGGATAATGTTGGAAATATCAGAAAATGATTCATCGTGTTCAACCTCATCAATTGCCATACCTTGAAAGGTGTCTTGGGCTGAGAGAAAGTCCAATATTTGCTGATCATCATCAAATACTTTCCAATTCGTCACATTGTCCGGAATGGAAGGAATGTGCATCAATTCAATTGAAAACGTTTATGGGGGTAGACCTTCTGGTGGAATCAATCTAGATGCAGTATTAGCCAGAAGATTGGCATCAAAATTTCTGTGATCTAGGGACAGAATTGATGTTGAACGCTGAAAAAGATTTAGTGAGATCCATTATCAAATTTTGATAATTAATTAAATGAGGAGACAAGAAATGTATTTGGTTTCTCACCTGCTTCACTATGATCTTAGAATCTCCAACGCATTCAATTACCTTCACACCCATGTCAATAATTTTTCTGAGTCCTTGTACCAGTGCTTCGCACTCAGCTACATTATTGGTGCATTCGAACTCGATCTTGCACACAATCATAGTTTTGGTCCCTCTTGGATAAACTAATACACAACCTACACCAGTTCCATATTTAGATCTGGAGCAATAAAAAATAAATTCCATGCAATAGGGTCAATCCTAAAATTAGTATTAACATTATATACATTGTGTACAATAGTGCCAGAGAATGGTACAGTAGTAACATGGGAAATTTGTGACTAGTTCTGTACATTCTCTATTGGTGAAGCATCAGCAAGAAGATCTACAAACAATGTGTCAAACGTGAAGTGTTTAATGTGAGTCTTGAAGTAAGAGATTGATTCGTTTGAGCCATCAAGGTCAGTAACTGTTTGCTTCATAAATGGTTCCCTACTTATCTTAAGTTAATTGGGTTTTCCATTGAGGGGTAACCATAGGTGAGACCAATCGGTGGCGAAGTAACCTTTCAACTTCTCGGACCAATATCTACTTAGCCACATTCCATAAGTTTTTGGGATGTCAGCAATCACGATATCTATTGTCATATGAATCCTAGGGTCAAAAAACAATCTTAACAAAACATTTTCCAGTCTTCCCACAACTTAAATTTAGATCTATCAAGCTGGACAATTTCAATAGGTCAAGGTTCCCAAGTAGCATTTAACTTGTTACAGACAGAGAGAGGCATCACATTTGATGAGGTTCCTAAATCTATCATGCAATTGTGCACATTCTTGTTGAAAATATCAAATGTAAGCAAGAAAGGAGGAATCCCCTTACTTCCAGGTTTCTGATTATTTGGTTTAGCATAAGAGTCAAGGTTATTATTTTGAGTTTCCCTTGGCTGTTTGATTATCATACTTTTAGGAAGGGAATCTCTTATAGAAGGGATTTTAAGAAGATCAAATAATGAGATATTAGCTTTGACTCTTTTCAAACCTTCAGCCAAATTGTACTCAGGTTTAGGAATGACAGTATCCTTTTGTGGGAGGGATTTACCTTTATTGGGAATTGGTGTTGAAGGAGGTGGTTCCTGAGAGGGTTTCCATTTGGACCTAGTGTTATGAGTATGTTGAAAATTGAAGACTATGTTAGGTTCTTCTTTTTATTCTTCTTCAGAAAATAAACTTACAACACTGACTTATTGGTCTTCTTCTTCTTTTTTCTGTGGTGGTTGTGAGTCTTGGTGTGTTCGATCGTCATAGGATTCAGAGGCATCCTGGGTTCCTGCGGCCAGTGCTTTCAAAATAGAGAAAGTTTCTTCCGAGGTGAATCCTTCACTAGGATTGGGAGGTGGTGGATTTTGGGGAGGTTGATTAGGTCACCTTGAAAACCACCTATTATTGGTTTGATTTTCATTACTATTTTTCTTCAAATCAACCATCTCATTGGACATTTTTTGGAGAAGCTTCTTCATGTCAGTCATATTAAAAGGATCTAGGTTTAGATCAGTGGTTTTAGGAAAGTTTCAACTTTCTTGTGGGAGGTGGATGCATGCTCAGCTGATGTGTCAGGATTTTATTTCAGGAAAAACATATCCTTCTCTACTTGGATGGCTTCACAGAAATATTCCTGTAGGGTTTCCTTGCAAGCCCTTTTAACCCACATAGCTATTTAAGTCGGAAGACACTTAATGTAATATGCCACCAACAATTATTTAACAGGGAGAATGATGGCAGGAATTTTGTTTTTTAGGTATGAAAACCTCTGGTTGTAATCTTTTACCCTTTCTTTTCCTTTGGTATTCATAAAGGAAAGCTCTATAAGCAAATCCTCTGGGGTCTTGTTGTCCCCAAATTTTTGAGTAAAGAGTGCTGCAAATACATCCCATTATGGGATAGATCCGGCTTCCAAAGAAACATACCATGTGGAAGCTTTACCCTCAAAAGTATAAGGAAATAACTTGCAGACTACATCTTCGTATATCACATTTTTTAGTCTGATTTCCTGCATAAAGGTTTTAATGTGATCTTCAATAGGGATATTATAATCAGGGTTATAATTTGGAAGCCACTTTTATGGATTCTTAGGTAATCTATGTTGATCACCCAGGACAGACATGGAATCTCCATCTAACCAAGGTCTATTGGGTCATTCATCAGCCATTGGGATGTCTTCTTCTAACGATTTGGAAGATTCTGAATCTGATGATTCGCCTGAGGAGGATGAAGAAGAAGGGGGCGAATGTGGAGGTCTACCTGTTACTATATTGCGTTGAGGAGTACTTTGTTCTATAAATAACGAGTCAAGATTTAATCCAGGGGTCGATGGAGGATTGGAAGAATTGTTGCATTCTTTAGTGTTATAGTCGCCTGAATTATGGTTATATCAACTATTGGTCTGGAGATTCCCCTTAGGGAACCTCTGTCGAATCCTCAGAATGGTATCAAAATTACCCTATAGCAATTTTTCGAGTGTAATGGTCCCCAAAGTAGATGATACAAGGACGTACCTACCCCCTAAAGTTCTATATTCGGTAATAGGAGTAACAAGGATGGCATATGAATCTTGCACCGGTTGTTCCACAGATGAAGACGCCTTTGTGTGACTACAGGTGACAATTGGTTCTCTTGCTGGAGGAGACTTTTTAGTATTCTGTTTAGGCATGATTTACTTTTGGTCCTCCTTCTAGCACCAATTGTTGAAGCCTCGAATAGGTAGGTTGATGGAATGGGTTCTAAGGCTCACAACAGAGGGGGAAAACCCAGACTGAAAGGATTCAAAAGGTGTTGTGCAAGGACATTTCTATCCCCATCCTGTTCGAAATAGTAATCTCCCACGGATACTAAAGCCTCCGCTGGCACTTATAGTTTTGATCCAGAAAGGATCCGTTTCCCAATTAAGGAAAACTTAATGTTTAAGATACTAAAATGAAAATGAACCTAACTAAGAAGGATTCTAATCTAAGTGAATACTACTCTAAGAAGATGTCTTGTTTGTTTGTAGGTTAAATTGAGATGAAAAACATAGATAATCCTTTTATCAATTTAACATAAATTTGAAATAGGTTAGTTACTTATCAATTTAAGTTACTACTAACCAATTAAATTTGAATAACAATAAATTAAATGTTTGGCGCAATCAAGATCAACATATAACTAAGATTTCAATTGAAAAATTAACATTGATTATAATATTTCTTGTAAAACCATTTGTAGAAATAGATACAAGTTTTAATTGAATATATTCATTTAAAATAGATACACAGATCATAAGTAAAGAAAAATCAGAACTAGATATCAATGTGCTTATAATTTCCAAATGAGTCAGACAGTGACGATAAACAATCGGAAGTGGAAAATCATTTAGTTATCAAATAAATTTGATCAGAAAGACAGAAGAAGATTCAAGAGAACAATAATTGTATTATAAAAAGTATGCAACAAATTACAAACCCTGCATTATCCAGAGTGTCTCCAAATCCCTTGAGCTGATTTTCCTTCCAGAAATCCCCTTCTAGCCCATGAGAAATCTACCCTTTAAATAATAATTACAAAAGAATGAATCCCCATGAAACTGGGATCATAAAATCCACATGAAACTAATAGCCAAGAAAATATCGCCACCTAGTCCAAATCCCTAACAATTCATCTATGTTGGGATAATTCACTGACTCAAACCCAAGTTGAGCATCGCACTTAAGATTTTTCGATTCATTTTTAGCTAGCTTGTGCCAATTGTGGACAAAAAATGTGGATCTTTCCCTCAATAGAAAGAGGTTGTCTTATCAATCGATCCACATCTTCAATACTGATATGATGAAGGCTTTGTATTTTCTCTTTGGCCTCATCGCATTGTCGTTCGATCTGTTCAATCATCCGTTTTGGTGGACAAGAATTTTGAATAAGATCCATGGCAGGGAAGTGTAGTATTTCCATGATGTTTTCCACATCAGACCATCTCCTTTCACATATATCCTATGCTTTCTTAATTGTATCTTCAATCATTTCATTTAATTCAAGCCAAGCACACAGTACAGTCCTCACTTTCTTCAACTGAAAGCTGCTAAGCATAGTGATATTTTTTGGTCTATCTTTCATATACCTCTTCCAGCCCAGAATATCATCATAAGCCTTAGAAGCTTGTTCTCTCTTGGCTACCTGGTTCTCAAGGGTAACAGACATTTTACCAAAAGCAACATGAGTTTCCAAAATGTCATCCAGAGTTTTAAACAATTTAGTTAATAATTTATGGTGTTCTTGATTGGTATGGATGGCCAAGTCTTTGAACTCTTACTGGGAAAACCTGGAGAAAGTATAGTAAGATGCACTTACAGTTGCATCTTCACATTGTTTTTCAAGCGTAGCTATCTTTTGTGTAATGGTGGCATTTTTAGTTTAGTCATTGTGAAATTCATCCTGGAGAGAAGTATTCTTCAGTTGTAATTGATTAAACCTGTCTCTAGATGCCCTTTTAAGATCAGCAACATAAGTGTTATGCTCCCTTTTGGTTATGTCCAACTCTTCTTCTAGCTTTCTTATTTCTTCCTTTCTCCTATCAAGCTCCCTTTTCAATGTGTTAACTGCATCAAGGTTAGCACATATGAATGCACCCAGATATGTAGTTGTATCAACGGCATCTACCTGGGGATCACCAGACTACTGAGTCCACATTATCTAGTGGGTAACAGGTGCTTCCAAACCACCTTGATCTCTGCTTCTCTTCTTTCCTTTTCAAGCCACTACCTTGGATGATTTGCTGTATAAATAATCCCCAAGAGGGACTACATTATATTCTTCAAACTCAACCACTGATTCAGTAAAGGGTGAAGTCAAATTCACTATAGAAACCAATGAATATGTATTAGTGATGGTGGGAGTGGGTTATTAATTCTTGCACATGATCTAGGAACTAGGAATCAAAATCATCAAAGAATAATTGACAAATACTCATGAATTAGCAATAATTGGAACCAAAATAGGTTTCCTCTCTGTATCTTTTATAAACAATAAAGGGTTACAATTCCCATGCATGAGCCATAGCTTAACTCAGTGAATAATTCGAATACCTAAGGGACAATTCGAATTCCCATGCATGAGTCTAGCTTGAATGACTCTTTGCCATGCAATACCACTCAGTTAACCACTTGACAAAAACCCTAATTGACTCACCAATCCCTAACTGAAGTTGGAGTGCAATAAATGACTTAATCTCAACTGAAGGAGATCAAACACATGTCATAGCAACCAACCATCAAGTGCTAGTACTGCATGACTCCAACAAACCCTGATGAGGTTAACTGAAGCTGAACTGACCATCAGAAGTTGGTGAAGGCGCCTTGTTAGCTCCAGTTCATTAAATAATAATAAAATAATCAATAAATAATGATTAAATAATATATTTAATGCATGGAGGCGCCTTAACTAACTGTAACTGATTGGTTGAACTGAAAGTAACCCCCAGTTAGCAATTAGGTGCATTAATGTCACACAGATCACCCCTGGAGTGCTCCAGTTAGCCTCCTTGACTGTAGGTAGGCGTGGGAGTGACTGGGATGATGGTAATTAATGCTCCTTGATGTCAATTAAACTTAGGATAATGGTTTAAATAGGACAATTTGACTGAAAGAGTGTGTATGATGGTAGATGTCTCCAACACCCCCCCTTAAGCTATACTCAGGAAGAGTTAGAAAACATAGATGCATAAAATGCTAGGGCCCTGGCAACTAAGGCCATAGGTCACCCTATACAATAAAGCAACTGAAATAATGCTCAAAACAAACTAAGTGAGGAAAAGAGGGAAAACCCAGTGGGAACAAAACCCCCCCTCAAGCTGAACACTGAAAGTAGTCTAGATTACCCTGATGAACTCACCCCCAACAGTGAACGGAGGTAAGTGAACTTCTTTTCTGAAAATCTCTTGGTGAAGATGTCTGCAATATGCTCATCAGTCGGGCAGTATTGCAGAATGATGGTCCTGTCATGCACTAGCTCCCTGATGTAGTGCATGTGAATATCTACATGTTTGGTCCTCTGCCTGGTAACTGGATCCGTGGATATCTTAATAGCACTCTGGTTGTCATAGAAGAGAACAATGGACAAAGTACTACCAAGATCAAACTTTGAAAGAATGCCTTGCAACCAAACTGCTTGGATGCAAGCATTCACCGCTCCTCGATACTCGACCTCTGCTGAAGATAGTGCTATGGCAGCCTGCCTTTTGCTTGACCAGAAAATAGGGCCACCACCAAACATGAATACATATCCAGAAGTTGACTTCCGATCAATAGAATCACCCGCCCAATCGGAATCTGTGTATCCAACCAGCTCTAGCTCGGAATCTGCAGCATAGTGAATGCCGTAGGTCCTAGTTCCCTGAATGCACTGGAGGATCTGCTTGGCTGCCTTCCAATGAAGATCATGAGGCTGCTGCATGTATCTTGATACATCATTCATGGCATAACAAATATCATGCCTAGAATCTGTCAAGTACAACAAGCTACCAATTAGCTGTCGATAGATAGTGCAGTCCATGGGAGGTGCGCTTTTTCCTTCTTCAAGGCTGATCCCTGAAAGGAAAGGAAATGGTGCAGGCCTACATTCAGCCATGTTAAACTTGACTAACAGGTCTGAAATGTATTTTGACTGAGTGACCATAATCCCATCAGAATTTTGCTCGATTTCGAGCCCCAAAAATTGTTTTAGAAGCCCCAAATCACTCATTTCAAAGGCATTGTGGAGAGCAGTTTTGATGGCTGAAATGGAGGCAATTGTGCTACCTGTGATCAGTAAGTCATCAAAATATAAAACAATAATAATAATATGACAATAATTCTGCTGTAAGTACACATTTGGATCTGATCTACATCGCTGAAAGTTTTGCGAGAGAAGGAAGGCATCCATCTTGGAATACCACTCTCTTGGGGCCTGTTTTAACCCATATAGTGACTTCTTTAGCTTGCAAACCAAAGATGGATCAGTGATGTAACCTTCAGGCTGCTTCATTTATATCTCCTCATGAAGATCTCCATGCAGAAAGGCTGAATTAACATCCATGTGATGTACCTCCCAGTTCTTGGATGCGGAAATAGCCAAAACAAGGCGGATGGAGTCCATTTTTGCAACCGGTGCAAAGGTCTCATGGTAGTCCACTCCTTGGACCTGAGAGAAAAATTTTGATACCAGCCTTGCCTTATATTTTCAGTTGCTTCCATCAGCATCAACCTTTGTCCGAAACACCCACTTGCATTGAACCAATTTCCTTCCCGGAGGAAGAGAAACTAGCTCCCAAGTAGTGTTTTTCTGAAGAGAATTCATCTCTTCATCCATGGCAACTTGCCATCTCGGATCCTTCCGAGCATGGTAGTAGGATTTTGGATCTGAAATAATCATCAAATAGCAAGTTTCGGACAGCAAAATATCAGAACAAGAGAGTGCAATACCTGCTCTTTGGAAATCAAACCTGGTTCTCCTTGGATCATTCGGATTTCCAATGTTGTCTCCTGCGGAGGAGAGTGTCTGTCGGGCCCATGTAGGAAGATGATTTTGCACTTCAGGTTCTAATTCAGTATCTTATGTCTATGGTACACTGATATCAGAAATCAGAGGATCCAAATCAGGGTCATCATCCCCAATTTCATCATCCAAATATTCAGTGGAATAGGAAGGAATTTCAACAGTTTTCTCCTCCACTAGTTCCACCTCCTGAAGAGGCTCATCGAACTTGACACTTCTCTCGATGATGATCTGTTTGGTCTTGATATCCAACAGCTTGAATCCTTTATATTCATCAAGATATCCAATAAACAGACATTCTATGCTCTGCGGTTGCAAAGCCCTTCTTTTATCAAGCAGAATCCGGGCCCATGCAGTGGACCCAAACACCCGTAGGTTAGACACATCTGGCTTGTGTCCAAAGTATGCTTCGAAAGGAGTCTTACCTTTCACTGATGAATGTGGCACCCTATTCTGAATGTATGTTTCAGCATGCATGGCTTCAGCCCATAAATTTGCAGCAAGCTTCTTTGACTCCAACATGCAGGTGGTCATCTCTTTGAGAGACCGGTTCTTCCTTTCCGCTACACCGTTCTGCTGGGGAGTGTAGGGAATTGAATGTTGGACCTGAATACCACTTTGGGAGAATATGGATAGAAAATCATTACTGACATACTCCCCTCCATTATCAGATCTCAGTATCTTTATCTTAATCCCAGAGGCATTTTCGATCAAAGCCTTCAATTTAGAAAATTTTTCACATACCTCTGATTTCTTTTTGAGAAAGAAAACCCATGTATACCTAGAAAAATCATCAATAAAGGTAAGGAGTTACCTTGATCCATTCATGGATGTGACAGGCATTGGACCAATGATATCAGAATGTATCAGCCCGAATATGATTGTAGCTCGGTTTGCCTTTCCCCGATCGAACTTGTGCTCAGGGTGCTTTCCAATCACACAGCCCTTGCAGACGCCCGTGGTTGCCTTGATGACTGGGAGGCCTTCAACCATGGAATTTTTCTGTAATTGCTGCAAATATTTGAAATTAAGATGGCCAAACCTTTCATGCCACA
>LPNX010287431.1:294847-312521 GCA_001517045.1 Pseudotsuga menziesii
GGTATGGGCATAGTGACATGGGAGGTAAATAAGGAGAAAGAGATGTATTGAACAACTACTGGTTCGGATGTTGGGATGGAAGTTTCAGAGGATGGAATGCAAATATTTGTGGTTGGGAGTGATGGTGAGGGTACTAAAATCCCCTCAGGAATAATTGATGGTGAAAAGGTGAATGAGGGTAATTGCAGAGGAATTTTGAAAGATTGGGTCTCTGCAATAGTAGATGGAGGTATGGGATGTTGGACTGAAATAGATGGGATAGGAGCAGATGTGGAGGTCAAAGTATGATAGAGTTGAGATAACGAGGGTGATGGGATTGCTCCAACAAGAAAAGTTGAGATAGTTTGGATTGATGAGAGGAGCAACGTTGAAGATGAAGAATCAGAAACAGAAGTGAATTCCAGAATGTTTGGATTGGGGACAGAATCTTTCATTTCATTATCATTGAACAAATATGTAACTGTTTGAAAATGCTTAGTTACTTATTCAACCACACGTACAGGGGTAAGCATTTCTTCTTCAGTAACACAGTCAATCAAGTCTATGGTAGGGGTTTGAGAAGTAGTCACCTGAGTTTTATGTTTCTTAAGTGGCTTAGTCTTAGCTACTACTTGATCGTCACCATCCTGGGCAGCTGTAGTAGTTACTTGAATGTAAGCAGTAGGCTTGGTAGCTGCAGTCACTCGAGTGTCCAATATTGAAGTTATCTGTGCTAACTTATGATTTGATTGATGGGAGTTCTACATCATGGATTTCAATTGTTAAGCAACAGTTACCTGTGGAAGGTATTCCATAGGGATTTTACTGTTGTTCCCATCTGGATAAGTAATCACTAATGGAACCTTTGCTTCTTGAGCCTCTTTCTCTTCTCTGTCTTTTCTCACTTTTCCTGGTATGTCTAGCTCCATTATTCTGCAGACCGAAACCCTAGTTTTAATCTTTTGTTGATGTTGTAAAATATGGTTTTGTTCATCCTTTCTCGTAGCCCTAGCCAAGACTTCGGAAAATGAATTCACTCCCTGGTAGATGAAGTCATGACGAACTTCCTCATGAACATAACCACTCTTGACATGGTTTTTCTTGAAATGAGCATCAATAAATAATTTAGGTTCATGTTTCCTTTTGATAGAAAAACCAATATTCAAATATTTTATTTGATCACCCAACATTGCAGCCCAATTTGAATTTGGGATGACTAATGGCCCAAGATCCAAAGGAAATTTCGGCCATCGTTTCCTTTTAGGGCCAACAAGTTTCTTGTACACACCATCGGTGACAGTATGGAAGGAGAATTCTTCAATAACTAACCTGTTAAAAACTATATTGGTCAACAGATGAACATTATTGCTACCCCAAATTCTGATGTATGAAAAAGACTCACCAACATACCAATCACCCAGTGTGACGATGAAGGTTCTAGATTCTTCTGAAAAAGCAGGAGCTTCCCGTTTGAATATTGAAAAATAAACACTGCCAAAGAAATGTATCCCACAGTGCTAAATTATAAATAGGTACCGGAGGGGTCGGTAAAGTCCAGTTCCATCCCAAATTGGGATATTGGAATTATGTGCCGAATACATGAGTGATAAAGGCCGAAAAGAAGAATTTTGGCTTCTTCCAGGTGGTAGCTTTCTGATAATCCTGGATAGTCATTTTAAGTTTTAATGATAGGATAGACGCCCATGAGAAAGAGTCAGTAGTTGTTAGGACATGGTGTGCTATAGGATCCCATTCATCTTTAAATACAGAACAATTGGGAAGACCATAAAGCCTGCATAGTATGGTTGCCAACAAGGAATAAGGTTCTCTAAACCAGGCGACCAGGTATAGGTTTTCAACCCTCTGTGAGAACTTGCTAGGTTCATTCATCCAGGATTTTAGTATTTCGTTGAAATTATACCTAGTCTTAGAAGATTGGGAAAACTTAGCATTAAGGGGTTGTACATCCAGTTTAAGATCATAGGCTCTGGTAAAAAGCTCAGGGTAGAAGGTAGCTAACTGTGACCCTACACTATCATTAAAGGACCATTCTTTATGGTTTGCATGGTCCACAATCCATTTGACTACGTCAGTGTAGGGGAGGATAGCGGGCCTGGAAGCAATAGCATGTATCCCAGAATCCCTAATTTTCTGGTACGAGAACTGGCCATTTTAGATATCTGAGAGGTCATCATTTTCAAAAATTGAATAGACCCTAGGCCAGTGGATTTGGTAAGTTTTGCTGATTCTACCATTGGTGTCTGAGAAAATGCCAAAGTTTGGGTCCTTGATCAACATGTCTTTGTGAGTGTTCTTGCAGTGGGTAATTCATGCCGTTTTGGAAAATTGAAAAACTCTGTTTAAAAGCGTAAACACGAAATCAAAACCAATTGAGAAACAAAGCAACAGTAAACAATAAAACTTGGGCATGTCAGAAAAACCAACTTGGAATAGACCGGAACTGTGAAAATAATCCCTGGTAAAAACTTGCAGTAAAAACCAATGCAGCAAGGTAATTTTCAAAAGTGAAAATTGTAAATAAAATACAAAGAACCCATCTATTTATAGATTTTCTACGGGTCCAATTCAAGCCCTAGGATTAAAGGAAATAGACGGTCGGGATCTAATATTGTGGAATACGTTATCAAGTTGCGAGAATTAAATTTTTATTAACTTTCCCGCAGTCCGCAATATGCAATCCGCAAATTGCGGGTTGTGGGATGCGGGTTCAAAATTCTAACAAACTAATGTGCATGAAAATTCTCGCAATCTGTAATCCGCAAATGCAGGTTGCGGGATGAGGGAATACAAAATATTAAAATTTAAGTAACCTTTTCTACAATATGCAATCCACAAATTGTGGGTTGCAGGTTACAGTAACACACAACACAAATCATAAATTAAACTACTTCCCGCAATCTGTAATCTGCAATTGCGGGATGGGGGATGACAAACTACAATTATTAAAAATATTTCTGCACCCACAATCTGTATTGCGAGTTGTGGGTTGTGGGACCTAAAATTTGCAAACACAAAACCAAGCTCCCACAATCCACATTGCGGGTTTCGGGTTGCAGGAAAGACACATTTTTGGGTAAAATTAGTCTTTTTAGCAACTCACCAAAAAAACACAAAACATGCATAAATTTAAAAAATGTCAACTAATTCAAATCTTGACAAAGATGTAGAAACCACGATAAACATTATGGGGACCCCAAAATGATCGAGGAATTTAAATATTACCTTTGCATATAAAATTGGGGCTCCCATGTTTTGGATAAAACATGGGATCTGCTGTATCTACAACAGTCCTCCAAGTTAGGTGTTTTTTTAGTGATTTTCATGAAGTGTCGACATGCGACAAAATCATGGGAAAGTGGTCACAGGAAGAGATGTGTCATTTTGAGCTATAACACCTTTCCATTCTACTCATCGCCTATCTCTCCTTTTAGTGTGCAACTTTCCCCAGCGGATTGTACACCCGCTGTCGATATTCCTTATCCCTTTATTTCCACTGTAGATCTAATATGGATGTTAACATTTTCATTGATCATCAAATTGATCTTTCACCTTGCAAATTTCACTAGCAGATCCCGTGCTCACAATTGATCTCTTCGCTTGAAATATCTTAATCGAAAAACTTCTTCAACATATACCATGAGCGCTTTTTCATCCCTTTAGCCACTTTGAAATTTTTTTCTCATGATTTAATGGGAAAAATGAAAATGATAGTCTTTATTTTTCCTCCATTCAACCACCCATGGTCACATTAGCAAAGCTCCAAAAGTTTTAAGCTTTTTATTGGGACTTAAACCCCTCTTCTCACCTATAAACCAAATCAATGCTAAAAACTGGCTCCAACTGGGGATGCTATCCTCCCTGTGAGGTAACAAAGAACTCGTGGACCAGTTCCAATATGATTCTCTGTACAAATTATTGCTTCAAAAATAAAATGGCAACTCTACTCTGTTTTTATTTTTTTGTTATTTATAAAATAAAAAAAATGGAAAACCTCAAAATCTTAGGGCCTTCTCTTCGGGATTCAAATCCCTTAACCTTCCATCTGTACTCATATTCCAATCAAATAAAATATATACAAGTAATGTACAAAGTGCCTCCATCTTCAGGACAAATAATGTTTCAAAAATATTCCATTAACAATGGCTTTTTTCAGTTGAACCCCATTTTGATTTTGCATAATTAAAGAGTATACTCCCCTGTATGCAACAATGATATACATACATTTCCATAAATGATCAAATTTACCATGTTTTTCCTCCTTTCTCGCATCTCAAGTTAAAAAACAAATCATCAACCCTAAAATGTTCTTCTTTGACCCTCTGTAAAAAGTCTTTTCATTTTTTCTGCATGAACATGTACCTTATCATACACTTTCTCTCTTAACTCATTTAGCTCAATTATTTGATTTATTCTCCTCTGCATATGATTTGGTTCTTATCCTACTCTTGCAACAACTTCATCACTCGTAAATCCAAGGATACTGGAAAGATCACTTATGCTCCATATACCAACTGAAAATGTGACATACCAATAGCTCTTTTAGTACTTATCCTATCTATCTATAAAGCATATTTCAGCTTGGTGTGCCATGCTATTTTATTTTCTTCCAAAAGTTTCTTTATTATCTGTACCAAACTTTTGTTTGATGATTCAACAATACCATTCCATTGGGGGTAGTATGATGTAGAATGATTTAGACTAATGTGTTACTTGTGGAAGAAATTGATCACTTTCTTTTATTTGAAATCTTGTGCATTATCTGTCACAAGTATTCTAGGACATACAAATCTTGATAGAATATTATTCTCTAGGAAATCAATAATAACAACATCTGTGGCCCTTCTTGTTGGTATTGCTTCAATCCATTTGGTGAAATAATTAGTAGTAGTCATAACCCATTTATGTTGACCATAATAATTTGGATTTATTTCTCCAATGAAATCTAAGCCCCATTGTTGAAATGGTGCTTCTACTAAAATTGGATTGAGAGGTAAAGGCATTAAATTTCTCTTACCATAAAAAAATTGACAGTCGTGGAAAGTTGTAACCTCCTTGTACACATCACAAAACATTGTGGGCCAATAGAAACCTACTCTCAATATTTTATTAGCAGTCACCTTCCATGAATGATGTCCTCCACGTACCCCTTGACGAAATTCCTTCATAGTCTGTTGGCTTAATTCTCCAGTAAACAATTCAACAAAATATCTCATGGGTCCTTCTAATACAAGTACTGGTTCAAAATGCAGAATTTGGATATACAATGTCCTTGTACCAAGGGGACAAAGTGAAGTATTTAATTACTTGTAATATAGAATCCAACCCATTTGAAACATTAGTCAGGAAATTCAATTGCAAGTATTCACAATTAGAATCTGTCATCATCTTGGCCAATCCTTGTCCTTTCACCAATTTGGTATGCTTGATATCCAAATCATATTCCAACAAGACTGTGATCCATTTTGCTCTTTTCCCTTCTGGATCAAGTTGAGTAAGAATATTATTCATAAAATTGTTAGGCACATAAGCAATGATATGAGAATGCAGAATATAAACCCTAAAAGCTTTAAAATTTTTAATAAATGCATAAGCCTATTTCTCCATTATATCATATTTCATTTATGCATCTCTCAATATCTTGCTGAAAAATGCAATTGGTTGCTCTGCATTCTGTTGGTTGTTTTTGTAACAACACTTCAACTATAGTATGATCAGAAGCGAAAGAAAAAACTATAAAATCCGTTGAAAAATTAGGATTGAACAAGACTGGAGCTTCTGTTATTACTTCTTAATGTCAGTGAAATATTTTTTAGCTTCAATGGTCTATTTGATGTCAGAATCCTTTCTCAGCATATTAGTGACACTCCTCAAAATCTCTACAAACTAGGAATGAATCTTCTCAAAATGTTAACTTGACCAATGAATGATTGAATTTATTTTTTATTCCTTGGTATAAGTCAACTTTCAAAATGGATTTCACCCTGTCAGGATCAATTTTTATCCCACCCTTTGAAATGATATGGCCCAAAATCTTCCCTTCCTTCATAGAATATTATATTTTCTAGGATTTAAGGAAATACCAAATTTTCCGCCCTTTAAAAATATCTGTTTCAAATGTTTCATATGGTCCCTATCAAATTTTGAAAAGACTGTTATATCATCCATGTACACCACAACAAATTTATCCTTCTCCTCAGCAAATGCGATTTCCATTGCTCTTTGGAAGGTTTCCCATGCATTCATTAGCCCAAATGGCATATTGGAAGACATAAAGGTTCCCCAGGGTGTAGTGAATGTTTTTTTTTGTTGATCCTCAGGATGAACCTTTATTTGATTATACCTTGAGAACCCATATATTATAGAAATTCTTTCCTCACCAAAAAATTCTTGCAAAATATGTTCCATATTTGGCAAGGGTAGCTATCCTTTAAAGAGACTTTATTGAGATTCCTAAAGTCCACACATAGTCTTATTTCCCCATTGTTTTTCCTAACAAGTACTAAATTAGCTACCCATTTTGAAAATCTAAGAGTAACTATGATTTTGGCATTGGATAGTTTCTTGATCTCTTTCTCAATTAAAGGGAGCAACATAGGAATGATCCTTGTGAGTTTCTTCCTGAAATTTTTTTCTCCTGGTTTTACTGGAATTATATGTTGTATAATAGAAGTATAATACTCTTTTAGATCTTCATAACTCTATAAAAATACATCAACATATTTATTCATCGATTACATATATTTTTTCTTCTCATCTACAAACAAACTTTGTGAAAGTTTTATTATTTTAGGATCATCCTTCGTTCCAATATTTTGATCTTGAATATCATCCTCATTAGGTTGTACTTTAGGGTTTTTGGCTACATCATCATGATAAAACAAATTACCTAAAGGTATAAGGCCCTTTGGGATAAAATTACTCTTGATATGAATAATATCCTTATCTCCATTCATATTTTTGAAAATTTTCTATTCTTCATCTGTTTCTGCAAACTCTTCATCTTCTTGAGAAATCTCCAAATTTTGATTTTATCTATCAAGGAATGTGTTGGAAAACTCATCTGACATATCTATGAATCTCTTTATCTGTAAATTATCTTCAAAAACTTGCCAATAATTAGAGTTTTTAGGGATGGAAGGTCTATTTACAACTTCAATTTTATACTTTTTATTTGAATAGATGGGAATCTTAAAGTTTCCAGCAGTAGTGGCCAAAGAACCAACTATCCTGTTTTGTATTCTAGGAATTACTATCACCCTGTGTTCATTGAAAAAAATTCCAAGCATATCCAAAACCTCATTCCTGTAAGCCCTCATTCTGGGATGCTTGGTCTGGTAACTTCCATTCATTGGAGTTATAACCAATTCTAAGTCCCCATAAACATATATTCTATTTTATTTTAATTCCTTCAAGGCATTCAATCCTAACAACAAAGCTTTGTATTCTGCTACATTATTTGTACATTCAAATGTCAATTTAAAATAATAAACCTTAAAATATATGTCTGGAGAAATAAGCGAGAAACGTGCACCAACTCCTTGATTAATTATTGATCCATCAAAGTACATAGACCATATCCCTTCATCTCTCCATTTCTGTTCCAAGGCCTCCTGTCTTTTAGAAATTTTTTTATCTTCCTTTTGTTCAATTCTTATTTGCAGGTTTTCTTCAGTAGGAGATTTTTCTTCAGTATGAAAATAATTTTAGAAAATTGAAGACCCCAAATCAGTATCAACATCATATATATTAGAGTGATTATTAGGATTCTCTTGACTACTTACCACGTATGCCAATCTTTTTTCTTTGTTAATCTTCTATGCTCACAAAAAAATGGAATTGTTGCATAAGACATATCCATTTGTAAGGTACCTTTTAGCTTTGAATCCCAAGACCTAGATAACATCATACCAAACTTAGGAGGAATGTCAGCCACCACCACATCCATTAAATACTCTTAGCAGGAATCTGTGCAAGAGTAACTACCAAGTCCTTGATTAGCCCCAAACACTTAACCTTTCTGGAATCAAATGGAAATAAATATTTTTAGGGTCTTGTGATTTCTAATCCCATACTTTCAACTACCACTCTTGGAATTAGCTTATGTGAAGCACCATAATCCAACATGACATTATGTAAAATCATATCATGAACATTTAGACTGGCATATAAAGGGGGGACATCTTCTTCATCAATATCTTCTATTATTGGACCAAGAACTATTGTTGGGGCATCATTTGTGAATTCTAATGTATCAGGCTGGCATTCTCCATCAGTTCTGACCATTCTAGTGATCTTTTCTCTATATTCATTGTTCTTGAACAACTCATTGAAAGGGATGGAAATTTTTATTTTGGACATTTCAATATGAAAATTAAAGGAGGACACTGTTCTATCACTTTCTATCGGTATTTATTTTTTGTTTCCTTTTTCTATCTCTTTATTGTCTTCTAAAACTTTATGTACAATGTTCTCTTTTTTTTCTTTGTTTTGTTGGCTACTAGAAGGCTAATTTGTAGGAATCCTCCCTTTATTTACAACTACATATCTGCTTCTCATATTCAACTTTATTTGAAGATCATTCACAACATTCTGATATCCTATTTGGTACTGCTCTGTCTCTAACTCAAAGGTATTACACTCATCTTCTTGAGCAAACAAATGATCCTCTTCTTCTGTGAGGTAGATTTCAGAATCCATATCATCAAAATGGTGTATCTATTTGTCAACGGGATCATTCTCTTCGTTTTCTTCATTTACAAAGTTCTATGGAAAAGGTAGTCTTATCTATTGGTCCTCAACATTTCTTGAATTTCTTTGCTCTCTCTATCTAATCTGAGGGGGAGGAGGTCTCCTAAAGTTAGGATTCCTAATTTGTGGTTCAGGCTGATCTCTATTTGGAGGCATGTTATCCAAATCTAATCTATCCATCAACCTCTCCATTGTTTTCATCATTATGTCAAATTTTTCATCCATGGAAGAAGAAGCGAAAGGATTATTTTATTCTCTGATATTTCTCCTATCTACATCCACTCTTTGTTTCATTTTTCTAGAAGCCATTAAGCTAGCTTCCACTTCCATTGCATCCCTAAACATAGTAGGAAAATTGGCAGATTTTCTCTCTCTTAACAATAGAGCAAAATCACTGTCAAATGCATCAGCATAATGAAATTTTGTAGCTCCTACAAGGGGTTTGATGTTAGTAGGTATTGAGTTATACACCCTCATAAACCTGCTTTGTAACACCCTGTTTTTGACCCCGTTGCATTAAATGTACATGATGTATATATTTTAAATGATCATGGTTCGGAGCTAAAGGCCAAGGCCCCACCATTGATCGGTTATGCTATGTTTTGGATTTAAATTTGTCACCGATGGTATATTGGGGCATGCATCGCATATTAAGTTTTAACATCACGTAAATATGCATAATTAATTAAATGAACCAGACCATCTATGTTCGTGGCAACTAAATTGAGAAGGGGCATGATTTTCACAAGGATAAGGGTGGGGAAATTGTCAAACCTTCATCCATGAGGGAAAAACCCATGTGTCACCACCTTGCCTTACCCAACCACCTCTATTAAGAATTGCTACTGAGTAGCTGGGGCATTTATTGTTTTGGGAGTGGGGGTGGCAGGATTTTCCATGCTTGCCCATTTGCACACTCCACCAAAAATGAACCTCATGTTGGGAAGAAAAGAGGCGAAGGCGCTGGGCTTTCCACTCTTCTTCCACGACTGTGCTGAAACACTCACGCACTCTCCACTACGCATACCTCACAATTGTCTGTTCGTCCTCATGTAGGAGCAGAGGTTGCTCACGATCATGCATAGGATTTCATGGTTTTACCCACGTAGTTCTTCCTCTGCGGATTTGCGGATGATGTGGCTATATCCTTTCCTCACGGGCTGATTTGTGGGTTCTGCGTTGTTGTTACCCATGCACAGGTCGGGAGACTGTAATTTCTTTTCCAGCGTGGTCTGTGTAAGTATTTTCCGCTGCTTAGTTGTCCAGGATGGACTGCTGTCTCCCTTACGTGGTGATTGTTGTGGTCTTCTTTATATTTGGGGGTCTGGTGTAGGTGTTCTTGGCTCTGCAATGAGCTCACCAGCTTAGCATTTAGCCTTTCCCAACTCCTTGATGGCCTAATAAAGCCAACTATGTTGGCTTGGCTGTGTTTTGTGTATCCTTGGCTATGTGTAAGCCTGCTTGTTCCCTTATTCCTTGGAGAATCATGCCCAGCTCGGGGGTGGCAGTGTTGTTGAGAGCTTAAGGAGCACGCTGGCCTATGGTTGGGTGGAACGTTGCAGCGACGTAGCTGGTTGCGGATCGAGTTCTTCATAAGATAAGTGATCTTGTCCATTTCTACTTCTGCAACCATATTTTCTGTGAATGAATGTGATGACATGTTGAGTGAATGCTTGCATGAATGTATGTTGATTCCGCTGTGTCTGATAGATAATTGTAGCTGTGTATGATATACAATCGCATATGTGCATGATAAATGTTTGTGTGTGCATGTTCTACTTCAATGCATCTTGTTTTTAGCATTCTATTTCAGCATTTTTATGAACTCACATGTTCATGGGGCTCTTAGCCCGGATGGTTAACGCCATGGTTGCGTCCTCTTCGCCAGTCGGAGGGATGGGGACGTGACAATGTGGTATCAGAGCTCATGTTGCAGCATGGGCCTGAATGGACCACGTAGATACAGTGACAGAAGAAAAACTTCTTTCTGCCCAGCAGAGATCAAAATTTGATGATAGGAAACTTACATAAAATTTGTCTAAGTGTTGGAGCAGTCGAAACACTTAGTGGAACGGACTTCCAATGTAGTGGAAGAGCTAGGTGGAAGTGTACACGATGGAGAGCAGTTGGAAAGAAAATCACGAAAAAAAAATTTTCTAAGCGATTTGACGTCCGTCGGAAGAAAATAGTTGTTCGAGTGTCCGCCGTTGCGGACGGCTAAACAACTATGCATCCGACGAGTAAGGCCTCCGATTGTCAACGCTGTAAAGAAAAGTTAAAATTTTTTCTAAGTGATTCGACGTCCATCGGAAGAAAATAGTTGATCGAGCGTCCGCCGTTGCGGATGGATAAACGACTACGGGTCCGACGGGTAAATCCTTCAACCGCCGACGCCGTAAAAGGAAGTTTAGAATTTTTTCCTACGTAATGAATACAGTGGCAATCGGAAGAAGATAGTGTTATGTGTGCCACCATTTCGGAAGCCAAAAGCACTAGCCTGCCGATGAGAAAAGTCTGTCGATACCGATCAGGTTGTGCCACCGATCAGAAGAAGATCGAAAATCATGTTCCACCGTTGTGGTTGCGGATGGAACTACTTCATCGACGAAAAGAGGAAAGTTGAGACGATCAAGCGGTGAAGAAGAAGACAAAAAGGGAAAATTTTGGAATTTTTTCTAAGTCCTGGAGTCGTTAGCCATCGGAGATGGTTAGTGGATTGAACACCCGTCGTTGCGGCTGTTTAGTGAACTAACCTTCTGAAGGGTTAGAAGATCTGATTGCCGACACGATAGTGCTTAGTGGATCCGACAACCGATGTACAGCGGAAAAAGCTAGTTGTTTCGACCGCCGATACAGTGGAAGAAGCTAGTTGTTTTGACCACCGATACATCAGAGAAGTTAGTGGTTTGGACTGCCGAAACGTTGGATCAATAGTTGAAATGAGAGCTGATTCTACACAAGGAAAATTTGAGTTTTTCGTGGGATTTCCCCAGCAAATTTTGACTATTTTTCAGTGGGATTTTCAGTTGTTTTTCAGTGAATTTTCAGGGCTAAAAAGGAGAAAAGTGGCAGCGATTTCATGTGCCAGATTGCGCGAAAACCAATGATTTACAAAAAAAAATTGGGAAAATTCTATGTTTTAGGAAAATTTGCTATTTTATGATTTTTCCAGGAGAAGGTAAGTAATACTGGTTTATATCAATGTTATGTACCTAACAGTTGTGTTACTAACACGTTTGCAGAATCGTAGAAACCTTCCAGGGCATTATTCTAGGTAGTGCATTTGGTAAGTAAGTGGTGGTTCAGTTATGAGAACCCATGATGGGTATGATGCTTGGGATTCTTATGAGCAAGCAGGAGATTCCATGGGAGAAAATGTCCGTAATAGAAATGATGACATTGAGTCTAATGGAAGGAGATTCCAAGAGACACCGTCAGATGTTGTAACCACCATGAGAAGCCTGATCAAATCCTAGGAAGAGCAGCATCAGTTGAATGTTGCTATGTTGCAGAGTTTGACAGACTTACATAGAAAGATAGACTCTGGACGAGGAACAAAAAGACCAGAAGGCAGTAAGAGCAGTACTAGGAGAAGGAGAAGGACTCCTAGTGTATCATCTGACTCCAAAGAATCCAGCGGGGATTCAAGTTTTTCTTCTCATAAAAGAAAAAGAAAGAGACACCATAGGGATCGCTCTCGAGATGAATTTAAGAAGGCTAAACCTCCTACATTTGATGGTGAGGTAAAGACTGGACAAGAAGCTGAAGCTTGGCTTCTTGGGATAAAGAAGTAATTTCAAGTGCATGACTATTCAGGAAACATGAAGGCAAGAGTTTCCATATTCAACCTGAATGGAATAGCATCCATTTGGTGGGAACACTTCAAGCAAGTAAAGAGGATCAGTGAAAGGAGACTTAAGTGGAAACAGTTCAAGAAGTACTTCAAGCAGAAATACCTCTCTGACAGGTATTATGATGACAAGATTAAGGAGTTCCATGAGCTGAGATTGGGACAACAGACCATGGAAGAATATGCAAATAAGTTTTTGGAGCTGTTGAGGTATGTCTGGTACATCAGAGATGAAAAAGTGAAGGTCCAACGTTTTCTGAGTGGATTACCTTAGTCTTACAAAGATAGAATTGAGTTTTATGAACCTAGAACTCTTGAATAAGCAATAAGAAAAGCTAAGTATTGCTATGAGCAAAGCAAAGGTAAGCCGGATTACCACAAGGCATGGAAGAACAAGAAGAACGAGAAGTTTGGCCAAAGAAAGAAGGGGTTTAAACCTTCTAATTTCAGGAATCAGCAGAAGTGTAGCTAGGGTTTTAACCCTAGCTTGTGCGAATGAGCACCTACTAAGGAGAAGGGATTCCTTAGTAGCAGTTCAATAAATTAATATTAAAATGCTAAGACATAAATACAAATTACTCTAAACATGTGCATGAAACAGAAAAATAAGATATAAAGAATGGCTTTTGTATTAATGTTACCTCCAATGTGAAGGTTGGTGAATCCCTTTGCAGTGATCCAAGAAGGTTGCTCCAAGCTCCAACTTGCTCCTTCTCTTTCTCCAATGGTGGAAATGGGCCAAAAGGGGCTCTCAAGGTGAAAGTAGCTCAAGGGTGAGCTAGGGTTTCAAGAGCTACTTTGGCAGAGTAAGGGTGCTTATGATTGTGGATGTGAAATAAGAGGTCTCCATCACCTATTTATAGTTTTTCAGTGGTGGAGTGCTGGCCCATGGTTTTGGAAACCATATGGTTTAGGGCAGCTGTATAGGGTTTTTTCCTCTTTTTCCTCATTATTTTATATTTTTTTCTTCCCTTTTTAAGGCTTTTTTGACGGTTTTATGGCCTTTTGGAGGCATTTTAGGCCTTTTGGAGGCTTTTTAGTGAGATTTTCAGGGTTTTCAAGGGAAATATGGTAGGAAAATGGACAAATGAGGCATGTAGTGGGGTAGATGAGGTAGTGAACACTTTTTGGGTGTTAACAGATTGCCCCCTGATGTGCGAGGGCAGGAGCTCATCGTATGGCCGATGGACATCATAAGTCATATATGGTGATCCTAGGGTGTGGAGAAGAGAAGAAACAAACTGAAGCCCGGAACAACGATCCCAAACCAACTGCAAGAACTAAAAGTACATAACCTCAATAATGGATGAGGAATCATCTGATCATATGGACAAGGCGGGCATTCCCATGCTCGTATTAGGATATAACATAATGATAACAATGGGGTCCAAAATATGGGTACCTGGAATATACATGGCCTCAAATACTGAATGAGGAAGAATCTCAATATATGGACGAGGCGGGCATACCCATGCTCGTATCAAGATACATAAAAATAACTGTGAGGCCCGAAAAAAGGGACCTGTAGGATACCTAAAAAACCACTGTGTATATCATAAGGGTCCAGAAGGGACACAAATCTGGGACATACTGTTGGGCTGACCATGTCTGAGCTGAAAAACTGATGCACTGGAATGACAGCAGTGCTACTGAATGTGGTACCAAAGGAACTGATGAGCTGCTGGATCAGAGTGACAAGGGTCATACTCGCAATGGTACACTGAACTGGAACTGAACTGGGTACTCAAGGAAGCATGGAACTGGATGGCTTCCGAATACAATCGCCAACGCAACCCGGACATCCACGGGAACATATAACTAGGCGTTCCGAAGTGACTCACCAATGTGCTAGAGTCGGGGGAAATCTGGGGTCTTCGACAAATAATGGAAGGGATATAAATCCTGCGCGATTCTCAATGATGCGATCAAGGTGATGAAGTCGAGCATGTGAGAAACAAACATTCGGAGAGGCAATGATGACTCCTCCCAAAATGGTCCGTAGGCACTCACCACAGATGGTGATGGGTCCAAGGCGCAGGGGCCTCTAGGTCTATCCTCTGGAATAGAGGGGCTGTCGTCGACAGAGGGAGACCTGCAACTATCAAGGAAATGATGTTTCCTTGACAGGAGCGCGAGGTGGAAAACCAAAATGTGATAGTACTGATGGTAGGATTGATAAACTGGGGGGAATAACTGGGCAAGTAGAGTGGGTGGACTCAAACTTCCTTTGTTCAGAGTATGATGGCGGGGATGATCGGGCAGCATATGAAACTGATTGGTGGTAAGGGGATCATAGCTGTATTGGATCTGGGAGGGTGATTGGGCTGAGGGAGACTCAAGCTGTGGTAAAATGGTAGGAGACTGCAGAATACTCTGAACAAAGGCGACCTAATTGGGGGTGCTGCCGAGAGGATCGATCATAGCGCCAAGAGGCACGGGGGGACTTCTTCATGGGTTAGGGAACTAGAAGAAGTGTGTATATAAAATGGTACTGTCATGTGGATTTATACGAGCCCAGGACAGTTCATGCTCGTGGTTGATTTCAATTTTAAGGAGTCTGAAAGCAATAAGAAGACTCGGAAGTAATGGAATGGTACTGTCATGTGGATTTTACGAGCCCATGACAGTTCATGCTCGTGGTTGCTTTTAATTTTAAGGAGTCTGAAAGCAATAAGAAGACTCTGAAGTAATGGAATGGTACTGTCGTGTCGATTTTACGAGCCCAGGACAGTTCATGCTCATGGTTGCTTTCAATTTTAAGGAGTCTGAAAGCAATAAGAAGACTCTGAAGTAATGGAATGGTACTGTCGTGTGGATTTTACGAGCCCAGGACAGTTCATGCTCGTGGTTGCTTTCAATTTTAAGGAGTCTGAAAGTGATAAGAAGACTCCAGGGGGGTTGCTTTTTCGTGTGTTAGTATCCAAGGCCCGAAGAAGCATAAAAGGATGCAATGAAGAACTCTTCTAGCCGGTGTGACTAGAGTATTCCTTTTTCGTAATTAGTCTACCAGGTCCGGAAAAGGGTTAAACTTATACCAGATAGACGCCCTTTCAGGTACTTTAATGAGCATGAAAGGAAGCAAGGTTGCTCGGTGATATTTTCATTGTTTTAGGAGTCAGAAAAGAGCTTAACAGAAACTCCCTAAGTGCCTTTTTCGTATAGGACTTTTTCGGCCCGAAAAAGGGATAAAATGATACCGAACAAAAGGAATGGCCAGGTAAGGAGGAAGTGTTCAATCAAGGAACATTTATGATGACCAGGAACGAGGGTGAGGGGGAACACTGGTGGGCCTCCTTGCGGGGTGAATGAATGGTGGAAAAATACCGAAACATTGGCAGTATGACAGGAGTGGATGGCTCATGTAAAAAGTGTGGAACAATCTGATGGCGGCCAATGTGGCGTGCAAATCGAGGCAGCAAGGTGTCGAGACACAATGTTGAAATTGTACCAAGTGAGAGAGAGAAATGATCTCAAGCATCATCACGAGCTCGGAAAAATGAATCTGGCGATATAAAAAGTGTGAAAAACGGAGAACGGCCGAAGTGGCGCGCAAACCGAGGTGACTAGCGGTGTCTAAAAAATGGGCAAAAAATGATGTAGAAAAAATAAAATGCAACGAGGTGACCATCATGACGGTATCGTCATGCTGATTCCAATGGTGGAAACGGTTCGGAAAATGGACTCCGTATGGGTTCAGAATGGCCAAAACAAGAAAAAGTCAACGGACTATAAATAGTAAGTGGGCCCAACATGACAAGTCTCATTTGTATTATTTGACATTGACTAGTGATCAGAGTTGACCAAATCATGAAAGAAATAGGTCATGGCCCGCTGGAATGTGGCACCAGCATTTTTTAGGCCAAAGGGCATGACGCGATAGGCAAAGGTGCCCCATGGGGTAGTAAAGGAAGTTTTGTACTGGTCTTCCTTTCGGATTTGGATCTGATTGTATCCGGAAAAATCGTCCATGAACGAGAGGACTTCATGCCCCGCACACGCATTGATGAGCTGGTCAATAAATGGCGTGGGGAAATTGTCTTTGGGACAGGTGTGGTTTAAATCTCGGAAGTCAGTGCATACTCTAATGGTGCCTTGTTTTTTGTTAACGGGAACAGGGTTTGAAACCCAGGTGGTATAGGCAATAGGATAAATGAATCCTGCCTTGCAAAGTTTGTCAATCTCTGCTTTGACAGCTGGGAGTTTTGAGGGATGAATGGGACGCTGTTTCTGATGAACGGGGGGTACATCAGGCCATGTGTCAATGTGGTGCTCTATAATGGCAGGGTCAAGACCAAGCATTTCGGTATAGGACCAGGCGAAGACATCACGAAATTCTCTGAAGAGTTTTTTGTATTCCTCAATCTCTTGCTCACTGCAAGAGGCTCCTAAAGTGATGAGTTCGGGGGTGCTTCCTGGGGCAGCGATATCAATTTGAATGATAGGTGAGATGTTGGCCATGTTACCCTCCTCGAAGGCATCAGGAGCAGGAATAGGGTCCTTGAACCAGTCGACCTTAGGGGGAAGGAAGTCTTTGGATTCAACTGCAAATTGGGTAGCAGTGTTAGAGGAGGATTCATATGGGAGGAAGTAGGAACGATGGTGCATGTCATCCCAAGGATACTCCGGGGCAGTGAGAGCCTCAAGGATCTCCTCATCAGTATGCAAAGTTTGTGTCATCAAATCGGTTGACGAGGGAGTAGTGGCGGAAGAGATCATATAAATGGTATTAACCTCTCCGGAAGGGGAAGAGACCGGGGGGTGGATCTCCTCAATGGTGGGTGGTGTCGTCTCAAGATCCAGATTGCTCATCTCATACAGAGCTGCTCTGTAATCAGGGATATCGGGATAGTGATGCAAGTAATGCCCGTAAACACTGCATATGGCACAGGGGTGGTTAGTGCGCAGGGATTTGTCGCGAGGCTTAGGGGTTGGATCTAGTTAGACAATCGGCATATTGGGGTCGTCGTCAAGCATTTTCATGTGTTCCTGTACTGCCGGTAACTGAGGACATTGGTGAGTCGCATGGCCCAACTCATCGCACAGCGAGCATTTGGGAGGAGCACGAAACACAGGGGG
>LPNX010287431.1:325236-402705 GCA_001517045.1 Pseudotsuga menziesii
AATTCTTCTTGATTTTGAGAAAATGATCTGTATAATTGAGAAGTACTTCCTTGTTATTTTTTTTTCTTCTCCTATTTAAACTTTCTGGATCTTCCACACTATATAAGGGTTCAAAATTAGTGTTACCTCTTGTATGCTCTCTCCTGAAATTTAAGATGTCATCTTTGAAACCACCTTCTTGAATCTAAATGTGAATTTTCCATGGAAAAATACAACCAAGTTCAAATGCAAGAACTCCTGTTTTCCCATAGAAAAACTATTTTCTTGAAATATTGTCGTTCTTCCCGGGGAATATTTTCACTCTCGTTCCCCGAAAACGACACCAAGATGTTATCACTCGGATTCTATCCTTGGTTATAGGAGGATAAGTCCAAGGTAGCCACACAACCAATATTTAGGAGGAAAGTTGGCTTCTTTCCTACCAGAGAGGGATCTCTCAATAAACAAATAAAAATACCAAAAATATCTTTAAAGAAACAATTTTAAGGATTGTATGGATAAAACAAGTGACTAACATGGGGCATGTAGTCGAAAATAAAAAATCAAATGATAATTCTTTGAATTTTGTTTTATTCATAGAGACATGATAATCACTCTTTTACAGTCAATTCATTGATTATCTAGTGGTAAAGAAGAATAAGAAATTGTCCATTAACATGGGCATCAAAAGATGAATCCAGTATTAACTTTAGAGGAAAAAAATTGTGGATGCTTGGAATCAGAGAACCGGAGCATAAACATATGAATTATGTTTTAATATACAATTATCCAAGCATGAAATATAACAAAATGAATAAGATAACATGAAATACATTCACAATAAGGAAAGGAAATACATACTGTAATAAGAACAACATAAGACTTTCCGACAATTACTTGCTTTTCTCTACAATTTTATTAACTTGGAAACTCTGTTACAAAAGGTATTTATTTCTCACGGGTTTCAACCCTCATTACATTTCAAAATGGTGCTTAAATACATCAATATTTATCCTTGAGTTTCTAAATACCTACATCCTAAAAATAGGCATTTGTAACTTCCTTATTACATCTATTAATTAACTCCTAACAAACTAATTTCCTTAACTACTTGGAAAATTTATGAACTTATTCAAATATGATTGTCTTCAAAATAACTTGGGCCTTAAGATGAAATTCTTCACTGATGTAATAATTATTTCATCTTTCCAAATTTATCTATGGTATTCCATTGATCTCCAGTTGGAAGCTCTAGACTTGCCATTTCCTTTGCTAGCACTCTCAATTCCACATGGTCCACATAATATATAGGTGGCAACTGAGCACCAATTGTTTTGAATGAATTTACTATCTCAAAGTCCACTGCCATCTTTTCAATTATAACTTTACTAGAAAAGGAATGAGTGATGTCCTAAAATTTTCTATGATCCAATATGGATTTAACTAACAATTCTTGATATTTAGATTGGGAAATAAGTCTTCCATCTTCTTCCCATAAATAAGACAATCCATTTTGAAACAACGATATAAATGAGCCTTTAAAAGTTTTGACCTAATGTAACCTTATATCAATTTTTGCTTGAACAGTTTCAATGTGCTAGAGCTTTGCTAAAACCTTTCTCGACCAAGTGATTACTGCAATTATATCCTTGATTCCCATTGCTCTTAATTCCTCTTCGGATAGATTGTTGAGGAAATTTACTGTGTTTTTGGCTATGTCTACTGGTTTTCTGTTCAAGGCTTCCTTCACAGCAGTACAACTTTGTCTGGCCACATTAATCACCATCTCCTTATCTTGAATATAATTCAAATATGGTATGATCTTGGTAGCCTCTGAAATTATCATATCCCAAAGGAGACGTTTGTCTCCCTACACTAGTAATTGTCCTGATAGTTGCTTCACCAATTTTTCATTCTTGTCTAGCAAATCTTTATTTTTATTTTCTAATAGATTCCTCTCTTCCTCTTTCTTTTTGACTGCATCAACCAAGTTCTGATTTTCACTCTTTAAAGAAATTATTGATTTATCTCTTAGGCTAACCTGTGACATAGCCTATACAATGGCCTCTGTATTTGTTTCAGTACTTGGTTGTGTTATTGGTATTACTTCTCTTTCATTTTTATCTTCTTTTTCCCTCTCCAAAATCAATTGGTTCTCATTTAAAACATCAATTTTTGCAATAAGGAAACCTCTTTATTTTTCCCATTGATTTTTCTCTCTAATAAGATTTAATAATTTTTCTTTGCAATCATCCAATTCCCGAGATGATAATTCATTTTCTTTTTATAACTCCATTAATTCAGAGGCCTGAATTAACTAGGTTGCTGGAATTTTCAATTTATTCTTAAGCAACTGGGTAGTGCTTTCCATATTAGCCAATTTTTTTGTGTGTTACTTTCCCTTTATCAACCTCACTATCCATATTTAACAGATCTCCCTAAAGTTTTTTAATCTACTGCTGATGCACCTTATTTTCCACCTTTTCTTGTATCAACTGATTTTCTATCTTAGACACCGTGGATTGAAACTTTGACACCTTCATAGTGGCTTTCATTAAGTCAATATAAATGAATTCCCCATTTTGTTTATGTATATGGATCATATCATGTACTGGGATGTCTTTCAAGTTCAATCTCATTTCAAAAATTCTATTCCCAGTAGCCACTGCTAGATTCAAGGTATTTATTGCATGATCTTTAACATTAACTAATGAAACATATTTATTTGAAATATTCCTGACGTGTGAGTATAGCTTCAAGGATTCTTTTGAAGAAATATCCTTATCTTGCTTATATTTTTCATACATGTCATTTCTTGATTTTAACCTGTCACTGAATGCTTCCTGTACTTCTGAAAATTCATATTCATGGATTTCAAAGGTTGGGCCTTTGACCTTGTCCTTCTTTTTCTTACTTTGAACCTCAACTATTTCTCCCTCTAATTTAGTTTTTTTCCTTTTGGGTGCCTCTGAGTCTTTATCTTCAATATCCATAACTTTCGAATGAGTCCTTTTACCATTATTTCCACTTTACTTGGAGTTGGAATTATCATTGCAGTTGATTTAACTATGGCCGATGGATTCACCTATAAAGTTTATGTATCCTCCGTTTCTGACTGTTAATCCATATAATTAGCCTTCTCAGCTAATCCCTCCACTATCTAATGTTTAAATTATTTGTTCTTATTTAACTTCCTCCTTTGAGAAATAATATGATATGGGTCATAATTACCTTGAGTAGCCTTCTTAAAATTCAACTCCTGCAGAAGACCTTCAACCACAGGGAGTGAAACCCTATTTTTGATGATAAATGGTCCAATTTTCTAGGGAAATTTAATCTCAAAAGCTTTCCTAAAATTTATAAAGTGCTCATTTTCTACAATAATATTTTATCTAATGAACTCCAAAGAAAAAATTCTAGGTGTAAACAATGTTGGTAAGATATATGGTTCATGGACAAAACGATAAACCCTGATTATAGTGTGTTCATTCAGTAAAAATCAATCTCCCATTCTTCTGTCAGGGGAAAAATGCAATACTTCCTGCATCTCCGGCAAGACTCTAGGCATCTTATTCTGAAACATTATTCTGTAAATCTATGGCATTATAGGTTCATATAATTGAAAATATTACTGTTGATTTCTATAGTAAGCACCATATCCTAAAATTGCAGATTTTCCTCATTGAATAATAAAAATATCCTAACCAAATAGGCCTGGAATCTAAAATGCTTGGTTATGTGGGAATTCACCAGCCGAGAATGAATATTCTCAGCTAGGAATTCATGATATTTAAGACAAGGTAACTAATGGGATTGTGACTCTAGTTGACTCATGCTCATTTTAAACAAAAAACTCAGTAACAGTTATGGGAAAAATATATATGCACCCAAACCTAAAAACTGACTTAACATGGAAATGACCAGTTGGGATTCTTCATTAAACAAGTTGATATTGAGGGGAAAAGGTTGATTTGTAGGGGACACATCAGTTTTAAAACATTTAGAGAAAAATATTTATTTCTCCTCAATGGGGCAAGTCTAAATTGTTGAATGAGGTCTTCTTCAACAAATTCTTCCTGGTTCAAGGTGAATGATGATGGGAATTCGAGGGAATCTCTGATAATAAGGGAATTTATAGGGAAAAATATTTTAGTTTTAGCAGGATCCATTATCACTCTCTCAGAGGAAGAATAATTTGATGCTCACCAAGAATTGAAGTCAGGGAAGTTCAAGGTTTGGTCAGGGCAGAAATGGTGGAAATGGGACTGATAGACACGATGAAGGTCTTTGCCTTGGTCTTTAAAGGCCTATAATTTAGCTTTCAGCTGATGGAATGGACCAAAAGATGGAATAGTATTGAAAACATCACCATCCCTATCTTCAAATGTTTCCTCCAGTTTCTGAAATTATAGGGCATGTGCTTCAACTTCCCCTCCGCTCTCCATTTCAAATAACAATTAGCGAGTTTATACGTGGCCTACCTGGTTGATTTGCGTATGGAAGGGTATTTTTCTAAGTTGTATTTGTCCATGCAGAGGCACGTTCTTTCTCCAATGCAGAAAATATAAATACCCCGAACATGTGCCCCTTTTCCTTTATAATAGTCCCACATTGGTGGTTTCGAGATCGGGAGGAGTGGTTTTCTCCTGCCACTTTTCCCCTAGAGAAATGCTTCTCTACACGCCACGTGGAAGGAGGTAAAATGATGCTGGGTCGAGCTTCCTTTATTTCTTGTGCATGTTGTAGGAGCGAAACTTCTTTCAATTGTATCGCTCATCTCAGACCGTCGATATTACACCCCCTTTAACACTTACCTTAATATCCTATATCTCCTTCGAGTGCGCAGCTTTCCCAAAAGGATTGTACACCCTCCGTCAATCTTCCTTACCCCTTTATTTCTACTATAGATCTAATCTGGTTGTTAACATTTCCACTGATCATCAACTTGATATTTCACCTTGTAACTTTCACTAGCAGATACCATGCTCGTCGTTGATCTCTTCGCTCGAAAGATCTCAACCTTCAAACTTCTTCAACATATACCATGAGCATTTTTTCATCCCTTTATCCACTTTTAAAATTTCATCTCATGGTTTTGTTATAGGTCAAAATGACACATCACTATGTGTGACCACTTTCCCATGATTCTGTCGCATGTCGACACTTACATGACGACACTTCATGAAAGTCACTGAACAAAAACCTAACTTGAAGGACCCATATCTTGAGTTTTGTAACTCTGTTTGACCTCATCTCTACACCAATGGAAAGGTATTTTAGTTATCTAAAACTTTCCCGAAGGCACCAAAGTCTGAAAATGCCCATAAGTACCCTTAAAATGATATTTTTTGATGTGTATACGGGTTTACTTAAGGAAACCCGCATACATACGTGACTTGCTCTATATAATACTCGCGTACGCCTTAAATATGTGACTTTATACATTTCAAACCACGTATACCTCCTCGTGTATGCGACTGTTGTCTCTGCAACCCGCATACACCTCCTAAAAATGTCAAAAAAAATGTATTTTGAAATTCGGGTAGTTATGCAACTGACTCCTTCAGTTGTAACTACTTTGTCTTCGACCCTAACTCTTCATTAAGAATATAAATAGAGATAGGGAGGTCCATGAGAAGAGACTCAAATATTTGCATTATTATGCTTGAGTATTTGGATCTCTCTTTTCCCACACCTTCTCCCTAGAAGCTTTCTCCTTATGTTGCAGAGCTTGGAGGCTGAGTTACTTAGAGAAGAGAAGTAGCAAAACCAGATCAAGGTTTCGTGAGGTGCCGAACTTGAAGAGAAGGTATACTTGTACTTGTTTTCAAGATTAATAAAGATGTGATGTCCTTCTTCTTCCCAAATCAATGTGTTTTGTATATTGAATCTCTGATTGTGATTGTATGATATTATTTATCAGATTATGTTTTCATGTTTCATTGAATATAATCTCTTTTCATATAGTATATTTGGTTCGAGGAAGGTATAACTTGTTTTGCAAGTCTCTTGGAGCTAGAGGAGCAAGAGGAGAAAGAAGAGGATTGAAGGGATGCTTGGATCAACCTTAATTTGTCTAAGGTATGAACCATTCTAATCTCTGAAACTTGCTTATATATACTTGCAAAACCATTTGCATCCACCTTTCAAGCCCGGTATGTTGATGGCCTCTTCAACCCTAGCCATAGGAAACTTTCCTTTACAACAGAACTAGTAACTCCACTGGGGAGAGCCTTGTCTATTTGGGGTTTCTCTGTCTTTCTTTCAGTCTTTTGCAAGTTTTCAGGTCCTTTCCATTTAGGAACACCTTCTAGGTCTGATAGTACACTTCCCCTGCCTTCCTAAGGCAGTTTTGACCTTTTTTGGGATTTTTTCCACCCATACGCGAGTTGCAGAATGAACAGTCGCATGTTTGGTTTGGTACACGTGACATTCTATACTATCGACCCACGTATGATACATGACTTGTTAGTGGTACAACCTATGTGTACTTGTACACTCGACTTGCTGTATTTTCAACCCGCGTATGACACGTGACCTGTCAGTAGTGAAACTCACGTATGCCCCTTTAAACAATGTTGTTATCGTCTTTTGTGGTTTTTTCTTCTGTTTGAAGGTTGTTTGGTAGGTCTGTTGGGGTCCTCTGTAGGTGCATGACTCTAGGGATTTAGTGTCATCCCTTTCGGTTGTTCTTTATCTATGTGGTAAGCCTTTTTATAACATTAGGGTTTGTTTTTTGCTCTTTCTCCCCACCTCCTTTGCTTGGCATGATTTTTGGCTTATGTTTCTAGTCAACCTCTGTTAGTGATCTTTGTCTGAGTTCAGAAGCTTGTTGGTGTTGGTTTCCTTCTTCTTTTGTGGGCTAACTTCACCATGCCAAAATAGTTGACTTGTCTCTTATGCAAGCTTTCCTTCCAAGTAGGGTTTTTACTGACTTTAGGGCATTCTAGAGTTTGTTTGGTGGTTGTATAGCAGAGTTCCTTTTGCTTTGTTATTGTTATATGCATACATTTAGTTTGTAGGTAGTTTTTCTTTTTCATTTATAAAAGAAAAATAAAAAAACACATGTTTGCTTTATATGCATGTAGATTAGTTTTTTAGTCTAGATTGCATGGCATATCATTGTTTTTGAAAAAAATAAAAAAAAATTGTTCTTTTGTGGCTTTCAAGTTTTCTATTTGAAAAAAGAAAGAGAATAGTTTTTGCTTTCTGCATTTCATTTCTCTTTGCTTGGTCATTTTGTTTCAACTTTGATTCAAAACACCACATAAGTTTCACGCCATTTACCCTCTGACTAAAAAACAACCCTTAAAATAAACGATATAATTTAAAAATTATTAGTAAGTTTTATTTTATAGGGTCATACACCAACTAGCTCAGGCTAGACTTGTGGATTAGGGAGTTTTAACTCTCCACAAGTATTAAATTTCAAACGTAGTTGGCCAATCACTAGGTAAACCCTTTTCTATGTTGATTGTATCTAGGAAGCTCCTCTCAAACAGGATTAAGCACGAGGCCGCATGGAGGCTTGGACTGAGGAGATAACCCTCCGATTCCTTGTCAAAGTGTAGACCAAGGTTTTTGCGCATTTGGGGATTTTGTCTTAGACAGGGTTTCAGGATTTTCTACCCTACCCATGCGTACAAACCAGGCTTGCGACTATCCCCCCAGACTGTCAATATAGTTGAGGTATCCTTTAGTCTCTTTGACATCTACGATTCATACATAGGTACACTGGAAGGCTATTTCTGGTTGACCTTGGACGGGCTTGGAAGGTAACCCCAGTAGAAGGTGTGGGAGGGCGATGGGTGATTCCTCCGTTTGTGCCTAAGAACATCTATAGGGACACCAAGTAACTGTCTATCATATTTGTTTTGGAAAGCGTATCTTATACCTGTTTGTCTGTTTGGATTTAGGAATTTTTTAGTGAGTGTTGTGTGGTTTGTTTGTACTTAGTCTGCCTTCAGGTGTGTGCTTGGTACTTTTGGTTTCCTATTGACCTTAGACTTTGTCTCCTTGTTTGAAACTATGTCTAACACCCCTTTGAACACCAACAAAGAGATCCCCATGCTGGGAACTCCTTGTACTATTCCTCTCATGAGGAATGTTGGTGTTCCCTTGATGGCCACCTTGAATCTACCTGGATTCACCCTAGGGCTACCGGTGTGGTTGTTTTCCACTCCAACTGTCTTGAATGCCATCGATGCTTCACAAGTAAGCTCCTTATATCATGGGCATCAAAACACTGCTTCCCCTTCACATGTAGTTGATTCTCCTACTCCTTCTACCTCATGTGGTGAAAGTACTAATACTAGTAACCGATAGTCTAAAAGGAGTAAAAGAAGGAGGAATAGGAAGAAGGCACATAATAAAGGGGGCATCCATTCAACCTTTGCAAGTCAAGTTGAACCTCACCACCCAGCCTCTGTAGTTCATTTCGCGGGAACCTATCCAACCTCTGCAGGTCATGTTGGATCTAAGCACTCAACCTCTACAAGTCAAGTTGGTCTTCACCATCCAGCCTCTGTTGATCATGCTAGTGGCATCCTTCCAACCTTTCCAGGTAACATTGGATCCAGTCACTCAGCCTTAGCAGTTCATGTTGAAGGCCCCTGTTCAACCTCTGATGTTCAAGTTGAACCTCCCAATCCAACCTCTGCAAGTCATCTTGGATCCATCCACCCAACCTCTGAAGTTCATGCTGGGGGCACACACTCAATTGCTGCAAAGCATGTTGATCCTAACCATTCATCCTTTGCGGTTCATGTTGGTGGTGCCCGTCTGACCTCTGCAAGTCATGTTGGACCCAGTCTCTCAACCTCTGCAAGTCATGCTGGGGGCAGTCTCTCAGCGTCTGCAAGTCATGCTGTGGGCAGTATTTCAGCCTCTTTGGTTCATGCTGAAGACAATCCATCAACCACTACAAGTCATTTTGACATTGTTGAAAAGAATAACCGTTCAAAACACAAGCCCAAGTTTCCTTGTAAGCTTTGTGAGGGAGACCACCTTACTTATAAATGCCCTTCTATCGCGGAGGTGTGAAGAGTTTGGTTTCATGGTCATCTCATTTTTTAACATTCTGAAGTCTCTCAAATACCAGCCTCTCTTAGTCAGGTTGGACCCAGTCACCCAGCCTCTGTAGTTCATGCTGGGGGAAAACTCTTAGTCTCTGTAGGTCATGCTGAGAGCAAACAATCATCCACTACTAGTCATGTTGACACCGTTGAGAAAACTGGTCATTCGAAGTGCAAACTTAAGTTCGCTTGTAAGCTATGTGAGGGAGATCATCTTACTCACCAGTGCCCTGCTATCACAGAGATGTGAAGAGTGTGGTCTGAGACTCAAGAATTTCCTTCTCCTGAACAACCTATAGTTTCTCAAAAACCTACTCAACCTTTGGTTAATCAAGTGGTCGAACCAATCTCAGCTTTGGTCAATCCCACTCTTATTTCAGAGAGTGATCTTGATGTGATTGAACCATTGTCATATTTGGTCAATCCCACTCTCCCTTCAGAGAGTGAATTTCACAAAGCAATTGAATCGATTCCATTGTCGATCAATCCCACTCTTCCTTTAGAGAGTGAAGTGTCTGCTAGTCACATTTTCTTCATTGCTAGTTCATAACTTACTGAACAAGGGGGAACTAAACTCGCTTCGGATCAACCCCCACCAAGCTCTCAGATTGCTTCCTTTGATTGGGATAGCCTAGTTGAGTCGTGCCTTCCTTATAATGCACCTTTCCAGATAAAGGTCAAAGTTGAACAATACACGATTTCTCATTGTAATGTTGATGAAGGAGCCTCAATTAGTATTTTGTCTGCTCATGCTTGGCGAGGCATAGGATCTCCCAGATTTGTGTCGACTGCTAGTTAGTTACTGGTGTTTGATAGAAGAACTTGTATATCCTTGGGAATTCTTGCTCAAACACCTATTACTTTGGGTGGGAAGACCATCTTAGTTGACTTCATGGTGATAGAAGACCCCTTGGACTTCAATATTCTCCTCGGATAGGATTATGTCTATGCCATGCAAGCTGTGGTGTCAAAATTATTTCGTGTGATGTACTTTAATCATGGAAAAGAAATTGTCACTATTGATCAGTCTCCTGATCCAACTAGAGACCAGGTCTTTCCTTTATTGATTCCCAGTGTTTTTATAGACACTACCCTGCCACAGGTGAGCTATGTGGCCTCATGTCCTTTGCGTTCAATTGCTACTGAGAAGTAGCCTCTATTTTCATGCTTACCTTCTTGAGACTTGGTCCCAACAATTGACCATGTGAGTCATCCTATACAGACCATGAAGCTTTCTCTCCACTCTATTGATCCATTTGAAAGTTTAGACATGTGTCCTATCTTGGATGATCTCCTTCCTTCGGATGGAGTCTTCCTAGAGTCTTTGATACAGTCTAACCTTCTATTGGATGTTGGTTCAGTTGTGACTAAGTCTAACCCTGATTTTCCTAGTAAGGCTGACCTTTCTTCTTATGTTGGTCTTGTTGAGTCTTTCGACTCTTCCTTTGAACAGAAAGTCAGTGATCCTGATGAGTTTGATTTTTCTTATGATTTTTTCAACTCTCGTGATACTGAGTTTGTTCCTGCCGAATCTATATCCCTTGTTGATTTTTGATCTCCTTATGAGGTTGATCTTACTAATTATAAACCCTTGATCCTTGGTACTATAGAATCTTCTTCAGTTGATTCTACCTTAACTTTACCTTTTGTAGAAGATAGCAAAGTCACATGTGTTTCTGCCAAAGTGACCTGCATCGGATCTTTTGTTCTGAATATGATCTTGATGTTGTTGTTCCTTGGATACAGGATTCTTAGTTGGAGTCACAACTGTTTACTAGCCTCGTCTTGTTGTTCAAGCTGTAAATGAATTTTCATGTGCCCTGCTTGCACTTATGATCCTGATGTCGAATTCCATGCTTTTAGCTCGTTGTAGAAGCCCTCATCTTTGCTCTCATCATCACTCAGCCTTGTATCATTTTTTCTTTGCAACTTGACACCCTTTACCTTGAGGAGACTTTCCCTGAGTGTCTTTATCTTGCTCATGTTCCTCGCAATATGTATAGGTTTGTTCCTCATGGTTGGAACTAGTTTTGCTTACCTTTGACACTCGTCTCCTCGCATTTAGAGAATTCTTTCTGCTCTCCTTCGAGCTCATTAAAAATAGTAAGGAGGCCACCAGTTGAATTTTTCGAACTTGTTAAAACTTCACAGGAAAGATATTGAGTTTCTTTAGGCCCAGGTCTGACTCCTCAAAATAAACTTGTTCGTTCAGGATCGTTAAGAATATGTGAATGGGCATCCACATTGGTGGTAGGTTATCGCTTTCTTGGACCATGTGGAATAGTATGATAAAGGATAGCTCTCTTTTCTTCAAAATTGAGAAGCGTATTCTCAGGCATGGGTTTATCACCTTTTCAGACCTAAGGGACTAAACTTACAGAAAAGGAACCCCCGGTATGAGCTTAGTTTTCTCTTCTTCGTGCTCTGGACCAAAACATGAAAAAGATTTCGAGTGTACTTTATGTCTTTGTCATGCTCGTTAAACCCTAAAGAACAAAGCATTGAGTTTATTGTTGTAAGCCCCATTTCTCGTAATCAAATGGATCTTTCTGAGTGATCTTTCCTTCCTTCACACTCATAAAACTCAGGTTATATGCTGCTTTTGAAGGAGCGTTGGGTAGGTGGTAATTTAACATTTTTCAGACCTTCCTTACTAAGTACAAAAAAGGTGCGCCTTTTCTTCTTCGGAAGTTAAGAGAGTTCTTCATTGGTATGTTTTATATTTTTTCGGCCTCAGGAGACTAATTTGTACGAAAAATCACCCCCCTGGAGTCTTCTTTGGAGTTTTCAGACTTTCTAAACTATTAAAACACCATCGAGCATGTACTAGTTCGGTCTCGTAAAATCTAGGAATCAGTGCTTTATCAAGTATTCTTCTGTCTCTTCTTCGAGCTTGCCAAAAATGAAGATGGTCCTGAGTTTTCTTTCTTGGACTTGTGAAACCTTTACAAGAAAGAGGGGAAGGGAATTTCATTCATATGTTTTATATTTCATGGCAGCAAGTCTTGTTTCCTTGAACAAAGCACCAGTTTTGAGTCTATCAACAGTTGGGTCCTAGTATTTTGACCTTATCCCGATTTAGTGTTTCTTACTCCTCCAGTTGGTTTCTTTTCCAATTATATGGGGAATCTGTCAATGTCTCCTACATTTCAGATTTGTGTCGTTGGTCCTTTTTGTGTCAAAAGCTGCCTAAGTCACTTTTTCTGTCATTCTCACTATTCAAGGATTAAACCTTTGTCGGCCATTCTGCAATTTCCTTGACCTTTTGTGTCGGCCATTCCCTGGTATTAGTTCATTACATCATGTTTTCGACAGTCCTTGTCGTGAAATTCAGTACTAATTTTAGATCCAATTAGTCTTTGACTTACCTTGTGTTGGATGATGAAGGATGCCTTAATTCCTTCCTTCCAATGGATCTCTTCCTATCGACTACAACACATCTTGCTCTGGGAATAAGATTTAGAGTTTTATGACAGTACCTTGGGGTGTAGTCATCAGTGGCAATTTCCCTCGTTATTGGGTAGTGGGAATACCTTAATGTCTCCTACTCGATGGATTATTCAATTGTTCGACTTCAAGTCCTTGTAATCACACTTGTTAGAATGTACTAGGTACCTTGGGGACCATTTTCACTAATGGTGGTTTCCCTCACATTTGTTAACAGTTTTCATTATTGACTGGTAATCAAACGGTTTCCTCCATGTTCGACTTCAACTCCTTTATTTGCATGGTTAGGATTCGTACCTTTTTTGGGCGATTTGGATTGAAGACTTTGGGCCGACAGTAGCATCGTCATTTTTCTATTGCCCAAGTTACACAAGACCTTGTTACATTTTATATGACATTTTGCCGAGACATAGATCCACCTTGTATTTTTGTGGCTATGATCAATTGTCGAGTATGGATCCACCTTGTTCATTTGTGGCCATGACTCCTTTAGATTTGATATGGTGCCTTTTTGCATATTGAACGACCATGATAGTTTCATTAGTTATACATATGTTGGATCCGCCTGTATCTTTATGGCGATGTTTTGTATATGGACTTATATGTCCCAGAGATCAATTTTTTCTGACATTTATCTCTCTTTCAGGTACCTTTGTTCGAGCCTTTTGATCTTAGATTCTCTTCTCTCTCCATACTCAGTTGTTTCCTTTATAATGTATTCCAGCTATCGTCTTCCCCTCTAACCTCATACATTAGGGGGCATCTGTTATAGATCAAAATGACACATCTCTGCCTATAACCACTTTCCCATGATTCTATCGCATGTCGACACTTCATGAAAGTCATTGAAAGTCACTGAACAAAAACCTAACTTGGAAGACCCATATCTTGAGTTCTGTAATCTGTTTGACCTCATCTCTACACCATTGGAAAGGTATTTTAGTTAGCTAAAACTTTCCAGAAGACACTAAAGTCTAAAAATGCCCAGAAGTACCCTTAAAATGATTTTTTTTTATGTGTACGCGAGTTTCCTAAGGAAATCCGCATATGTACGTGATTTTCTCTATATAATACTTGTGTATGCCTTAAATACGTGAATTTCCACATTGCAACCTGCATATACCTCCTCGTGTATGCAACTGTTGTCTCTGCAACCCACGTACACCTCCTGAAAATGTAAAAAAAAATGTATTTTGAAATTCGGGTAGTTTGGGTAGTTATGCAACTGACTCCTTCAGTTGTAACTACTTTGTCTTCGACCCTAACTCTTCATTAAGAATATAAATAGAGATAGGGAAGTCCATGAGAAGAGACTTGAATCTTTGCATTGTTATGCTAGAGGATTTGGAGCTCTCTTTGCCCACACCTTTGTCCTAGAAGCTTTCTCCTTGTGTTGTAGAGCCTGGAGGATGAGTTCCTTAGAGAAGAGAAGTAGCAGAACCAAATCAAGGTTTCGTGAGGTGCTGAACTTGAAGAGAAGGTATACTTGTACTTATTTTCAAGATTAATAAAGATGTGATGTCCTTCTTCTTCCCAAATCAATGTGTTTTGTATATTGAATCTCTGGTTGTGATTGTATGATGTCATTTATCAGATTATGTTTTCATGTTTCATTGAATATAATCTCTTTTCATATAGTGTATTTGGTTTGAGGAAGGTATAACTTGTTTTGCAGGTCTCTTGGAGCGAGAGGAGCAAGAGGAGCAAGAAGAGGATTGAAGGGATGCTTGGATCAACCTTCATTTGTCTAAGGTATGAACCATTCTAATATTTGAAACTTGCTTATATATACTTGTAGAACCATTGGCATCCACCTTTCAACCCCAGTACGTTGATGGCCTCTTAAACCCTAGCCATAGGAAACTTTCCTTTACAACAAGTTTCATGGGAAAAATGAAAATGATAGTCTTTATTTTTCATCACATTAACAAAGATCCAAAAATTTTAAGATTTTTATTGGGACTTAAGCCTCTCTTCACACTTGTAAACCAAATCAATGCTAACACCCTCTTTTCTTCCCTTATTTCTTGCACATTCTTAGAGTATCCAATTAATAGGACCTGATGCTTGTAGGCTTTGATCACTCCCATTTGAATCAGTTTATCTTGTTCCTAGATTAGTAATTATGATAAGGAATCTAGGGATAACATTCACCATTTGGAGTGGTTATTCTCCTAGAATGGAAATTTGAGACAAAACTTTAAAGCTATGATCCAATCTTGCTCAAAATTGAGAGCACCGATTTCTCTTCCTTCTTCTCAATCCCGCACTTCTTGCATTGCATGACTAGGGATTTGAATTTAGTGAATAATATTTGTATTGTGTCAAATTTACTGGGTTGTAGTGCTATTTTCTCATTCTCTAAGATATGGCCCCTTAGCTCATCACGTTTTCCAAACAAGGATTCGAGCTTCTCCCATACTTCTTTCGGATTCCCGAGTCCATCAAGATGGAACAACAACTCCCTGGAGATGTGGATGCACATGTAGTCGAATGCTTCATCAAGCCTATCCACATACTTCGATTTTTCAATATGTTGTTGGGATTCAACTTCTCTGACCATTTTCATCCTATACATACCCTTGTTGCGCAAGGAAATCTGCATATCTTCCCTCCAATAAAGGTAATTGAAAGGTGTAAGGATTTGGGTAGATAGAGCCACTCAATTATCCATTTCACTTCTATACCAAGCAACAATTCTTCAAGAAATATTTGAATGTACCTGAAAAAACACTGCAAAACACTTCAATTTGATAACATGTTAGATCAAACACTCTCCACTTCGACGTGTGCACTTTCTCTGAGTCCATCACACCTAGATAGACTTCTCCAGATGAATCCATAGAGAGCAATGCAATTATTCCAGGAATTATGTGCAAACTCAATGGCTTTTGGCACAAGCATGGAAGTTTGTGAGATTTACTACTGGCCTTAACAATGCCTCTGATACCATGTTAAATTTAGTGAACCATGGATATTCAAGCCTGAAAGAAAGCAATTTGAAAGGGAGGATGTAGAAGAATCAACAATTCAATGTAAAATTCATCAATGGATTCATGACATAAATTTTACACAAATAGGACAAGAATTGGTTAGAATATCATTACATTGATTATCATTGATGTGTCTATAATAAAATAGGCATACAATAAGAAAAAATTGAATACCCTTGGGTGGATTTGAATTCACCAACTCAAACTGACTCATGCGCTAACTCTATGTGAGAAAAAACAACACTGAATCTCACTAGAGCAAGTTCGGATAACTAAATCAATCTACAATCAGCTAATTGATCAAGGTAGGTGAAAAAATGCACACACACTCCTTTAAATCATGAAAAATGGCACTAGGATAACTGATTGTGACTAGAGAATAACTAAAAATAACTGCTTACTTACCAAGGTCCATTGAAGGGGACTATTGGTGGCACTCATAAAGGGTTCCTAAATTATAGGGATTGGTCCCTATGACACTTCAACTCATGCATGAAGGTGTAGTAAGAGGTAGGTGGACCCTAGGTGTGTCCCCCATACACTGGTGAAGTGATGATGACCTCCTAAGTTAGTAAAATAGACCAAATAGGCTATGTGGTAAAAGGGAGGATTATTTAATCCTAACATATTCGACCATGGAGAGAGAGCTACATTATAGACTTATTTTGCAAAGGGAAAGCTCAAAAGAATGTGATTTAAATTTTCTTCATGTGACCAACAGAGAGGACATATTGAGGGGCCTTCCCAACCTTTTGTTTTTCAAAGTATCCCCCATAAGGATATTGCTATGGGCTAAGTCCAAATAAATAAATAGACTTTGGGAAGACTTTTAGTTTTCCAAATACCTTTCTAGAGAGCAGGATGTTGGACACAATGGACACACTAAGAGGGGGGATGAATCAGTGTGAAAGAAATTTAAAATTTTTACTTTCTTTTAATTAATCAGAGTATATCAAGCATTAATCATCAATTACATAATCAAATGAAATAGATAAATCAACCATGAGTCATAATCACAACCATCACATCAAGAGAGACACAAGAATATATATAATTTTGATCTTTATTATGGCAATGGAAGACTACAATCTTCTCAATTAAAATCAACACCAACTTATGAAAAGAGAACCAACTCTTGTAACAGAAGCTAGCCTGGTTTTCTTGGCTACAACTAAGAATGGTTTGAGGAATCCAATCCTCAAGTGCAACATTCCTCTTGCAAGATTGATGCCAATATTTGATCGTCATCAATCTGCTTCTCATCACTCAATCTTCTCATCGATCTTGCTAGTCATCTACTCAATATTTTTGGTCTTATGCTCATTACTCTCATTAACAATGTTGCAACACTCTTCTCAATATCTGCTCAAGTACCTCTACACATCAAGCATCAATCACAGCTGATCAATCTTCTCTGGTCAATACACTTGTTAATATGCTCATCCACATCTGCAACACTGTTGATCAATACCACTTGTCATCAAAGAGAAACTTCTATCAAAAGATATTTCAAACTGAACATGTCATCAAGGTATCAATATCATCACCAAGTTCTGAAACATCATCATACTGTATATGTGCATTATCAAATCATCATCATACAATGCATCATCCAAGCATCATCATCATCAAGTCATCATCATCATATGAACAAGGCATCATCAATAAGCATATTCAAATAGTGAGTCATCATCATCATATATAGGGTTTACATCATCTGTATGGTATGCATAGTGTATGCATTATTATAATGTATACAGTGAATCATCATCAATATGAATATTTGTACCTCACTATGAATCTACCACTGAACATACACCCCATTCATCATTATCATGTATTCAAGAGTTCATCGTTTAGGTCACAATATGTCAACCCGTGTACTCTTTACTTCACAATGCATCACTGTACATACTCCACTCATCATCATACTGTAATATGCAACATCATCATAAGTTTGCATACATCATGTATACATACACCAATATATATTGTTGTACATGCACATCACTGAATACATTGTTGAAACTGTTCACATATATACTTCCTATCTTTATCAGTTAAACATACATTAGGGAATTATTTACCTTACAGGACTCCATCATCATCAAGTCTTCTATGTACTTGTATACTCATTGTTCATCATCAAAGGCATGTACATTTATATCATCATAAGGTATACCCTTTTATTGCACAGACTACTGCTCATCTCTGTCAACTTTATCATCTTCATTTTCCTGGGATGTTTTGTTCTGTTGTAGAAGACCTTGCAGAATACCTTGTTCTTCTTCAAAACATGCTACTAAATCACTTTTAAGACCCAAATAGATCACTATAAAAATCTCAAGTCTATGGAAGTATGTCAAAATAGGTCTGCAAAAGAACTCGATCTATGTAAACTGTAGATCAAATTTGGGTCTCCAATACTTCTTCAAACGTGGACTGTTAGAAAGAAACCCCAAACAAAAACACTGTTTATCATCTACTGTTGATGCCACCGAAGTTTCAACAGTCAATTAGTTAGGGCATATTGTTGTTGTAAATTTGTGGTGTGGAAGAAAACCTCATGCACCAAGGTTCTATGTCGCAATAACAAAAATTTGGATGCCGCTGTCATAGGTTCGGATTTGATTTTGTTTATTCCCCAAGAAAGATAAAAATATTCAAAATAATACATGCTGTAAACACTGGTAAAAACCAAAAGAAAAAAATAGATCGTTTGCAATTTTGGACTGTTTTGAATCTCTACAATTTCGGGATTGTTTTTACCCTCTGCAATTTTGGGACTGCTACAAATTTCAGGACTGTTAAAAAACCCTTGACTGTTGCCTCTAAATTTACCTCAGTCGGCGAAAATATCAAAGCAACTTCTATTTGTACACACTTGAAAAAATGAGAGTGTGATAGGGTATTTATACACATTTTAAAATCCAATTTTTATGTAGCTGACTTATCAAAAATATATTTTTATTTTTATTTATTTTGAATCTTTATTACACTTTTGTCACATACACTACTTTAATAGCCAACCTTATCACTTTTGTCCACAATTCATTTGTTAATGTTAATAATAAGTCAACATAAGATTCTCATTATTATCATAATGAATTAGGGCTTGTTCACAAGTCCTCAATGTTACCATATTTTAGGGTGTGATCCATCTTGTCAAAACAAAGAGTGCGTCATCACCATGTATGTACCTTCAAGTTCACCACAAGCCTCAAGGGCTTCATCAAGGACCAAGGACCCTAGTGACCAAGTGATCCAAATTAGTCAACAAGTACAAGAGGGATTCTTTATCAATCCAAGGGAATCCACAACATGATAGAGACCACACAAGGTCATCACCATCATAATGGTAGCAAGAATAACATGCAAGGGTTCCATGACCCCATCAAGGGTATCAATATCATCATCAAGTGCAAAAAAGTTTGTCCAAGTGTCCAAGTGCCATGACACCACCATATAAGTGGGTGCCAAGTATTCCTCATGCCCTAGGACCATCTCCAAGGGTTCTAAGACCCATCAACCTACAAGTGACCCATATTACCTTCACCATTCCTCAAGTGCAAGAAATGGGCTTCAAGAACTTCTACAAAATATTCTTCATCAAGTATGAGACTTCATGGGCTTCTTCAACCACCTCAACCACACACGGAGACCTCCAAGGGTCAATATCCATCATGCAATCACATGTGGGGTTGATAGACCTTCTCCTGGGGTACCATGATACCATCAAATAATGAATGACCACCGAATGGATCATTAATGCTTCTCCAACCCATCAAGGGCTTCTCCATTGTTTACCAGGGCTTTATCACCATCTCCAAGGTCTTCATCATCATCATCGGGGTCTTCAACATCATCAATGAGGTGGTGGATCCAAGATCCAACCTTTTGGGTACAAGGACCTTGTCAATTTGGTACAAGGTAATTTAAGGCATAAACCATCTCTGTAAGGGTTCCAAGGCACTGAGTGAGAGATTATTGGGATCATATATAACTGTGCATTGCAAGAGGGACTTGGTGGAATCAATGACAACCTGTGGGGCCACTGCAATTCCATGTTATCATCAATGTAAATTCAATCAACACAGGATTAGGGGAAGCATAAGGAGTTGCTTTTAACTGTTTGTACCCTTGTGTCGAGGTGTAAACTCCAATGTTAGATCCCCAAACTCTCAATTCCTCCATGTTAGCAACAACAAGTGATTTACCTTGAAGCATGGAGATGAGGAGATGTTTTTTACTGTCTAGATGGATTGGGAAGTTCGAAATGCTCCATTTTTTCCAATATCTAATGTCATAAGTAATCCAACTCGATATATCCTAGAGAGAGGTTAATTTTTGATCTTGGAGCCACCATTTTAGATTGGATATTCTCAGCATAATGTCTAACAACTGACTTCCTAGAATAGAGTCTTCCCAAATACTTATGTTTTTCCCATTCTCGGGAATCCAGGTTATAGTTTAGGATTGAAGAAGGGAAGGGATCATTGACAAATTGTGAAAATTGGAGAGCCTTTCGAAGCTTTTATAGCTTAATCAAGACATTTTTTCCTTTTTCCTAAGAAGTATTTTTTCCGTAAAAATTTCTTATTGCAAGTTATCTTGCTCGTGACCAAGTTACGGAGTAATTTAGCACCAAGAGATAGATTTTGTAATGTGAGATCTCTAATTTGGAGTCCTCCTTCAAGCAACGGTTTAGTGATTTTTGCCTAGTTGACTAGTGGAGTATTGTTATCATTGTTTCTACTGCCTTTCCACAAGAATCTCCTTAGGATTTATTCAACTTTGGAATGAAACCAGATGAGGAAAGTAAAATTGAGCTTTGATAAATCAGGATAAGGGAAAGAACTGATTTTATGAGAACTATATTTCCAACAAGATTTATCCAAGAATATTCTCGAGAATTGATTCAATTGCTCAACTTACCGATCAGAGGGAACTAGTGAGCATATTTAAAGAGGTGAATACCTAGATATTTGATGAAGTCTCACTGAGTGTTACTATTAATTTCCAGAATTCTTAAGATTTCCACCATTTCCTTGGGGCAGTAGTTCCAACCATATATTTGGCTCTTTCTATAATTGATCTTTCTTCCGAACACAACATTATAAATATCCAATTCTTGTTTGAATTTCCTATCTTTTTGAATTCTAGCCCCTCCCAAAATAAGCGTATCGTTAACAAATTGGGCGTGGCTTATTTATTTGACTCCCCTTGTCATTTTGAGACCCAATAAATATTGTTGAAGACGATAGTGCTCCAACTGGAAACTGAGGATAGAGGCTTGGATTTCATATAGAAGAGGTGAGAGAGGACAACCTTGCTGAAGTCATCGTGAGGATTGAAATAAATCAGAAGCAAGCCCATAAACTAGCGGAGCTATCCAGGGAGCTCCAATACAAGATTTCACCCATATTATGAATTCATGGGAAAAGATGAATCAAAACATTACCCGAAAGAGGAAATCATGTTAGACTCTATCAAAATAATTAACAAGATCAATTTTTAAAACCATACCTTTTTCGCGCCGAAGGAGACTAGAGTAGATAGCTTCCTGAACTAGGATAATGTTATCCAAGATATTCATCCCTTTGATAAAGCCACCTTGATTTTCTAGCATAATTGCAGGGAGGATTCCTTTTATTCGATTGGCTACAACTTTCATGAAAATTTTGTAACTGATGTTTCATAGAAAAATTGGTCCAAACCGGTCAAAGGAGGTGGCACCTTTTTCTTTTGGAATGAGAGCCAAGAAACATGGGTTGGTCTTTCCTCCTATATTTTTGTAATGCTGTGATTTCAACACCATTCGATGGAGATAGTTTTTTAATAGTTTTCCAACATTCATTGAGGAAACTTTCTATGAAACCATCTAGGCCAGGATATTTGTCAGGTTCCATTTTTTCCAAGGTAGATTTGATTTCTATCCAGTGACTAGGGAATTGAGATATTGATTGGAATTTGTTTGAACTTTAAGAGGAACTAAGTTTAGAACGTGATGACAACTCTCTTCCTGAGGATGATGGAATTTTGTGTAGATATATTTGAAGTGATTATAAGAAACTTGTTTGATATTCTCAAATTCAATTATGATCTGGCCTTGAAGATGAACTTCCTTTATCGAATTGAATTGCTTTCGAGCTTCCACTTGTTTATGAAAAAAAATTGTGTTTCTATCCCCTACTTGCAACCATAAAATCCTTGATTTATGCCTCCAATATTCTTCCTCCAAACAACAAGTAGTATGGAGATTGCGTTGAAGAGATTCTTCCCATTCCAATTTTTCTGGGGTTACAGTTATCTCTTCCATAATTAGTTGACTATTTTCCAAATTTTGTTGGGCTTACAATCTTGTTTGAGAGGATATTTCATGGTTTTATCCCAATCTTTGAGGGTTTTTATAGTCTTCGTAACTTTTCTTCCTAGACATAGAATGGAGAACTAGTTATAGGTTTCTTCCATACCTTGAGGACCAAATCATGAAAGCCTTCCTGATGTATCTAGGAGGGGCTAAAGAGAAAAGGAATAAGGACCAAATTATAGTCATTTGAAAATTGAAGTAGTATTAGATTATGATCAGAACCACTGAAGGGATATATTTTAGAGATGGTGTTCATTCCTAAAATAAGAAAAGAGTTTTGGACCAATAATCTGTCTAGACAAGCTGTAATGTGACTTGGTCGAATCCTTTTATTGGACCAAGTGTACTTTACCCAGGTAGGCTTAATGTCTTCCAGGTCCTAGTCTAGAATGATATATTCCACCCATTCATGGATTGGATCTATGAATACTGAGCACCATTTTTTTTCTTCTAGATATAAAGTGTCATTCTAATCCCCAGTTAGGACGATATTTTCCAATTAAAGAGAACTTAGGTTTTCCCCGATAATTCCCCAACATTTTGTTTCCAAACAAAGTACAAGGGCATAAATGTTGAATAAACATATCTGATGTCTTGATTCCTTATGGAATAGTTGAGTAAGGATCCAGTGAGTGCATGATTTAGAAAAAAGTAGCTCAAATTTGGAGGCGTCCCATAGGGAGCCTACTCCTCCAGAAGCTCCTCTAGCACTGATAACTATACCTTCTCCCTTTTTCCAAAATTTCTTGCTTGCATAGAGGAAGTCATGCTCTTCCATTCTGGTCTCCTAGATTAGTAGGATGTCTGGATTTGAGATACAAATTAAATATTTCATAGATTCTTATTTATTCGTACTCCCTAATCCACTACGTTCTAGGAGACTACCTTCATTACTTACTTTTCATATTTTATGGATCCCCCTTAGAAGGTTTCCCTTAATTCTTGGTGCTTCATGTATTCTTGAGCATTTTTTCCAAGTTTGGATGTGATTCTTGAACCTTGTCCTTGTAAGTGGCTATTTCTTTCCTTTCTTTCTTCATTTCCTTACCTCTAGTATATTTCTTTGGAGTTTCTTGAGAAGTTCCAATTCCTCCTTCCTGTTCCTCCGAGCTTTCATCCTCTGTCCCACCTTCAAGAGTTTTAGGTAAATTCCCCCCTAGATATTTTTGAGAGGAAATCTCCATGTCTGAAGGAATATTCCCCTCCAAGTTGATTTTCTTGGAATAAGCTCCTTCTTGGTTGTCCTTTTATTCCACGTCCAAATTCCCTAAGGTTGAGAAGCTATTTTCGCTTGCAATCTGTTGTCCAGGATATAGCACCCTTGTAACCTAGGGTCTGGGGTTACCAACTTACTACTAACTTGCAGAAAATCAGCTTTACCAGAGAATGGAAAGGGAATATGAATAAAGTCTTGACTTACCTAATTACCGATGTTTGATCCAAGCTTGATCTTCTCCCTCTCCTCTTCTCTCTAAAGCTTCCAGGGATGCACCTCTTCACCTGCAAAGAGTAAATACTTCAAGTAATATCTCATGCATATATATATATATATATAAAAGGTTAGATGAATAGTATATCAAACATATAATCAAATACATTCATTAACCAAAATACATGAAACAGACTCAATACAAGATTGGAAGAAGAATTCTCTTTATTAACAATCGATGAATGAGATAAGAGTACAACCCAGCTTCTGAGACAAGGACTCCTCTGCAACCCAAGGACTCTGAGTTCTGCTACTCGAAGATTCTGAAGATATACCACCAACATAACTTTTCTCTCCAAAATTGATTGATTAGTCCCCACCCCAAGGCCTCTATTTATACTTTGGGAAATAGAGTAGTTTCGAAGGCTGGGATGGTTGAAACAGTTGGGATAGTTATGGATTAGAGCCCAACTAATCTCATCTAATCACATTATATATTTTTTAAATTCAAAACAAGGTGTATGCGACTATTAATATAGGAAACCCACGTATGACACACGATTTTCTTGAAGGAAACCCGCGTACGCAAGTGTACGCGGGTTGCAATGCAAATACTCGCGTATAGTACACAAGTTGCAATGCAGATAGTCACGTATGCAACTCAACACTTAGAAAAAATATATATCAAGCTGGTTTGAGGGTAACGCATCCTAGGTCATGCCCATCTATAATGTTTTGGAAACTTCAATCCTAATTTTCCCTTTTGTATACCAACATGAAGAATTTTGGCACTCGGACGGAGAAGTTCCATTTGGGATGATAACAGATGCCCCCTAATGTGTGAGGTTAGAGGGAAGTGATGGCCGAAATACATTATAATCATTATCTTGGAGAACTCAGAGATCCAATGGAGCAGAGGAAGTACCTGAAACAAATACATAGGAATGTCATATACAAAGTCATATCTGAGGATGTAATGTTCAATATACTGGAACACTAGCTCCTTTACAATATTTGGGTACATCATATGATACGGGTTCAAGACCACGTATATTAAAAAGGTGGATCGAAGCCACAATATACAATAATGATGAGTCTTCAAAGATCTGGGAACTGTGTAAGTGAACACAACACAATCTTGCGCAACTTAGGTCAGAGATATAAACCTAAGGTCTTTGTCAAAAATCCAAAATAACCAGTACAATCCGGGCCATGTGAATAGATGTGTCAAATTTGAACATGGATAGGATTCAACAGATTGTCAACCAATAGGTGATAATTGATACTGAAGCAAAGGAATTCACCAATAGTGAAAGTGAATCTTGAGGTACTATCGTCAAAACTCTAGGTCTTCTTCCTCAGGAAATGCTAATGAGAAGCCATACTATGATGAGGAAGGCAATATATCCTCCAACGGACCACAAGAGTGAATAGGAACTGGATAAAGGAAGGTAGACACAAGTAATATCAGATAGGACAATGATGGGATCAGGATAAAGATCAGATGCAGGGATAAATCCTTGAACAGTGAGCATGACACAGAGATGACCCAAGGCATCTTTTAACTTTACAGATAATACAACTAGACTTATATGTCATGTAGGAGACATGATCAGATTCCCCAGGTATAACGGACAAGTGGAGTAAAAAACTCAAAGTGATAGCTGAACTGAAATTGAACACTGAGACATGAGTATCAAAAACTATAGAGAGTGCTATGTTCAAGGATGACATGCTTCCACTGACTGAGAATCAAAAGAAAAATTCTTCCTTATCTTTCTTGTTAAATTTTAATGAGTCCAAGAAAGTCAACTTAAATCTCTATTCATTTTTGACAAGCTTGAAGAGAATAGGGAATAATGCTTGATAATGTTACTGATTCGTGGATTTTATGAGCCCGGACTAGTACATGCTCACTTGATTTTTTCATGTTTAGAGAGTCTAAAAACTCTGAAGAAGACTCCAGGGGGGTCCTTTTTCATCCATTTAGTCTCTTGAGGCCAAAAAAGTGTAAAACATACCACAGAATAACTCTCTTAACTTATGTAGAAGAAAAGGTGAACCTTTTTCATACTTAGTCAGGGAGGTCCGAAAAAGGTTAAATTACCACCTACCCAACGCTCCTTCGAAAGAAGCATATAGCTTGAGTTTTACGAGTGTGAAGGAAAGCAAGATCACTCGAAAAGATCCATTTGAGTACGAGGAACGGGGCTTCCAATAGTAAACTCGATGCTTTGTTCTTAATGTTTAACAAGCATGACAAAGACATAAAGTACACTCAGAATCTTTTTCATGTTTAAGTCCAGAGCACGAAAAATAGAAAGCTAATCTCATATCAGGTTTTCCTTTTCCATAAATTTAGTCCCTCGGGTCCAGAAAAGTGATAAACCTATGCCTGAGAATACTCTTCTCAATTCCATAGAAAAGAGAGTGATCATTTCTCGTATTATTCCACATGGTCTGAGAAAGAGATAACCTACCACCAATGTGGATTCCCATTCACAAATTCTTAACGAGCCTGAATGGACAATTTTACTTAGAATTCAAGTCTATTTTGAGGAGTTAGACCTGGGCCTAAAGAAACTCCATAAGGGCGAGGAGTATTTAAAGAGGATAGCTTGTAAAAAGAGACCAAAATGAGGCTCAATTTGGCGTGGAAAATAGATAAGGAGACTCCCTTGAACCTATGACAAATGCGGCATGAGTACCAAAAGACAATAAATGTGTTATAATCTAGGGTACTTATGTGAGGAAATCCCTATCCACGGAAGAACAATGGCATAGACAAGGTACTAATGGTTAAAATACCATAGTCCGTGGTCAAAGTAGTAATTCTATGTTTAAGACGGATTAGGTATAAATGCAAAAATGCATATGAATGACCAAAATCCTACCCTATCTGAGTGAAAAACAACTTCAAGTGACCTTAGACCTGTTTCATTGAAGAAAAACGACATGGTATTAGTTTGATTTTTATAAAAAATAAGAACTATAGTTTAAAACCCACTTTTGAAAAAAATTTCTATAAAAAGGTCAAAATATAAATCAAAACTCACCATTTGACATTTTCACCCAATATAGACAAGTTTTACCTCTGCCTTCAATTGCTCGGTGTGGACAACTCGATGAAAAATTCTCAAAACCGCAAGTGCCAGGTAAATCTACTCTCCATTCTCTTTCATTTTATCCAAGCAAATTTTAATTATAGGCAAAAAGTTGATGTTTTCAACCGTTTTCAAGGTTGTTACGATGTGTATGCAAGTATGATATGTAGACAGTTGCGTACACACGTTTTATATGTGGGTTGACCAAAATCAAGTCGCGTATGATACGCGACATGTCCGAAGGATAGTCGCGTACACTGCGCGAGATATAAAAAGGCTATGTAGGGCCAAAATCAAAGTTTTTATATGAATTTAATGTTTGATAATTGGCTTGTTAATAGGTTGAACCATGGTGTTGGAGTGGAGGGAAAGGGAGCATGAAGACATGGACCAAGATGCTCTTCAAAGTGCCCCCACTGTAAATGCTTTGCGGCAAAGTGGGCTACTTAAATTCTTTTGTACCTCACCTATGCGATCCAATGTCTGCTTACTAGAGTTTATGATAAACTACTGGGATCATGATCTTGGTTTATTTGACCTACAAAGTGAGTTTCTAGAGATTACCTTGGAATACATCTACTTTATCTCTGGTTTGTCATAACGAGGAGCTCTGGTTAACTTGGAAGGTACTGGTAGAGGCGGTGACCTTCTAAGTGTACAGAACTACATTGATACATACTGTGCGCCTGGTACTCAAAAGAGGGGTAGTTGAATCCCTATTGTTCATATTCACATCTTTCCATTACAGGTGTTGGAAAGCACTATAGTGAGGGTTACAGGGTCATAATCACTTCATCTTGCAACTTGAAACCAAATGAGACTTGTAGTGGAATGTATATAGGGATCCCTATTTGACTGGTGTTCGAGAGTGATCCCGATAATGAAGAAGCAACTCTATGATTGTAAAAGAGGCCGATGGAAAAAATTTGGTTATTCTAGCATATTGGTGGCCTTTTTCTTTGAGAGGGTGCCCAGTTTGAGTCCTGCAGTAGCTCTACCAGTTCGTTCTCCCCGTTAGCCTATATTTAGTAGGTGGGGGGGAATCTTCCTCCACCAGGGAGGTGGTGGATTGATTCAGAGTGTATACGACGATGAATTCTACTTATGGTGGGAGCGATAACTACCAGCAGTGGAGCAGTTTCCATATGTTGGGATATATTTTTGAGGTGACAACGACCTTGTCCTCCCTCCTGGAGGAGCATGGGGAGTGTCAGGTATTTTTGTTTTCAAGTTTTTCAATTTTTATGAATTTTTAATCATAAAGATATATACATATGTATAAGAGATTTTTAATCCTCTAAAATGTTAAAATGTAGATAATGGACCAGTCTTCCCTCTTGGGAATCCATGTATGTATGTGCATCCTATGGTAGGAGAAGATCATGGCTTGATTAGGGTCCTTGAGGGGAAGCTGGCTAGGCTTACCCAAAGAGTACCTACTTTAAGCATTGAGCATATTCCTGCCATTATGTAGGATCTAGTGGTTGGTATACCACCTATATGGATATGCCTTATGAGACGGGTAGCTAGAGCAGTGCTTGTGTACATCGATGCCGCTGAGGCTGCTGCAGCTGAGAAGGTTGAAGAATCCTGAGAGTAGGGTGATCAGGATGATCAGGGGGACCAGGGTGGTCATGATGACCAAGGTGTTCAAGCTTAGACCTAGGAGCAATTTATGGACTTCGATCCATTTTTTGTTATTATACAGTTATGACTGGATCTAAGGATCAGAAACTCGACCTATCTATATGGACATATATTCACACACACACACACACACACACACACACACACACACATATATATTGTCAGTTTTATTTACATGTGTTTTGTAATGTATCTGTTGTATATTTTGTATGGAAAATGTGTTAAGTGTCAGTCCAAGATATAATTAGCATATGCATCAGTTAATGAATTTTGATTTCTTGGAATATGATTGAATGTAATAAACTCAAAATTTCTTTCCAATAACCTAACTTGCATAAATTGACGTAGTAAAATAGGGTTCCACACCTGATAAGCTCGATTGAGTTGGGAAACCACTAGTTGAGAGTCAAGTCTGAATTCAAGCTGGGTGATGTCATGTGACAAAGCATCCCATCAAATCTCAATGAAAACCCTATATTTGGCCACATTATTGGTAGCAGGACCTAGGAAAGTGCCTCCAGAGGCAACTAGCTATCCTGAGGATGAGTAAATAACCCATGTAGCTGAATCCAGGTTACAAGATTGGCGATTGGCGCCATCTGCGAAACCTACGAACCACTCGGAAGACATCTGTAAAATCCAATAGATGGTATAAGAACACAAACTGATGAACTATTGTACATAAAGTTACATACAATAAAAATACAGGAAAAAGCACTAAGCCTAAGCATAGTACTTTTTCAAGTAGAGCCCATTTCTAGGCTCGGGCAGCTTATTCCCCTCAAAATCAGTTAATTCATATGCACCTTTCTTCAAAAATTTTGACACGACATAAGGTCCAACCACATAGACCTAAATTTCCCTACCCCCAGGGGTTATTTGTCTTGATCCCAGAGCAAGACAAGCTCCCCTTCAGATTAAAAAAAAAAAAAAATCCGAGGTTTGACCGATTTATCGTATTGGTTTTTGACCCTATTTTTATGAGTCTCATTTGCTATCAAAGCATCTCTACGCTGCTCATCTAGATGTTTTAAGTGTAAAAAACGTTCTTCAAGCTCATTCGTATCAAGTAACACATGAACAACATTCTTTAAGGACGGGATTTCACATTCAACCAGGGTTATTGCTTCCACCCCGTGAATGAGTTTGAAAGGAGAAAACCCTGTAGCAGTTTTCACATTGGTCCGATAAGCCCAAAGTGTAGGATACAACATTATGTGCTAATTAGAACGGGATGCATTAATAGTGTGCTTGAGAATAGTCTTCAAGGTTTTATTTACAGCCTCGACTTGACCGTTCGCTTGAGGGTAGAAAGAAGACGAATGTTCTTGTTTAAAACCTAGCATAGTGGTGAATTCAGTCATCATACTATTTTGGAAGTGATTGCCATGGTCAGTGAAAATATCTTTAGGAATACCGAACCGTGCGATAATTTGGTTGAAAAAAAAAAAGCTGCAATTTCCCCGGCATCTTTGTAGGTGGGCATTGCCTCTTCCCACTTCGTGAAACAATCTACAACGACAATGATATGTTTGTGCCCCCCATCTGAGATTGGGTTGCACATCACGTAATATATCCCCCACTTCGTGAAGGGGCCCACTGAGATGACGGGAAATAACGGAGTAGGATGCAACCGCATCTTTCTAGTGTAAAGCTGACAAGGATGACAGTGCTTCATGACTTCCATGTAATCTTTAAATATTGTGGGCCATAAATAACCAGCATGTAAGATCTTTTGGGCCGTTGCTAACCCAGATAAATGACCCCCACACGCTCCACTATGGGCATCATTTAGGACAATCTCTACTTCTTCATGGGTAATACATAGACGCAAAATAGAATCTACCCCCCTACGATATAAAGTATCTCCAATAATTAGGTATTTTTTTGCATGTAAGCATAGTTTGCGTCGTTCTTCCCATGAGAAGGCTGCAGGGTACTTCAGAGTCTGGATATAGACAAGTATATCTCTGTACCAAGGGTCAGAGGTGGAAATCAAAAATATGTGCTCATCTGGGAATGAGTCTTCTTCAATGGCTACATCTTCCTCAACTAGAAATTCTACGATGAGCTCAGTAAAAACTAAGGATTTTTTGGATTTGGCAGATTGGAAATCTAAGTCAAACTCCTGAAGAATGACTATCCATTTGTTGAATTTGCCTCCAACTATCCATCAGGACAAAACGCATTGGAAAGGATTAACATCTGTCACTACTGTCGTGGTCCTTAGTAAGATGTAGTGATGCAACCTCTGAACAGCATACACAGCTTCCAAGGCCAACTTCTCAACATGGGAATACCTAAGTTTAGGACCAGCTAAAGCACAGATAAGATAGTAGACGGCATGCTCTTGGAGCTTATCATCCTCCTGGACTATTACTACCCCTATGGTCGACTCGGATGCGGTTAGATACAATATAAAATCATGAGAGTAATCTGGCAGGTGCAGTAATGGTGCCAACAACAAATCTTTCTTTAATGCCTCGAATGTAATTTGTGTGATTTCATCCCATACAAATGGGGTGTCTTGCTTCAATAGGCACATGAAAACTTTAGTGATCTTGGCATAATTTACGATAAAAAGTCGAAGGAAGTTGGACTTCCCTTGCAGGCTTTGAGGCTAATTGATGGAATGAGGAGGAGGCAGATTTACTATGGCCTCAACTTTCAAAGGATCCACTTGAATACCTTTATTGGAAACAATGAATCCGAGTAGTCTCCCTAACTCGACACAGAAAATGCACTTGTGGGGATTCAAGCAAATTTTGTAGTATCTGCATCGTTCAAATATTAAACACAAGTGATCTGGGTGATCGATCCTCTTACGATAATGTGCTAGCAGATCATCAAGGTAAGGTTCAACAATAGATTTAATTTCATGAAAGGAAAAATTCATTTCCCGCTGAAAGGTAGCCCCTGCATTTTTCAATCCAAAAGGAATTTTCTTGTACGCAAATGTACCCCAAGAAAAAATGAAAGTTTTTTTATGTTGGTCTTCTGGTTTAATTTTAATTTGATTATACCCAGAGAAACCATCCATAAACAAAAAGACTTCACTCCCTGCACAGGCATCAACGATTTGATCTATGAATGGTGTGGGGTAGTTGTCCTTAGGACATGCTTTGTTTAGATCGTGAAAGTTAGTACAAATGCGTATTGTCCCTTGCTTTTTGTCGACAGGAACGGGGTTGGATACCCATTCTGTCAAAGCTATCGGGTAAATGAAACCGTCTTTCAACAGTTTTTCAACTTCAGCCTTAACAGCTGCCGCTTTAAGCGGATTGACAAGTCTAATTTTTTGTCAAACGGTTCTGGCATCAGGATATGTTCGGATTTAATGCTCGACTATTGATGGATCTATGCCTGGAAACTCCTCATATGACCAGGAAAACACATCGTGGAATTCCTTAAACAAGGCTGTATAGATCGCAATCTCCTCTGGAGAGCAGTTTGCACCGATATGTATATTTTCCACAATGTTTGAGTTTGTAGAGATGTTGATAGGAATAGTAGCAGAAATGTTTGCCATGTTCCCCTTAGCAAAGATTCCTTCCCTTGGTAAGGTATTAATAGGTGTATCAACATTGCCTTCCAGTCTCATATGGAACTCTTGGTTCTCAATCCTACTTAACTCTGGAATAAAATAGGATCGATGGTGAAGATCTTCACAGATCTTATCTCATCCACACATAGCTTCCAGAATGGATTCATCAGAAGGCAAAACCATATCTAAGCAGTCTCTAGAATGCAAAGATTTCTCTGCCCAAGCAGGCAGATATGATTCTTTCGGCTCCTATGAGACTACGAGAGGGATCAGAATGGGATCAACAGTGGTATGAATGATAGCTTGATAATATACTTCTGCTACCGATAAGGGCACTTCAGGTTCATGGTGGGAAGGAAGAACCCAATGATTTGTTCTATCAACAACCGTTGCAATAGACTTCCCTACACTAGTAGAACCTAAATAATTAATCAGATTTGGAAAATCAAATGTGCCCATCAATGATGCATACATTCCAACCCCTAATCTCTCTGAAGCAGGTTTAACCTGATCAACCAATGGAATAGTGGACTCATTAGTTTCCATGTGTCCCTTTCGAGTAAAACTGAGTTGGTCTACGGTAACCAACTTCCCTTCGTGCGGAAAAACTACTACCCGAAGTACGGTCGATGCAATAGCATACATGGAATAAGTCCAACTTATCCCCAGGAGCAAGTTATAATCCAAAGGTGCATCAATCACCTCTACCTCAACAGACACTGCCTTCCCTGCCAAATTTATTTCAAAATTCGGTAGGGTATCATGTGGACAAAATGACCTTCCATCAAAAGCAGTAAGTAGGGTGTTCAATGGAACTAGCTCTGGAGATCCAAGAGATTTCCAGGAAGACAAGGACATGACACATGTAGAAGCACCCTCATCGACAACTGCCCTTCCAATGGTTTTTTTTCCATGGATGACATCTATTGATAAGGATACATGATATGGTAGGTGAATTTTGACATCAAACAAATTAAACTTCGCCATGAGGCTCAATGAATCCATGCTACCTAAGGCTGCTAAGAGTGCATCTCGCTGGGCAGGACAACTCTGTAACACCTCTAAGGCCAGCATCACACAAGGGGTTTGGGCTAAATCTTCAACTACAGAGTAGTTGGATATAACCCTCGTATTGGGATTGTCCAAGGTTTTCTTGAAGATACATTTCGGTATCTTGGGCATAGGTTCAATAGGTTTTTCAATCATGAGAGGGTTAGAAGTTTCACCTGTAGACTTACCCTTCTCTGAAGCCTCAGTCTCATAGTTCTTGTTCCTAGTCTAGAGTGAAGTCTAGGATCAGACCATGTTGATATAATTTGGGTCAGGAGAAATTGGGGTGCCCCCTGCTACATTTGAAGCTGAGGTAGAATTCTATCCTTGGGGAAAAGGATCCTTCGGGACAGCCGGTTGTTGGCCTTTTAGCAGCTTCTAAGCTTGGTCAATAAGGGGACATTGATGGGTCAGGTGATCTTCCAAGCACAACTTACATGGGAATTCCACCTTCTTCTTTTATTTTTTCCCCCCATCAGCATTGTTTGTGGGTTTTGGCTTGTTTTGGTTTCCCTCACCTTTCTTACCTTTCTTCTTTTTCCCATTGGGTTGTTGATTGCCCTTCTGAGAGGATTGTGCAAAAACATTTGCATTTTGGGGACCAGGGTGAGAGGGAAGCCTTTGCTGCCTCCATCATAGAATGTTTGACAGACAACTCATGGATCTGTTTAGCCAAAGACTCTACAGTGGGAGATTTCATAGAACCAACCACACCATTGACATGGGGTCCAGGCTTAGGTTTCTCTACATTATGTGTTGGCCTTGGTGCATCACGAATGATTTCATATGAAATCCCAGACTAATAATATATCAAATCTAGCTACTGGTCCCTGAGGATAGCTTCTTCCTCATTGGTCACTCCCGAAGTAGATACATCCTTAGATATATATGGAAATAGGGATTTAAGGAACCATTCTAGTAAAAACTCAGGAGAAATAGTGGCCTTAATAAGGCTCTTACATCTTCTCCACTCTTGGATGTCATTCAAAATATGAGTGGCCTTGTCCTACTGAAAGGTAGACAACAAGTCTATCCCGAAATCATACCGGACAGGAAGTTGGAAGTGACTAAGGAATACATTAGCCAAGTCCCAAAAACTATCAAACACAATAGAGTGCAGTTCAATGTACCATTTTGTTGCGGTACTGGTCAAAGTTCTTTAGAACAATCTCAACAGAAGTGTATCATCGTTCAGTGAGTTGGAAGAGCACCACAAGTGGAAAGTGGTGACATGAGCTCCTAGGTCATCACCAACTTTTCCTTTGAATTTTGGGATATCCGAGGGTAGCTTGGTAGGAATGGGTGGCCAGGAGGAGTTATGTCTCACCAGGTCATTCATTAGCTTCATCAAGTATGGAAAGTTTAAAGTTGCCAGGAAAGGGAGCTTGGGTCTAACCGGAGCATGAAAAGTACCAGCTTGGGGATTAGAGGGACTTGCCCCCATGTTCCCAAATGTGAAGGTGGGGTTTCCCCCTGCTTCCAGTTGCGAAGTGGTCGAGCCACTTTGGAAAGGATTCCACCCATAAGCCAATGGATTGTTCACGTGCGGTGCAGTGTATGAGGTTTGAGCTGCCCCAGTCGAAACTGGGGTTTGGAACACAGTAGCAGGTATCCCTCCGCTAAAAAGCGAGAAAGGAGAACTCATGAAGGGAGCTGAAACTAGAGTTTGAAAACCTTTATCATAAGGATTAGGGTTTCCAAACTGCACCCCTACATACGCGGGTGTTGGATCTACATATGGAGTGGATGGGGGAATGTGCCCCCCATTTCAAGGAAAACCCTAGACAAATGATGAGGATCCTATAGGACCACTTTGAGTAGTGTGTGCGAAGGAAGTAGGAACAGAAGGTACACTAGGAATCCCAGTGACCACTCCACTAGAAGTGATTGCTAAATTTGTGGAATCTGGTGGTTGAACCACCTAGCTGGCTGGAGTTAAAGGTGTAGTAGGTATACTTGTTCTAGGGGCACCAACCGGGGGAGGTGTCACCCCTTCAGCTGAAGTAGTTGAGGTGGATGTAGAATAATTTTCTCATGTAGTAGACATTAGTCTTCCTAGAGGGACACCAATCACGGGAGAATTGAAAGGATGAACCTAGACGATCACAGGATCGTTTAGGTCAGTTAGAGGTGAATTAAAGTTTCTTGCAAAGTCGTCAGCCTGCAAGTCTTCTATATCTACTGTAGTTAAATCAAACTGGTTTGTCCTAAGTTTTGGTTCACTCGGAACTTCACTAACTCCTATTGGTTCGAAATAACCATCTATGTCTATTCTTCGCCTTTGAGGGGGAGGTGGAGGTTCCAAAGTATAAAGGAAAGAAAGGTTTTGCAACCTTTGAGACCTTCTGAGAGATTGGTCCTCCACGATTGTAAATTTGAATCTTTACACCCTAATGTCAACTAAACATAGATAAAACATAGAGCAATCACTACAAAATTTCCTAAAGTCTCAACGATCACAAGGGATATACGATATGCTTTCCCGAAGAAAGGTGAGAGACGGTTTCTTGACGTCCTTGAAGAGGGTCTTAGGCACAAGCAGAGAAATCACCCACTGCCATCCTACACTTTCAATAAGGGTTACCTTCCAAGCCCGTCCAAGGTCAACCAGAAATAGCCTTCTAGTTTACCTGTGTATAAACCCTAGATGTCAAAAAGACTAAAGGCTACCTTAACTATATCAATAGTTTGGGGGGACAGTCACAAGCCTGGTTCATACGCATGGGCAGGAAAGAAAAGCCTGAAACTCTGTCTAGGATATAATCCCCAAATGCGAAAAAACCCTGGTCTACATTTTGACAAGGAATCATAGGGTTATCTCCTCAGTCCAAGCCTCCACGCGGCCTCGTGCTTAACTCTCGTTTGAGAGGAGCTTCCTAAATACTACTAACATAGAAAAGGATTTACCTATCGATTGGCCCACTACGTCTAAATTTAAACACTTCTAGAGAGTTTACACTTCCTATCCCACAAATATATCCTAATCTAGTAGGTGTATGACACTATAAAACAAAACTTATCAATAAATTTTAAATTATAGCGTTCATTTTAAGGGTTGTTCTTAGTCAGAGGGTAAGTGGCGTGAATGACTGTGATATTATAGACTTGATAAGAAAAGTAAAAAAGGTGTATAAAATGAATTCCAAAACAAATTACAACTACTTAAAACAAGCTTCTTCTTTTTTTGTAAATATGAGCTAATGAGATTACAACTAAGTATGAGAAGACTAAGACATGTTTTTGTAATTTTTGAAATTTTTTTCGAAAATACTGAAAATAAAACCACTATATGCAATTAAATGCAAAAGTATCAAATGTTTTTTTTCACTTTTCAAATTCTTCAAAAAATTACCATTAGAGGAAATTTCAACTCAAACTGGGCCTCCCAAGGAAAATTAATAAAATAATAGTTAAAATAATAAAAAAACATTTATTAATTTTGGAGGGAGAAAAGAAAAAACTATTTTTTTGTTCGTATTTTCGACATATCTCCCTATGTTTTTACTCAAATTTTGATTGAAAGAGCTCTTTGGATGCATAATTAAATTACGCATCCAACGAGTACCCACTCAGCATACTTTTGATGGGCCTCGCTACCCCAAAAATAAAAAATACCTGAAAAAACGTGGTGATGATATCATCATCACATTTTTTCAGGTATTTCTTGTTTTTGGGGTAGTGGGGCCCATCAAAAGTATGCCGAGTGGGTACTCGTTGGATGTGGAATTTAATTCTGCATCTAACGAGCTCTCCCGATCAAAATTTGAGTAAAAACACAGGGAGATATGTCGAAAATACAAACAAAAAAAGTAGTTTTTTTTATGATACTTATCTCCAAATTTATATTAAAAAATTGTTTAAGAGGTGCTCCCTTTTTTAATTTTAAAGCATTTTGATTGGATAATACATGATGACATGGAATTTGTATTATTTTTGGAAGTCCCATTTTAAATTGAAATTTCCTCTAATGCATGCACCTAAATGCAAAATTTCTTGAGTATGTTTGAATAATCAGACCATAAAGAAAGAAATATGAAGTATAGCGGACTTGCAAGAACCACATTCAACCACTTAAGGAGGATACTTGGTAAACACCTAACTTGGGAAGAGATAAATGAATAAAATACACTGAAATCACTAAAGGACAAGTGACAAACTGATAGTACTTGAAAGCAGTACAGAGTACAAGGTATCCAAAATCCTAATCACCGACTCAGATACAAAGCACTAAACCTATTACCCAAATAGGAGAAACTACCTCAAATTGCTAAGTGAAAGAAGACTCAAACAATAAAACTCAAAGGCTTAATAAAAATCCCAAAGCATGGTGTATAGGACTTTCAAACTTACAAGAAGATGCCAGCAACAGAAGACCTTCCAGTAGAGCAAAATCCAAACAAGACAGGGACAAGCAACCCTCCTTAAAATTTTGTGCTGCTAGAATATGTACATGACTGTTGTATAGAGAAACTCGCATATTGTACGCGACTCTCTTATAGAGAAACCCACGTATACCAGTTGCTATACACGAATGTGTAGCACAGCAACCTGTGTATGCAACAATTTTTTTTTCAAAAAAGAAAAAATAACAAAGGTCTCTGGACACACTACTGTAAATCAAAGTCAAGATAGACAACCACACATAGAATCAGAGCAAAGACTGGGCAATTATCTACAAGACTAACCCATAGCAAGCTGGACTCCCCAGCGGAGTCGCCAGTTCTGTTGTTCAGGATATAGCACCCTTGTAACCTAGGGTCTAGGGTTACCAACTTACTACTAACTTGTAGACAATCAGCTTTACCAGAAAATGGAAAGGGAATAGGAAGAAAGTCTTGACTTACCCGATTACCGACGGTTGATCCAAGCTTGATCTTCTCCTGCTCCTCTTCTCTCTAAAGCTTCCAGGGATGCACCTCTTCACCTGCAAAGAGTAAATCCTTCAATTAATATCTCATGCATATATATATATCATAGGTTAGATGAACAGTATATCAAATATATAATCAAATACATTCATTAACCAAAATACATGAAACAGACTCAATACAAGATTGGAAGAAGAATTCTCTTCATTAACAATCGATGAATGAGATAAGAGTACAACCCAACTTCTGAGACAAGGACTCCTATGCAACCAAAGGACTCTGAGTTCTGCTACTCCAAGATTCTGAAGATATACCACCAGCATAACTTTGCTCTCCAAAATTGATTGATTAGTCCCCACCCCAAGGCCTCTATTTATACTTTGGGAGAGAGAGTAGTTTCAAAGGTTGGGATGGTTGAAACAGTTGAGATATTTATGGATTAGGGCCCAACTAATCTCATATAATCATGTTTTATATTTTTTAAGTCAAAACAAGGTGTACACGACTATTAATATTGGCAACCCGCATATGACACGCGAGTTGCTCGAAGGAAACCCATGTACGCAAGTGGACATGGGTTGCGATGCAAATACTCGTGTATGGTACGCGAGTTGCAATGCAGATAGTCGCGTATGCAACTCAACACTTAGAAAAAATATATATCAAGCTAGTTTGAGGGTAATGCATCCCAAGTGATGCCCATCTATAGTGTTTTGGCAACTTCAATCCTAAATATTTGTCCTTTTGTGTACCAACATGAAGAATCTTGGCACTTGGATGGAGAAGTACCATTTGCGCTGATAACACAACCTGAGATTTCTAGGGCTCTTGTATTTAACATGATTTGGCTGAATTCAAATTAGGGTCTTTCCCTTCCTTTCTAGTTGTTGGTTTTGGGTTTGAATTTGGATGCTTAGTTTGCTACCATCCTTCATTTTTAGCCTTCTCCTATTGAGCAATCATATTTTTTGGGAAATGCTTATGGAAGTGCCCATATTCGTGGCATCCTATACATTTGAATGACAACTGTTCATAGTCTAAATTTTGGAAGTGCTTCCAGTCACCTACTATTAGCTTAATGGATTCAGGGAGGCCATCTTTGAGACCCACTTCCACGTAGATCCGGGTGTAAGAATATTGGTCCTTCGTATATGCCTTATCAATTAAACATCCCAACCCATTTCCAATAGATCGCAGGGAGTCGGGGTTCCAACAATGAATCAACATGTTGGGTAAATGGAACCAAACCAAAACCGCTTTGGGGAAATCAACTGCAGGGTCAAAGTATGGTGTCCATAGGTTAACATACAACCCTTGTAGACCCATAAAATAAGGCTCATTTCTGAAAATCAATTCTATGTCATATTTGGAGATAAATTCAAAAAGAAAGAACAGTGTTCTGATTGTATAACAGGTAACATTATTAAAGATCGATGGTCTCCAATTATTTTGGATCCAGTTGTCTGTTGTTCATGGAGAAGGCAAGATCCTAGTGAAATAGCAAACTAGACCTTGATATTCTAATGAGACTGTGATACACATGGGATTCTCTCATGGAAGGAAAATCGCTAGGACATCATCCAGTTTTTTCACAAATTTTGGAGGGTTTTCTTGCAACCAGTTTCTTCCCTTGCGCTTTGAAAATGAATTTAAATGGTTCAACATTAGGAATAGGTGGAGGGGGATGTGGTGGGTCACTTCCTCCAGGAGAAATCATAGCGATCCCTTCACGAACAAACCCTAGGGAACAAAAAAAAGGTGTTTGTTCTTCTTTAGTATTGTTAATATGCATAGATTTTCATTATATTATATTTTGTATGACATCATCTTTCCATTGCTTTGATTACATGATTGTTCTTTAGTATTGTTTTTTTTTCTAGTGGAATCAACAAATGGAGACTGGGTTGGTACTTGGGTGACATGGGTTCCAATGATCCAATCCCACTACCACTATACCCCTAGGTGTCCCACACACCCCGCAAGCTTGGGACACGGGTAAATCCGGGTGTGATTTGAACGTGTGACCTCCAATTTATAACATGTGACTTCATATCAAGTAAACCTCCAATGAGCCACACTCATGCGGGAAATTGTTCTTTAGTATTGTTAATATGCATTGATTCCAATGATATTGAATTTTGTGTGACATTATTATTGGATTGCTTTGATTTCAGGATTGTTCTTCTTTAGTATTGTTAAAATGCATTCTTCTAAGAGTTTGATTCTTAAATATCTTCATATGGTGTGTGTTTACTTCTATGTTATAATGTATTCAATACAATCATGTCTCATCCTAATGAAAGTAGTAATTATGACAAGGTTGAAGGACTAAGAAGGTTAGCATGAAATTTAAAAACATAAGGAGAATGAATCATTGAACAAATGGAAAACCAAAGAAAATTGGAAATTGCTAATGAATTGAACAAATGTTTCTTTAGATGCTTGAACAAAAGAGTCATTTAACATGACCATATATTTATCTGCAACAAATGATGATGTCAATAATCATACTAAACTATTTGCACTTCAAGGGATTTGATCCCTCTTGGTGCTTGATAGAGCTAGAGTTGAGATTGATCTATGCTGGTATAACACTCTTTTTCATTAACACTTCATCACTAAGCATAAGAGTGAGAGTATACCTTTTTTCTCCTTTCTCATTTGTGTTGTGAACACCTGCCGATGAGAAATTATAGTGTTTCTAGATAATTCACATGGGATGAACATTTATTTCACTGTTCGAAGGATCTCAATTGAAAACCAACAACCCGTTGGGGTTGTAAGTATTAAGATGTGTTCTCACTAAGAGGGACATAGTAACAATTGATTTGAAAAAGAAACAAGCCAACATGTAAACATTTATTTGACAAATTAATAGATATCCAATTCTATCCCTCTTTTTTTGGTAACTAGACCTTTTATTTATTGTGAATATTAATGTAAATATATTAATATACTACTAATATAATATAATTATTATATATAGTTAGAATATGATATATTATATATATTTAATATATTAATATGTTATGTAGTTATTATATATATTGTATAGTTAATGTATGTAATATATTAATATTAATATTATAAGTTTAATGACGTTGATTATAGTTAAAATCAGCTTATGATCTCATATATTGCTCGGAAGGTGTTAAATGTACAACATCACGAGTCATTCTCCAATCCAATTTTGTGCAGCCGTGATTGGGATTCATGTCTTGAGGTAAGGAATCCTGAGTTGGACTCAAGAATGACTAAGCCTTATGTATAAAGGTTATTCCTCCCATATAGAGGTGAATGCTTTGATTTATCAAAGTGATGATGTTGTAAAGTATTCTTGGACAAGGATTTGAACTTGTGTGTCAAGTCAAGATTCTCATGTGGACCTCCAGTTGTAGTAGGTACCCATGGGGTGGACCTCCCATTTAGAGGTAATTTTTTGCATGTTGAAGCATTTAATGTTGTGTACTGATGTATCACTAACCATGGTCACCGATTTCTATTAAGTCTCCTTTAGATACTGGCCACCTCTGGAGTGGATTACTTTAGCATATGGTCATTTGGTTCGGAATAATATAATATGATCACAACATGTGATCAATATTCTTAGTATAATTCAATATGGTAGATAATTAAAGTTATCACATATTGACCATGCAGTAAAAATATAAGAGATAAAGATAAATGCATAGAGAACAAGATAATTCAAAATTTCTCATGAAGACACTTCAATTGATTAAAGTGAGCTTGATTAAAGCTTTAATTAAATATCAATGTATGCCTCAATTAAAAGCTTTATTTGATGATTCAATGTATGCTTTAGTTAAAACATCAGTTAAAGTATTAATGTGCATCAATTAATTAAGGAGAACTAGGTGATCACTTATGTAAATCAATCAACATGATTTCAGTTGAGAATTAGTTAACTAAAGTGTTAATAAAATGAATTAGTTAACTAAATTTTTTTTCTTGATGACACTTCATTTCAACTAAAAGACAACACTTTAGTTAAACTAAAGGACAACACTTAAGTTAAAAGATGACACTTAAGTTACAACACTTGAGTTTCACCTATTGCATGAAGACATTTAAGTTAGAATGCAAACTAAGTGATCCTACATAAGTTAAGAGGTGAGTTCATTTTGAATTCAGTCAAGCGTGATTTTATGTCAAAGAAGAAAGGCATGGCACATTGAGTGTGCATGATTGAAGAATCCTAGGTGCACCGAAACTATCCAAGGAAGAAATTCACTATGGTTTGCATGGAGATTCATTCCCCATGCAATGATTCACTATTCCTTGCATGGAACTAGTTTGACATGTTATTTATTATATTGAACTCATTGGAAATTTTATCTGATTGTTCTCTCTTCTCTATTTCTCTGTATGTACACCGAGGGTGTTTTGTGATCTCTTATCTTCTGAATGCAACTTGCTATTGTAAAAGACATTCTCTGTTATCTACCATAATTATACTGGGAATATTTGTTGGGGTTTTTCATCCTCGTTGTTTTGAGGTTTTACCTAGGGTATATCCTGTGTTATGGTTGAATGTTTTATGTGATTGAATGTTCTATTGATTCAAGTATTCAATAAATTTGCACTTAAATTTTTAAAGTTCAAAGCTAAAATAATTTGCACCAAAATTCAACATGGTATCAGAGCTCAAGGTGTGAAGTAGCTAATATTTGCCAAGAAAAATTGAGCCTACGTATATCCTGAGGAGTTGAGCACAAGACTTGAATACAATGGCATCGATCTCAATACGATCGAAAGACCGTCTTGAGGGAAATTCAAATTTCAACACTTGGAAGGCTAGAGTTATGAACATCCTGGAGGAATAGGAATTGGATGGATACATATCCACTTTGGTGGAGGATCCTACATCTAATGCAGGGAACACAAAATTCAAAAAAAAACAAGCTAAATCCAAACGGTTCATCTATGATTCGGTGAAGGACAATTTGATGTCTCTGATTACTGCGTTGAAGATCACAAAGGAATGTTTTGATAAATTAAAAAACCTACATGAGAAGAAGTCCCCAAGTCAAAAGAGGGCATTGTAGAATAAGGTACGAAACTTCAATATGGAGAAGGATGAGACAATGGACTCTTTCTTCACCAAGATCTCTTTGGTAAGAGATCAAATTTCTAGCATTTGAGTTGTGGTGGATGAAGAAATCTTCTTCAAACCACTATTGATGATCTCCAATACTCATGGGAGACATTCTTGAATGCAATTAATGGCCAAGAGATGAAACCTAAATTCATGAGGTTATGGCATGACTACCTCCAAGAGGAAGGGTGAATCCAAAGAAAGACTGTGTGCACCAAAGAAGAGAACCTTTCTCTCACTGCAAGGATGAAGGAAGAAATGAAACCCTTCTTTCAAAATCAGTTCTCTCATCCAAAGAAGAAGGGATACAACAAAATTTTTGACAAGTAAAATACTCGATGCTACAACTGAAACAAGAAGTTACATTTCTTAAGGGAGCACAAAGAAAATCAAGGAGGAAAATGAAGGTTTCATGCTTCTATCGCTATAAAATATGGAACTACTTATAAGAACTCATCCGATGAAAAATAATACGACCATTGGAAGGAGTATTTCCTTTAATGTGCACATATGATTGCTTAATACGTAGAAGAGCATTAAGTTTAATTTGCATGGGACCCTAATTTCCCATGTAGAGATTCACTACCTGTTGCATGAAGTCACATTAGAGGAAATTTCAACTCAAAATGGGCCTTTTAACTTTTATTCAAATTCCATGTCATCATGTGTTAGCCAATGAAATTGCTTTAAATTTGAAATACCGTATAGGTCTTAAACATTTTTTTAATATAAATTTGGGGATAGGTATCATTAAAAAAACTACTTTTTTTGTTTGTATTTTTGACATATCTCCCCGTGTTTTTACTCAAATTTCGATCAGGAGAGCTTGTTGGATGCGGAATTAAATTACGCATCCAACAAGTACATACTCGGCATACTTTTGATGGACCCTGCTACCCCAAAAACAAGAAATACCTGAAAAAATGGAATGATGATGTCATCATTCCATTTTTCAGGTATTTCTTGTTTTTGGGGTAGCGGGGTCCGTCAAAAGTATGCTGAGTGGGTACTCGTTGGATGCGGAATTTAATTCCGCGTCCAAAAATCTCTCCCGATCAAAATTTGAGTAAAAACATGGGGAGATATGTCAAAAATACAAACAAAAAAGTAGTTTTTTTCTTTTCTTCCTCCAAAATTAATAAATATTATTTTATTATTTTAACTATTATTTTATTAATTCATTTTAGGAGGCCCATTTTGACTTGAAATTTCTTCTAATGAATTTGCAAATGAAGAAAGAAGATAAAGACCTAGGGACTCTGGTAAGGCTCCACAAGGGAGCAAATATCAAGAGGGATCCCTCAAAACAATAAAAGATAAGTATTTGTATTTTGATTCTATCATATATAAATGGTTTTGAATGTGTATCATTGCAGTTATTTAGAGACATGTATTCCTAGAATTTGGAAGTATGTTATAGTATAAGATGTTGACCATATTTTATAAGTTTTTTTTTGGAAGATAGTAAAACTCATGAAGTACTTGTTATGATTAAGCAAGGTGGGTTCACTCAATGAACTTGTTACATAACGCGGCCGTTAATAGGATATTAAAGAATATCCATAATTTCACTAAATATTGGAAAATGCTTGCTAAAATTGTATTGATGAACCCCCTCCCAATATACCTTTCCAATTAAGAAAACCCCTAGTTTCACTAGATATTTTAGGTATCAATTTTATTAACCTTTTTTCTAATAACCCCTTTATATTGTATTATCAAGTTGAAACATACAAGATCCCTAAAACATCTTAGTATAATAAAACTAGGTGCTAAATAAATAATAATATAATGCTAATAATGATCCCACTAAGATTGTAGGGGTGTCTGATCAATTTGTAGGGTTGGATAGTGGAAGACCCAAACAAATAGTAATGGGGAAGGAAAAATGAATAAAAGGAAACCCAACTAAGAGATCAATGTCACAAGGAATGTAAAAGATTGAGTGTCCAATAGTGAGTGCAATGCTTAGAAAATATTTACATGTTTCCTTCAACTACATGATGAGATCCTGCAACAGTTCAACATTGCAGAAAAATTCAAGGTTACCCTCCGAAGAAGTGGCAAAATCCATGATTTTACGTACCTGAAAATAGAGAAGCTATTTGTAAGCCTTGTTCTCCGATGAGAATACACAGTAATTGAGACTCTGGTCAACTCCTGACGCTGCACTAGGGGAGCATGACTATCAGTAGTCCGAGATAAAATATTTCATAGTTCTTTCTTGTTCTCTAGGAATAAGTCACCAAGATGATTTGATGAGGAATATGATAAGCCCCAACCTTGTGTGAGATATAGGATGAATTGGTGGGAAGACAGGTCTCTTTGGGAGGCCTCCAAATATATGAAGAAGAATTTACTTTTATGAATCTATCCCATGATTTGAATGTTATTCCTTAGCCTACCCGAATAAAATAACCCCCAATATTTATATTACTATTTCAAATTAAAAACCCCCCATTGACCCCTTAATATGAGGAAATATATTTTTAGGTTTTTAGGAGTATTCAAACCCCCAATATGAATGGACATGTTATGACATTTCCTCTCTAGTGACACCCCCTATGTTATTAAGTAAATAAGGATGCAGGGATGCATAACATTCCATGTGTTATAAATGGTGGTTGTGCCGAAACATTGATTAAAATATGTATATAACTGTGTGAACCATTGCTACTGCATTAAAGTATTCATATGATTGAATTTCATGATTATGCAATGTTACTAATGATTAGAATAAATCTAGATTGTAGGGAAAGTCCATATTCTCTAACCTACAAAAAAATAATGACAAGTATTGAATGTGGAGACATTCTGATGACAGATCCTAAAAGAGAGAGGGATGCTCTGAAGTGGGAAAATTCTAGGATAATATTGGGGGGTTCCTATGTTTCTATGGGAAGAATCCTCCAAAAAATAAATATCTAGAATAAAATCCCTAATACTATTATGGAAGAGATCAAGAGTCCCAAATACATTTGGTTAGTCCTATATAAGTTCATGTACTGAAAGAAAAGAGGACAAAGATGAAGACATTCGAAAAGAAGGGAATATTTGTTGGTTATATCGAATCATCCAAAGCCTATAAAATATATGTTCCAGGTGAAAGACACATTGAAGTTGTTCAATATGTGACATTCCATGAATAATATACATTCAAGTAATCAAAATAGATTCAATATGACACCGACATGGAAGCACATGATAATTCCATAACAGAGGACCCAAATTCTGATTCTCCCCATTCAGATGTTGAGAGGGAGAAACCAAAAGAATTCTCATATTCACTAGCTCCTGAAGAACCAATAGAACTAGTTGATGAACCTCTTTCTAAGAGGAGACCTGTATGGTGCTCATATATAGAAGGAAGCAGATCACAATATTCAATAATCTTGTCATGGTTCTTGGGATTAGAGGTATGGTAGAAACCAAATAAGATTCTCTTTAGTCAAGGAAAATACATAGTAGAGAACCTGAAGAGATTCAAGACGATGGACTATAAGTCCATGGCAACACATATTATGATGAATCAAAGCTGATACTTATTTATGTTTGGAGGATATTTGTTGGAGGATCCTACTCGACTGGCCAACAAGGTCCTCCAATCAACCGCCAATAGTCAATCACATAAAAGTGATCGATTGGTTAAGTCGACGTAACTGCTTTGTAACTAAAGAACTAAATGTAATATAGTATATATAGGTTGATGATATATGATTGATATAGTTATCCATTACTTTTAACATATGTTCTGGATCTAATATGATACAATTTTTATTGTTGTTCCCTTTACTTTGGAGTCTTCTTGTAATTCCTCATCTTCTATATTTTATGCAGTTTATGTTTCACATAATCCCATAGATTACAAAATTTGTTCCATTTCCGGTTATATTGTTGGGATTTAGAATATGATTCCATGCACATACATGATAAGTGAAGAAGATATCAAATAATGGTGGAATCGAAAGGTGACTAACTATATCCAAAACTATGCTAGAAGAAATAAAGTTTCACTAGTGCAAGTGAGAGAAAGATTATTTACGGAAACACACCAGAAGTTCATCATAGTTGTCCCACTTGAATTGAAAAAGCTAATCAACCACATTAATGAAAAAAATAGACCCATCCAATGAAATACTATTAATGCACAAACTCAATAACGGTGGACGAACGAATCTGTATGAGTGGCTAGAGAACATATGTGAGGAATTTTGTGAAGAACAAGATATTGAGGAAATATCCTCTCTCAATGACGTTATGGAAATATTTTACGATGATATTCACGAATTGTTCTTCGTTACTATACAAAAAATTTTATTTAAATTCTTGATCGAACATGAAGTCGGCCACATAGTCGAACCGCGACCACCATTGGAGACTAGAACAACTTCAAATTGGGAGAAAAAATAGAGAAACTGGGAACATTTTATCCAAGAACGTCAATGGGAGTATTCCCTTAGAAAATGACTCAGCTATTTGAAATCATCTTTGTCTCCCTACAGTAGTCAGGTCAGTAATGGGGGGGTTGTTGACCATATGAAAATGAGTAGATAGAGAGATGACCATAGTCGACGACAAGAAAAAAAAATATGAAGCTTTCTAAGAAGTTTAATCTACCTCGATGAAACAGAAATATAGCCAGTTATATGCCATATGTAGACATTCAAAATATCAAAAGAGAGAATAGATTCAAAATATGAGATGAAATTAGAGATATTAGGAGTTTAATGAGAGGGAAAAGTGTTATGAAAAAACTGGAAAGAAAAATTGAGATTCCAAAAGTTCTTCCTAATTCGAGGGAAAGTCGACCAGTGAATGGAAAAGTTGTGGAGTCCACACTGATAGGAGGTCCTCGTTCGATGGATTTGACCCCATAGTTGAAAATCACAATCCTTGACATAGTGACTCATTTGTATGTTATACCAAGGCTTATATAGAATGGACCAAGTGTTAGAAAATTGTTGAACATGACTTGGGGCTTGGACCAGGTGACTGTATCATTGATAGTCGTCTCATTGAGTATGGAAAAATTTTGGATCGATTGATGATCCCAATACTAGAATGCAAGAATTGGATCACTTTTATGCCATACTATAGCCATAATTGTTTCAATCTATTCTACTCTAAATGTGTGGAGGCACCCCCCCTACCAACAATACTATTGATTCAAGCATTTGACCACTCAGAATCCTGACCCATTGGTGAAGTAGAAGAAGCTAAGTTGTCCTGAGAGTCACAGTCACTCCATATAGTAGCTCAGTATTCATGCAATAGGTTGTCAGCACCATTGTCTCCATTGAATTCATCAAGAAACATTCCAAAAAGGAAAAAATATTAATATTATCAATATGACTTTCACAACTCATAAAAATTGTTATATATATGATGGGGATGGAGGTCCTAAAACAAATTGGTTTGTATGTGAAGCAGTCTAGGAATTTAATATTGTTGTAGAAAACAATAGACAAATAGCAATGCTTATAGGATGTATATGTGACAGAGCACTAAGTTGGTACATGAATTTTATTGAAAATGGAGCAAAAAAGAAACAAGAAATAAAGAAGTTATTAGAATTATTTTCAATGCAATATAATAAACACTTGGTTGCACAGAAGATAAAAGATACAACGCAAAGGATTGGATAAATTATTTGTGAATATGATAAAATATTCAAATATATTCTCAATCAGATGCCAACCAAGATGGAAGAATTCATCCTTTTTTAATGGTTTGTAGCTTATATACTACCACGAATAAGGACGACATTGACCGTGTGTGAATTTATTACATATGATTATGCTCTCAAAATGATGTAAAAGGTAAAATCAAACACCGACCAATCAGGAGGGTCATTCGACTGATGGGTCGAAGAAAAGGTAGAACATATGCAACAGTCATTGCAACAACTGGCATTGAGGCATAATGATTTATGGTGCACCAATTGTTCGACTGAAGGACACACAAAAGAATCTTGTTGATACAACCAAGGAACTCTCTATGATGACAAAGGATCTTTTCCGGAAGAAAGAATATATTTGCAAGAAGAACCCTGAATTTTTCCTGAGGAAAGGTGACCTAAAAAATTTAGACCTGCTAATACATCACACTTTTGTGATATCTATGAATTATTTGAACCACATACTACAACTAAATTTTCATATAATGTCGATGCAGTCAAACTAAAGTGGTGAGGAATTTTTTCAGAAAACTCAACATATCACCGTCGTATGTATAAAAAAATTGAAACCAAGAACAATCAACATACAGTATACTAGACACAGACAAGGGAGAAAAATATTCATAGACAACATGAAGATAATCGACACAATGAGCAGTGAAATAAAGAAGGGTATAAACACTGTGTCGAATATCATGGCCAAGGACACAACAATTATAACCACATTTGAGGCAGCCTGAGATGCTTTGCTTGCTACAATGAAGAACATTTGAGTCTCAATTATCCTTGGAAAGGAAAGATGGATCTCAAATTCTGTACTAAATGTGGTGTCAGAGATAATTCCCTAGAGTATTTCCCCATCATGATTGAAAAACTTCTCAATAAATGGAATCTTATTATTTTGTCTGGTGTTCCCAAGAATGATATAATTAAACATAAGAATTTTGCAAATTGTTACAATACAAGGAACAAGACAAGTGATCCCACAAGAGTTCATGTACACAAACTCCCCCCTTAATCCTAATTTAGGTGAGTATGATGAAAAAATTGGGTCCTAAATAGATGTATCCATGTTAGGCACCCAAGTACAAAAAAATATTCAAAAAATAGAAAGGGAAAACCTAATGGGAAACACCTCCACAAGAGGATATAATTGAGATCCACCATGTGGATGGTAGAATGTATCTGTAAACTAGAGAAGATGACCAACCAATGAAGCATGATCTGATGATGAGAGATCATACTCCACTCCAATGAGTGTGATGAATTTGATGCTAGTTGACAACAATCAGATCTCTTCAAAAAACTAAGGTTTGACCAACAGACACCAAGATGGTTATTATAGTAAGAATTCTTCCAAATCATAGAAGAAAACACCATATAAGTCATCAATCGATGATGAAGGGAACTGTAAATACAACCTAATAAATCAAGTCAAGAGAAATGACTATGATTACCATGTATCATGGATGAAACAATATGTAGGAGGTCCTCAAAAAATTGCTCAAATGCTGCCATGACCAATCATCAAGACAAGCACAAAGTTGGTACCTTTCCAAGATGTTGTCGAGAATGTCTCTTCGTCAATGAATTAAAATAATGGGAACTGACAAATGGTAGTGGATACTTGAAAAGAAGATGTTGATGTCTCTAATCATGATGTTGAGCGTATCAGTATGTGGAGGATATTGATCATGAATACGATGTTGAATAGTAAGTTTCTGAGAACTCTGGTCGCTTTGAAACTAGTGCCAAATATGGTTGAGTAAGCTCCAAAATGATATCAATATATGGTATAGGATATAGCTCTTGCAACTTATCAGTAGAAGATTCATATGATGTGATGATATCTAGTGCTATAATATATTTAATACGATTAGTAGAGAAATCAATAAATATCAATAATGTTGATGAATCCCCATTAAAAACTAATCCAAATTTAGATAGCCTCAACATAGGATGAACAAGATTTATGATCCCTTGTCCATTCTTACCAAGGCTACAACTAGTGTATCCCATCTTTAGAAGTAATTTGGAACCAAATATTCAAGTATGCACCTCAAAGGAAGGTGTTGTAATCTAATGAATCAAATAAGGTGCATGTTTAATAATACATTTGTAGTGTCTTCCTCTTCATGAAGCCAAGGTTCGATCCACATCAACAACCCTTAAATTTCTAGTACATACGGGTACTTTAACTTGGTCTTCTGCCCTATTTATAGAGTGAGATGACCTTTAGGGCCATTGGAAATAAAATAGATAGATTCATAGCTCTGGAAAATTTTTTATGGGAGCCTTCATAAAACAAGATTTCCAAAGTTTGGTTGAGGTGGATATGTGGGAAGGGTTTCCGACTGAAGTCGAAATTTAGCAAGAAGAAGTAGTTTTTGTTTATATTTTGGACTACTATAAGGTTCCTTTTTTATGCACCAATATTTTAGGGGTGGAACATTTTTGGAGGGACTTCCAATCTCCTTGTAAAACATGGAAGTTAACACACTAGACTTGGGTTACTAAGAGCCTAGGAGTTGGTGTCAAATTCCTCTATGTATATAGAGGAGCATGGTGGTTGAAAAGTGGATTCCGCAAAGGATAAGGTGATTCCTAGTGTTTCATTGGAAATTCATTTATGCCTAAGGGATTCAACAAAAATGGAGGAGACTAAGTATATGAAGGATATTTCCGGAAAATAGATGATTAGTAACCCCCTCTTAAATCCGATTGTTTCTTTAATTTTTATTGATTATTATAATCGAGATTTATCCCTTAAGTGGTCAAGACTGAAGTGGGGTTTTAGAACCTTCTTCGGTTCCTATTTGTGTTCCTTATTAGTTTCTTGATCAATCTATAAGGATGTATGAGACTTGATTAGAATATCACAATTAGGATGTTGATATTTTTGCATTTCCCAAGGATTTTGAGTTCCTCTTTGACTCATAAGATGAAGCCTTCTACTTTTGATCATTATCAACTTAATCCTCAAAAGAAACCACTTGAGGATAATAGCGGAGGGAAGTTGAAGGGAGTTTTATCCACTCTTGAACTAAACTCGGTCCTATCTAGGAGAAAATCACATATGAAAAAATCCAACCCAAAGGCATCTATGGAAGTAAGAGAGGGAAAGTGACATGCAATTAAAGGGGTACTTAGAGATCCAACACCTTGAATAAATGATTTATCATGATCATTTTATCCTTGAATATCATAGGCTTATGGGGTTCCCTCAAAAGGTTATTCCTTAAAATGTTGCTTGTTATTCTTAAGCCAGACATTGCTTTGCTTCAAGAAAATATGTGTGTTCGTTCTTTCTCGATAGATTTCCTCTCCACTCTAATGAAAGGATGGAAATTGTGTTCTTCATATGCATAGGGATTATTGGGAGGACTTGTTTTTTGACGGAATGAAATATTTGAGGCCTCTAATACTTTTGGATTTCATGTAGGAATTATTCAAGAGGGAAAGGTGAAGGAATTTGATCAAGTATTAAGGATTGTGAATTTAGATGTTCCTTATAGTGACATAAAGTAGCTCTAGGAGTCCACAAACATCTTGCATGTCCTTTCAAGGGATAAAGTGATTGTGGGGGGGACCTCGATTTAATTTTGACCAAATATGAATTTTGGGGAGAGACATCTAGGGCTAACCCATTAGCATACTTTTTCTCTAATCTATTTGAAGAAATAACACAAGGTGGTTCCAACTTGGAGAAATGTTCATTGAGGTAGAGATGGAATTTCGAGAAGGTTGGATCATTTTTTAGTTGAAAATAGGGTGTTGAAGATTGTTACCAACTAGAAGTCTTAGGTAGGCTAAGATTTCCTCTTGGATCATCTTCCCATTCAATTGAAGTTGGAGGGGACAAATAAAAAATCCATTCTCCCTTCAATTTTAATCATACCTAGCTTAATGAAGACAACTTCGAGATTTTGTTCTTGAGGAATTGGAAAAAGTTTGAGATGAACAATGGTGACTGTGCAATGGTACAATGTTCAAATAACTTGATACAAATTAGAAACTTAGCCATGGAGTGGGCTAGGAAAAATGCATTTTGAAAAATGAAAGGATTTAGTGGTGGTAGAGGTAACGATCAAGAACTCATTTGATCCAAATGATAATGTTTTTTTAGGAAGAGTCTTTACAATTAAAATATTTGGAAGAGATAAAAAAAATTGTTTGGAAGCAAAAGAGGTAGAGTGGAGGCCTAAGAGAATATCTACCTACTTATGTAAAGAGGAGTACATCACCAAATTTTTCCATATGTACGCTCCTTATCAAAAACGTTTTAACACTATCTTGGAGCTTGAGATTGCAAACGGGTCATATCTTTTGAGAACCTTGCTAAGGAAAGGAAGCATCATTTTCAATCCTTATTTAAAGATAAGCAATCTGCAGAATTTGGGGAGATCCTAAAAGTTGTCAGAGTATTTCCTATATTTTTTAATAAAAATATGAGTTCCTTAATGGAAGTAGAAGTGGCTAAGGAGAAGATAAAATCAGTTATTTGGTATTTCAATAAGGCAAATCCTACGTTTGGATGGCTAGAATTTGGAATTTTACTAGGGTTTTTATGATCTAGTGGAGGAGGATGTTTTAAGGACAGTTGATGAATCTAGAATTTATGGAAAGATTATAGGGACAATTAATGCTAAATTCATAGCCTTGATCCCGAAGAAGAATTATCCTATTATTTCTGATAAATTTAGACCTAGTGTTCTTTGCAAGTTTGCGTATAAGAACATTTCGAAAATAGCTAATAGACTTAAGAATGTTATGTCTAATGTTATTGTGGAGAAGCAATTTGGTTTGATTTTCAATAGACAGATCCTTGATGCTATGGGGACCACATAAGAGGGGTTTCACTAAACAAAATCTCAATAAGTAGTTGGAATCAGTGATTAGGATTTACATGTCTAAAAATTATGACAAGGTTTTTTTTTTTTAAGACCGGTTTTGTTAGCACTGGAAATTTACCAAAGGTTGTGAAGGATCATTCCCAGGTAACAACAGAACCACTTTAGGAAAGGGAGCTTGATTCTCCAATTCCAGAGAGGTATCTCTCACAAATGTTAAACAGGGCCAGATATATGGTCACAAAATGAGTATCAAATTATCAGTGGTTTCGCAGACAAAACAAAGATACATTGGGCGATGGAGTCAAGATATCAAGGATATAGGGTGATATGCTTAGGAAATGATCACAGGAGTGAGGTAGTGCGTCGATCATGGTCATTATATTTGGGGTCTGGTGGTATAAATAGAAATATGACAATCCACTAACACAAAGCACCGCAGGGATGAATTCCGCACCAGCTTTGGAAGAGATTTTTTGGTGAATATCAGAGACAATGGTAGGAGAATATGATTATGAATTCCCAGCCATTATACACTAATTATATGAAATGAAGAACAACAAAATGTAAAAGACAACAGGAAAAACATACACATGAAAGGAAAGAAAGTCACAGACTACGATTGAAAGACACACAAGATTTCCTGTAAAATACATATATCCAGCATAAAGCTCTAAAACTTGTATTAATCCAAAGAAAGTACAATAGTATCATAAGTTCAAAAACAACCAACCCCTTCTCCTTCTGTGAGGAGGTATATTTATAATGTCTCGAACCTCCTAGACCAACATTAGAATCAAAATTTGTTACAACTGAAGAACAACTCCTAACAAACTCAAACATGGCATATACACCATGATTTACAGAAGACGGAAATAATTACAGACTATTTGAAAAATAGGCTAAAATCCTTTTCCTATGTATCTCGGTTGATGATAGCTATGCAAAATCTGATAGAGATGACGGCTAATACGTATGTCTTTGAGGGAAAAAAACTCTACGTGCTTCATTCTTGGCTAGCTTTAAGGCTGCATATTAAATTGTTTTGATCCATACAATTGAATTGACTTCCACAACTCAGAACCAGGAAAAATAGTGACAACCGTGTCGTGTGCTAATACTTTGAGCTCTATATTCTCTGTGTATGAGAAATAAGGCACTGTAGCGCAAGTGCCTTTAAAATCAACTAATAGTTCAAATGCCCCAACCAATTTGTCAAACACTATGGGGCCCGACAGGGCATGTTGCATATCCCCAAATTTGTTGTGGTCAACCCTACGAAGGACTAATATTTCCAAATACTCTTCCTGACTCAACAAGGGTCCCTTTTCTTCCCAAAAGAAAGGAATCCCCCTGCTTACCAATGGTCTGAATAACTTGATCACCTCTTTGAATTTGTGATATATCATATCAATCTTGGCCTGCATCCTGTCTATCATCCTATGTTTTCTAACCACCTTTCTAGCTCCAGAAATAATAGCAACTCTGTTTGGGATGCCATACCTGCTGGTCTATTCTTCTGAGAAGTTGCTTAGAAAATTGAAAGCATTCTGAGCTACCTTCGCAGATTTCTTGTGCAATTCTCCCTTTACTTTCGAAACATTCTTTTTGGATACTTCCAAGGCATCCTCCTTATCAAAAATGAAATTTAAATAAGGTCTGAACTTGTCAGATTCTGAGATGATTTTATCCCAGATCATATGCCAGCATCCATGCAGGGCCATTTGTCCAATCACTTGCTTCCTTAACTTGGCATTTTGTTCTAGCAATTCCTGACATATTTCCGTTAACTTCTTCTTTTCTTCTTATTTTTCCAAAGCCATATCTTCCAAATTCTTATTATGCTGCTTTAACCTTGTAAGCTCCACATCCCTTAGTTTTACCTGTGACATAGCATTAGACAAACATATGGTGTTTGTCTCCATATTGGGCATAGTGGCTGGAATTTCCACTACTTCTCCTTTCCCTTGGAGCTCCCTTTCCTTGGATGATAGCTTAACCTTTAAATGCTCTTCACTTTCTTTTAACAACTTAGCTTCTTTCTCCCATTGTTTCTCTTTCTCCTAGAATTTCAAAAGTTTGGCTTTGAAATTAGTCAGCTCAGTGTTCAAATCCTCCTTTTCCTTCTGGAATTCAGTCAACTCATCTGTTTGAATGAGCTGGGTAGAAGGGATTTTCAACTTCTTTTTAAGCACCTAAATTTCTTTTTCTTTCTCTTCCAGCAACTTCTGAGCCAATTCTCCTTTATCTTCCTATCCATCCACCTTTATTGATTCATCTTGCAACTTTTGAAATTGGACCTTTGGAGCCTTGTTCTCAACTCTTACTTTCATGAATAGATCTTGAGTCTTAGTTTTACTAGAATCCAGCTTAGACATCTGTAAAGTGGCTTTTATCAATATGGTATTCAGTATATCCTTGGTTTCTCTGTTGAGTTTTATGATATCAAAAGTAGGAACCTTCCCTAGGTTCACCCTAACCTCTGACACTTTATTTCCCATTGACATGGTGAGGCTCAGGGTGTCTGTAGTATGATATCTCACGGTCTTTAATTCTATGCCTGGCCTAGGTAACTACCTACTTTCATCATATAATCTCACTGTTTCATCGACCTTCTCTATGTATTTGTTTAGAAAATATTCTTTAGAAGCGTATTTGCTTGGGGTCTTCCCATCAAATACATACTCTTGCAATTCTAACCCAACTTTTATGGGTTCTCCTTGTTTCTGTTTTCCCTTTCCGTTGCTCATCTTCATCTGGACTCTCATACCCCTTGTCCTTACCTGCATTATATGTTGTTCTAGTTCCATTTTATGATTTTTGGGCGTGCTAGCTATGTCTATATCATCAGTATCCATAGGTTCTACATGGTCTCTCTTCTTAGTATTCTCTGAAAAAACTCACTAATGAAGAGACATATCTAGCCATAGCGACTATGTTGGATAGGTTCATAGGGGAAGAATTTTCCCTAGGCATGGATGAGGCAGAGTTTTGTTCCATGTTGGGATCCTTTGTTGTGTGATTAGGATAATCAACCTAGTTCACAACTTACCTCAGTCCAGATACCTCTATGTGTTTAAAAGGATTATTCTTATTAGCCTGTCTCCTTTTGGAGATCACCTGGTGTGGGTCGTAGTTTATGGCCTATGCCAAAAGGAATCCCATGCTCCTGAGTAGATATTCAACCATTGGTAGGGTGGCTCTAATTTTGACTGTGTATGGCCCCACCTTCTAAGGAAAATTTATCCCTAAACTTTTCCTAAAACTCAAAATGTGATCTTCTTCAACAGTGAGCCTCTGCCTGACCAACTCCAATGAAAAAATCTTGACTGTCAAAAAGGCGAGCATGATATACGGTTGATGTACAAAATCGTACAGTCTTATAATTGTTTCAAATTTGGTCAAAAACCAATATCCTATCCTCTTATTGGGAGATAGCTGCAACATTTTCTTCATCTCGGGAAACACCCTAGGCAATCTTTCTTGGAAGAAGAGGCCATATATCTCTGCCATCAAGAGGTTCAAGAATTCACAGTAATTCTTGGTCATGTCATCAGTGATTACTGACCTTGGTGCCTGAGAATTATCTTCATTATAAGACAATAAAACTTTCAATAAGAAGGATTGAAATCTGAACACTCTGGTGTTGTGGAAATCAGCTAACTGGGAACAAATGTTCTCAGCTAGAAACTCATCAAACTTAAGATGACATGACTGAAACGATTATCTGGGGAGTTCAGGTTCGATGGACAGGTTTCTAACACAAACAACAGACTCAACAATGGTTCCATGATATAGCCATTAGTATCTAAACTTAGGAACTGACTCGATAAGGTTATGCACCACTGGGATTCTTCATTAAATAGACTCATATCAATGGGTTAATACAGAGTGATAACTTTAGTGTTAGGTTTTGAACAAGACTTCAGGAATGCTTCCCTACTTTTGACTGTGCATTCTCGAAAAAAATGCACAAATTTTCTTCCTCACATGCTTGGGATGTATGGACAAATTCATCTGGGACATGGAGGGCTTTACAGATGTCGAGGGATTGAACATGGAAAAGGACTTTTGACTTGGACCTATTCATGATGACTCCTTCAGTGGCAAAAAAATTTCATGCACACCACTCAAAAAACTCTGGGCAATGGGGGGTTTGGTTAACAAAGAAAAGATGGGAAAATGACTTAAAAACACCGCAGGTATCTCTACCTTGGTCCTTAATAAATTCCAGTTTACCTTTAGCCGCTTCAACTACTTTTCTCAATAGAATAGTATCAAATATCTCTGCATCTTCATCTACAAATATTTCTTCCTCCTTCCGTCCACTAGCCCCTAATTCTTCATTATCTCCTATGTCTATCTCTTCTAGTCTATCCATTTTCAAAAGTACTGAGGAAGTATCAGGGATCCTACCTTGTCACATAGCATCATTCTTTGATCTGTCTGCACTGGAACTCTGCACACAGTCTGGGTGTTCATCAATCTTGAAGCTCTGGAAAAGACAAAACCCTTTTCAACTCCATGTAGACACCTTTATAGTTTTCTATATTACGTAACTCCCATGTGCCTCCGTCTAACCTGTGCCATAGATATTTTTCTTTGCAATCTAAGTCTTTGATCTGTAGGACCTCCCTGTCGATGTTTCAACATTACCCATGTGTACATATTGATTTGGGGGAATCCACATAGACCGTCAATCTCTGAACTATCCTCATCGGGGTTGTTCATTCCCGAGAGCTTTAACATTCTTTCGATCCCTTTTCCTTCAATCGCGTGAGCAACTCCTTCTTGTGAAAAGTCCCTTATCCATAGATCAAGATTTATCTCTCTTTGCAACCGTCAATCTTTGTGGACCTTACAACTTTTAGCACATTTGAAATCCCGACTCAATCCATGCTAGTTCAGATCACGGAATTTACCATGACCACAAATATATCTCCACCCTTATCTTTGTCATCTGATCGCTTCTTCCTTTAACACATTTCGCGATTTGAAAAAATTACTTTGGTTGAGCATGTTCACCACGCAAAAATTTTTAGCGCAGTTTATATGGTTTTGGATCAATCTCAGCTCTCCAGCACTGCTTCCATTTATCATATTCCATGAATCCCAAGGCTGCATTTTGCCTCGCATCTCCATTCTGCGGAATCTCTATCCGCCGTTGATCTTCACCTCCTTGGATCTGACCCATCGATTCATGACCTTCTTCACCTTATTCCTTTCATTACTTACTCTAAAGGTGAAATGGCCTACCATCATGGATTTGAAACCCTTTCATCATCTAACGATTCATCATGAGTGCTTCATGCGCCCTAGATATCCTAAAAGGGAACCTTCATGGTATTTCTAAAAGGATCATTTTTTGAAATATCCAATAACCCAAAAATATTTCAAAATATGGCGCTAATAGTTGGCTCCACAAAGGATGTTGTCCTCCCAGGGTAGCAAAGAACTTCATAGACCAGTAGTTGAATCCATTGACATCCCTAATATTCTATTTTATTTATCTATCTAAAATAAAATAAACTCTGACAAATGGTTACCTTCCCGATCTTAGGGCCTTATCTGTGGGATTCAAATCTTTCTGGCTCACCATCAGTGTTGGTTGAAAGTAAAAATATTTACACTATGATACACGGGATTCTTCCCCCTTACTCCAAATAATGTTTTAGGAACCTCCCATTCACTGGGCCTCCCTCATACCGTGACCCATATTGATATTGTAGTATAAAAGCATTGTTGCCCCTATGCGCTGCAATGATGTATGGACTTACCCATAAATGATCAAATTTACCATGTTTCCCTTTGTCCTCATGTGGGGCATCCCATTTTAACACCAAGTCATCAACCTAAAAAATGTCTTCTTTTATTTTTCTGTCAAAGGTATTCTTCATCTTCTCCTGATGTATCTGTACCTTATCATATGCCTTATCCCTCAGTTAATTTAGTTCAATAATCTGGTTTATTCTCCTTTGCATATGATTTGGTTCATCTTGTTGGTTTTGCTACAATTTCATAACTAGCACTCCGAGAGATGTTGGAAAAATCACTTCATCTCCATACACCAGTTGGAATGGTGACATCCTGATAGCCCTCTTTGTGCTGATTCTGTCAGCCCATAAAGCATATTTCAGCTTTGTGTGCCAAGATCGTTTATTCTCTTCCAACAGTTTCTTAATTATCCTCACCATACTTTTGCTAGAAGACTCTACCAGCCCGTTGCCTGTGGATAATAGGCAGTAGAATGATTTAGGATTATGTGATAATTACGGAAGAAAATAATCATCTTCTTAAAATTAAAAGCAGTTGCATTATCTGTTACGATTCTTCCGGGACAACCAAATCTTGCTAAAATAGTATTCTCCAGGAAGTCCATTATCACTTCTTCTGTAGCTCTCCTAGTGGGTGTCACTTCAATCCATTTTGTGAAATAATCGGTTGTTGTTAAAATCCACTTATGCTGCCCTGAAGAGTTAGGGTTTATCTCCCCAATGAAATCCAACCCCCATTATTGGAAAGGTGATTCGATTGATATGGGGTTGAGAGGGAGTGAAACCACTTTCCCTTTTCCATAAAAAATTTGGCACTAATGACACCTGGTGGTTTCTTTATACACATCCGAAAACAATGAAGGCCAATAAAATCCTGCTCTTAGAATCTTATTTGTAGTGACTTTCCATGAGTGATTTCCCCCACAGTCCCTTCATGGAACTCCCTTTCCATCTGTTGAGCTTCATTTTCCAAGAGACAATTCAGCAATATACCACCTGGATCCTTCCAATATAGGTGTTGATCTATGAAACATAATTTTACAACCTTCAACTTCACAAATCGGGCTCTCGTTTTGCTTAACCCCACAGGAGGTTGTAAATTATGCAACACATAAACAATATCAGCATACCAAGGAGAGATAGCAAAATCAGGTATTACCTGCACGTCTGCGTCTAACTGATTTGATTGACTAGCCAGAAAATTCAGCTGCAGGGAATCACAATGAGAATCAGTCATCATTTTAGCCAGTCCCTGTCCCTTAATCAACTTTGTTGGTTTTATTTATATGTCATATTCCAGAAGGACAACAATCCATTTGGCTCTTATCCCTTCCGTATCTAGCTATGTAGGTATACTCTTTACCACACTTCTAGGAACGTAGGCAATTATATGGGAGTGGAGAATGTAAATCCTGAAATCTTTTAAGGCCTTAACCAAAGCATACGCCTATTTTTCCATTATATCATAGTTTAGTTCTCCGTCTCTTAATATGATGTTCCTCACCTTGATCATTCTTCTGTAACAAAACAGTTGGTACAGTGTGTTCTGAAGCATATGAGAATACTAAAAGCTCTTTATTAAAATATGGACTCACCAGCATAGGGGCTTTTAAAATGGCTTGTTTTAAATCATTGAAAGACTTCTTAGCTTCCACTGTCCACTTTATTTCATGATATTTCCTCAACATATGGGTGATGTTCATCGGGATCTCAGCAAAGATGGGAAGGAATCTCCTTAATGAATTTACTTTCCCAATGAAATACTGTACTTCCTTCTTACTTCTTGGCTCCTCTACGTTCAGAATGGTACTCACTCTTTCTAGATCAATCCTTATACCTTCTTTGGAGATGATATTCCCCAAACGTTTTCCTTCTTACGGAGCAAAATTTGACTTCCTTGGATTCAATGAAATTCCATACTTTCTACATTTGAGGAAGACCCTTTCCAGATGTCTGATATGCTCCTTATCATACCTAGAATATACAGTAATTTCATCCATTTAAATCACCATAAACCTGTCTCTTTCATCTACAAAAGAAATATCCATGGCACGTTGGAAAGTGGCTCCTACGTTCATTAACCTAAAGGGAATCTTTGCATACATGAAGGTGCCCCAAGGTGTGGTGAAAGTGGTTTTCTCTTGATCTTCGGGTAGTACCTTTCTCTGATTGTAACCTGAAAACCCATCCATAGTAGAAATTCTTTCTGAACCTACCACTGTCTATAGTATCTGGTCCATCTTTGGTAAAGGGTAATTGTCCTTCAAAGATACTCTATTCAAAGTTATGAAATCCACACATAGTCTTATTTCTCCATTTTTCTTCCTAACGGGCACCAAATTAGCAACCCATTTCAAAAATCTTAGATTTGCAATTATTTTTGCATCAAACAATTTTTTGATATCCTTCTCAACAATAGGTAACAGCATGGGGTTAATCCTTCTGAGCTTCTTCTTGAATGGTTTTTCGCCGGGATTTATTTGAATAGTATGTTGTATGATGGAAGTGTCATACTCTTTGAGGCCATCGTACTCCATGCAAACACATATGTGTATTTCCTCATCAGGTTCACATACTCCTCTTTTTCTTTAGCAAGAGATTTCTTGGATATCCTTACAATTTTGGGATTGTCTTCGGTACCAATGTTCTTATTTTCAACAATGTTTTCAGCAGGTTTGACCTTAGTATCCCTGGGAATATCGTTTTGGTCAAAGAGTTTTTCTAAGGGAATCAAACCTCTGGAATGTGATTACTCTTCAATTGGACTATATCCCTCCCCCCTAAGGAGATTTTTAACTTTTCTGTTTCAATAATCTCTTCTTCATTTCCATTAACATCCAAGAGATTCTAAGAGTCAGCCTCTTCACCGTCTATGCGGGTATTCAAAATTTCACTAGACAGTTCTAAAAACCTTTTAATTTGCATGTCATCTTCAAAAACCTGCCAGTATTTGGTATTGTAGGGTATGGAAGGTCTGCTCACAATGTCAACCTTGTATTTTATTTTACCTTCCATAGGAGTTTCAAACTTTCCAGCTACAGTTTCCAACGAATATGCCACTGTATTCTCATATCTAGGGATCACTTGGACACTGTGTTCGTTGAAATAATTCCCAAACATATCCCATACCTCATTTCTATAGGCTCTCATTTGGGGATGCTTAGTCTAATAACTGTCATTCACCTGATTTATCACAAGCTCTGAATCTCCAAAAACATGTACTCTTTTAGCTCCCAATTCCTTCAAAGCATGCAAACCTAGTAACAAGGCCTCATATTCCGCTACATTATTAGTACATTAAAAAACCATATTGTAAGAATAAGCTTTAAAATCTCTGATGGGAGATATTATATATACCCCAGCGCCAGCTCCCACTTTGGCCACAGATCCATCAAAATACATCTTCCGCACTCCCTCTTCCTTCTGTTTCTTTTCCAAAGCTTCATGTTCGCTTATCTCCTTGTTATCCTTTTTACATTTATTGGGCATGGCAACCTTTGAATCACAAGGAGACACATCATTGAAAAAGATAGATGACCCCAAGTATGTATCGACATCGTACACGTGATGAATTTCTGGTTGATCTTGGTTGCTCACAACATAAGGTGATCTTTTTTTGCTATACAACCTTTTGTTTTCGTTTCGAACAGGAATCGTAGCATATGACATATCCATTTGCAAACTTTCCTTCAACTTTGAGATCCAAGATATTGACAGCAAAATACCAAATTTGGGGGGAATATCAGCCACAACAACATCCATGACCACAGTTTTGGATGGAAAATTATTCAAATACACAACCATGTCCTTAATCAAAAGCAGACATTTAACCCTTTTAGAATCAAATGAATACAGATCTTTATAAGGCCTTGTAATCTCCAACCCCAAACTTTCTACCACTCCCTTAGGCATTAGATTATGTGAAGCACCTGAATCTAGCATAGAATTATGCAATACCATGTCATGCACATTTAAACTCATATAAAAAGGTGGTAACTCTTCATCTTCACTATCCACACTATAAATCTTAGACCCCAAGATAATGGTAGGGTTGTCGTCTGTCAGTTCCAACATATCTGGGTGCGTTTCTCCCTAGTTACTGATCATTTTTGTTATCGTGTTCCCATATTCCTGATTTCTGAGTAACTCATTAAAAGGAATGGAAATATTCAGCGTGGCAAGTTCACTTTGTAGATTAAACATGGTAGACATTTTATCTGCATCCATAGGTGTTGTTTGTTTCGATTCTTTTATTTTCTGAGTTCTATCTTCAACTTCCTTGGGAACAACGAGTTCTTTCAGTTTTTCATCTCTCTTTTATGTATTTACCTGATTGCTGGAAGGATGATTTGGATTTAGTCTTCCTTTATTTATAACAACATCTCTACCCCTCAATTTGTTTTTTCTAACATCATCTATGGCATGCATATACCCCTTATGATATTGTTCCAACTCCCCCTCTAAATTATTGTCATCTTCTGGTGCAAACATATTTTGTTCTTCTTCAGTCAAATAGATTTTAGAATTTAGATCTCCAAAATGATGAATATGGTCCTCAATAGACTCTACACCATCATTATCATCCACATAATTTTCAGGGAACGGTGGTCTTATTGGTTGTTCCTCTTGGTTCCTTGGATTCCTCGTGTCTCTTTGTCTATTCTGTAGGGGTGGGGGAGGAATGGCCCTTCTAAAATTTGGGTTTCTGATATGGGCTTCATTATGTTCCTGATTTTCTGGCCTGGCCTCCATAGTTAACCTGTCCATTAACTTTTCCACGGCTTTCATCACCATTTCAAACTTTACATCATTAGGTGAAGAAACAGCGGAAGTAGAGGGCAGTTCTTCTCTACCTTTCCCCCTATCCACATCTACCCTTTGTTTTATCTTCCCACATGGCATCATGTTGGATTCTACTTCTAATGCATCTGTAAACATAGCAGGAAGGGTAGTTGATTTCCTTTCTCTTAACAACAAAGAAAAATCATTATCAAAGACCTTGACATAATGAAGTTTATCAGCACCAGGTGAAGGCTTGATATCATTGGGTATTGAATTATAGACTCTCATGAACCTACTGGAAAACTCATGGACTGACTCAAAACCTCCCTTCTTGAGGTTATTGTACTGGGACAGGACTTGTAATGGACTATATTTATCATCCCATCTTTCCAGAAATATCGTTTGAAAGCCTGCCAAGTTTGGGATAGACCTAGCAATTAGATCTTTATACCATTTATTGGCCTCCCCAGACAAACTTTGTGCAAATAGTATCATCTTAACATCCTCATGGTCTACTTCCTCCAGGTCGATAAAATCATCAAACTTCCCTACATGATATCTTGCATAGACATTCCCTTCTCCATCATACAGTGTGATTCTTTGTGCATAGTTCAAAGGAAGGTCATGCAGTGCTGCAGGTAAAGCTAATAGAGAAAACCTAGATGCCACCATTGGTATAAGTAGGTTAGGAGCGGGTGGTGTAGGATGAATAGCTGGATGATTCAGAACAGGTTGGGAGTTGGGAAACTAAAAGTTCTGAATAATAGGGGCGGTTTTCGTTGCTTTCACTGAGGTCTCAAGGTTTAACCACAAAGCGTCAAGAAGATATGATTCCAATCTACTAGGGTTAGTCTCAACTTTATTTAGGTCAGACTCAAACTTTGATTTTGACAATACTTTTTCAAAACTAGTTTCCCATTTTGACTCTGGTATATTATGTAAATATTGAGATGATGACGTACCAAACTAAGGACTATTCACATTTTCTTTATTTCTACTTCTAAGTATTCTTTCTGGATTTTCCACACTTTGCAAAGTTTTAGTATTAGGATTACCTCTCGTGTGTACTCTCTTGAAAACTAGGATGTCTTACGTAATACTGCTAAAAATGAATGTGGAGTCACCAGGGAAACATACAACCTTCTTGTGAATGTAGAAACTTCTGTTTTCCCGCAGAAATCTCTTTCTTGAAACTTTGCAATCCTTGTCATTCTCCCCAGGGCTGATATGCACTTTCATCCCTGGAAACGGCACCAATTTGTTAGCACTGGAAATTTACCAAAGGTTGTGAAGGCTCGTTCCCAGGTAACAACAGAACCACTTTAGGAAAGGGAGGTGTCTTCTCCAATTCCAGAGAGGGATCTCTCACAAATGTGAAACAGGTCCAGATATATGGTCACAAAATTAGTTTCAAATTATCGGTGGTTGGAAAATGAAACAAAGATAAATTGGGCGATGGAGTCAAGATATCAAGGATACAAGGCGATATGCTCAGGAAATTATCATAGGAGCGAGGTAGTGCCTCGATCATGGTCGTTATATTTGGGGTCTAGTGGTATAAGTAGAAAGATGACAGTCCACTAGCACAGAGCACCGCAAGGATGAATTCCGCACCAGCTTTGGAAGAGATATTTTGGTGAATATTGGAGACAATGGTAGGAGCATATGATTATGAATTCGCAGCCATTATACACTAAGTCTATGATATGAATAACACCACAATGTAAAAGACAACAGGAAAACATACACATGAAAGGAAAGAAATCCACAGACTGCAATTGAAAGACACACAAGAATTCCTGTAAAATGCATATATCTAGCATATAGCTATGAAACTTGTATTAATTCAAATAAAGTACAACAGTATCATAAGTTCAAAAACAACCAACCCCTTCTCCTTATACGAGGAAGTATATTTATAATGTCTCAGACCTCCTAGACCGACATTAGGATCAAAATTTGTTACAACTGAAGAACAACCCTTAACAAACTCGAACGTGGCATATACACCATGATTTACATAAGATATAAATAATTACAGACTATTTGAAAAATAGGATAAAACGCTTTTCCTATGTATCTCGGTTGATGACAGCTGTGCAAAATCTAAGAGAGATGATGGCTAATAGGTATGTCTCCGAGGAAAAAAAGTCTACGTGTTGCATTCCTATCCAGCTTTGAGGCTGCGTATTAAATTGTTTTGATCCATACAATTGAATTGACTTCCATAGCTCAGAACCAAGCAAAATAGAGACAACCATGTCGTGTGCTAATACTTTGAGCTCCATATTCTCCTTGTATGATAAATCAGGCACTGTAGCGTAGGTAGCTTTAAAATCAGCTAATAGTTCAAATTCCTCAGCCAATTTGTCAAACACTATGGGGCCCGACAGGGCATGCTACATATCCCCAAATTTGTTGAGGTCAACCCTACGAAGGACTAATATTTCCAAATACTCTTCCTGAGCCAACAATGGTCCCTTTTCTTCCTAAAATAAAGGAATCCCCCTGCTTACCAATGGTCTGAATAACTTGATTACCTCTTTGACTTTGTGATCTATAATATCAATCTTGGTCTACACCGTGTCTAGCATACTATGTTTTCTAACCACCTTTTCGGCTCCAGAAATAATAGCAACTCTGTTTGGGATGCCATACCATATGGTATGTTCTTCTGATAAGTTACTTAGAAAATTGACGGCATTCTGAGCTAACTCTGTAGATTTCTTGTGCAATTCTCCCTTTACTTTCGAAACATTCTTCTTGGCTACTACCAAGGCATCCTCCTAATCGTAAATGAAATTTAAATAAGGTCTGAACTTGTCAGATTCTGAGATAATTTTATCCCAGATCATATGCCAGCATCCCTTCCAGGACATTTGGCCAATCACTTGCTTTCTTATTTTGGCATTTTGTTCTAGCAACTCCTAACATATTTCCGTTAACTTCTTCTTTTATTATTCTTTTTTCAAAGCCATATCTTCCAAATTATTATTCTACTGCTTTAACCCTATAAGTTCCACATCCCTTAGTTTTACCTGTGACATAGAATTAGACAAAGAAGCAGTCTTTGTCTCCATACTAGGCATAGTGGCTAGAATTTCCACTACTTCTCCTTTCTCTTGTAGCTCCCTTTCCTTGGCTGATACTTAACCTTTAAATCCTCTTCACGTTCTTTTAACAACTTAGCTTCTTTCTCCCATTGTTTCTCTTTCTCCTTGAATTTCAAAAGTTTGGCTTTGCAATCAGTCAGCTTAGTATTCAAAGTCTCCTTTTCCTTATTGAATTCAATCAACTCAGCTGTTTGAATGAGCTGGGTAGAAGGGATTTTCAACTTCTTTTTAAGCACCCTAATTTCTTTTTCTTTCTCTTCCAACAACTTCTGAGCCAATGCTCCTTTATGTGCTTGCCCATCCACCTTTATTGATTCATCTTGCAACTTTTGAAATTGGACCTTTAGAGCCTTGTTTTCGACTCTTACTTTCCTCAATAGATATTGAGTCTTATTTTTAATAGACTCTATCTTAGACATCTATAAAGTGGCTTTTAGCAATCTGGTATTCAGTATATCCCTGGTTTCTCTGTTGAGGTTTATGATATCAGTAGTAGGAACCTACCCTAGGTTCACCCTAACCTTTGACACTTTATTTCCCATTGACATGGCCAGGCTCGGGGTGTCTGTAGTATGATCTCTCACAGTATTTAATGCTACGCCTAGCCCAGGTAACTGCCTTATTTCATCATATAACCTCACTGTCTCATCGAAGGTTTTATCAGCCTTCTATCTATATGTGTTTATCAAATCTTCTTTAGAAGCATATTTTATTGGGGTCTTCCCATCAAATACATACTCCTACAATTATAACTCATCTTTTATGGGTTCTTCTTATTTTTGTTTTCCCTTTCCGTTGCTCATCTTCATCTGGACTCTCATACCCCTTGTCCTTACCTGCACTATCTGTTGTTCTAGTTCCATTTTATGCTTTTTGGGTGTGCTGGTTATGTCTATATCATCAATATCCATAGGTTCTACATGGTCTCTCTTCTTAGTATTCTCTAAAAGGCTCACTAATGACAAGACATCTCCAGCCATAGTGACTATGCTGGACAGGTTCATAGGGGAATAATTTTCCCCATGCAGGGATGAGGAAGAATTATGTTCCATGCTGGCATCCTTTGTGGTGTGATTATGATAATCATCTCAATTCATAGCTTCCCTGAGTCCATCTACCTTTGTGTGTTTAAAAGGCTTATTATTATTAGCCTATCTCCTTTTGGAGATCACCTGGTGTGGGTAATAGTTTATGGCCTATCCCAAAAGGAATCCCATGCTCCTTAGTAGATCTTCAACCAGTGGTAGGGTGGCTCTGCTTTTGACTGTGTATAGCCCCACCTTCCAGGGAAAATTTATCCCTAAACTTTTCCTAAATCTCAGAATGTGTTCTTATTCAACAGTGAGCCTCTGCCTGACCAACTCCAATGAAAAAATCATGATTTCCAAAAAGGCGGGCAGGATATACAGTTGATGTACAAAACTGTACAGTCTTATAATTGTTTCAAATTCAGTCAGAAACCAATCTCCTATCCTCTTATTGGGAGATAGCTGCAACATTTGCTTCATCTCAGGAAATACCCTGGGAAATATTTCTTGGAAGAAGAGGCCATATATCTCTGCCATCAAGAGGTTCAAGAATTCATAGTAATTATTGGTCATGTCATTAGTGATTACTAACCCTGGTGCCTGTGAATTATCTTCATTATAAGACAAGAACACTTTCAATAAGAAGGATTGAAATCTGAACACTGTGGTGTTGTGGAAATTAGCTAACTGGGAACGAATGTTCTCAGCTAGAAACTCATCAAACTTAAGACGACATGACTGAAACGATTGTATGGGGAATTTAGGTTCGACCAGACAGGTATCTAAGACAAACAACAGAGTCAACAATGGTTCCATGATATATCCATTAGTATCTAAACCTAGGAACTAACTAGATAAGGTTATGCACCACTGGGATTCTTCATTAAACAGAGTCAGGTCAATGGGGTAAGATAGAGTGATAACTTCAGTGTTAGGTTTTGAACAAGACTTCAGGAAGGATTCCCTACTTTCGACTGTGGATTCTCAGAAAAACTACATAATATTTTCTTCCTCGTATGCTTGGGATGTATGGACAAATTCGTCTAGGACATGGATGGCTTTACAGATGTCGAGGGCTTGAATGGGGCAAAGGATTTTGGACTTGGACCTATTCATGATGACTCCTTCAATGGCGAAAAAATTTCCTACACACCACTCAACAAACTCGGGGCAATTAGGCGTTTGGTTAGCAGAGAAAAGATTGAAAAATGACTTAAAAACACCACAAGTATCTCTACCTTGGTCCTTAAGAACTTCTAGTTTACCTTTAGTCACTTCAACTACTTCGCCCAACATAATACTATCAAATATCTCTGCATCTTCATCTATGAATATTTCTTCCTCCTTCCGGCCACTAGCCCCTAATTCTTCATTATCTCCTATCTCTACTATCTCTATGTCTTCTGGTCTATCCATTTTCAAAAGTACTGAGGAAGTATCAGGGATCCTACCTTGTCATGTAGCACCGTTCTTTGATCTATCTTTGTTGGCACTCTACAAACAGTCTGGGTGTTCGTTAATCTCGAATCTCTGGAAAAGACAAAACCCTTTTCAACTCCACATAGACACCTTTATAGTTTTCTATATTACGTAACTCCCATGCGCCTCCATATAACATGTGCCGTAGATCTTTTTCTTTGCAATCTAAGTCTTTGATCTGTAGGACCTCCCTGCTGACGTTTCAACATTACCCATGTGTGAAGCTCTATTTGGGGGAATCCACATAGATTGTTGATCTCCGAACTATCCTCATCAGGACCGTTCATTCTTGAGAGCTTTAACATTCTACCTATCCCTTTTCCTTCAATCGAGTGAGCAACTCCTGCTCGCGAAAAGTCCGTTATCCATCGATCGAGATTTATCTCTCTTTGCAACCGTCGATCTTTATAGACCTTACAACTTTTCACACATTTGAAATCCCGAATCCGTCCATGCTAGTTTTGATCGTGGAATTTAACATGACCGTAGATCTATCTCTGCCCTTATCTTCGTCGTCCGATCACTTCTCCCTTTAACACATTTTGCGATTCGGAAAAATTACTTTGGTCGAGCACATTCACCGCGCAAAAAGTTTTAGCGCCGTTGATATGGTGTTGGATCAATCTCATCTCTTCAACACTTCTTCCATTTAACATATTCCATGAATCCCAAGGCCACATTCTGCCTCGCATTTCTGTTCTGCGGAATCTCCATCCACCGTCGATCTTCACCTCCTTGGATCTGACCCGTCGATTCATGACTTTCTTCACCTTATTCATGTCAGTGCTTAGTCTAAAGGTGAAATGGCCTACCATCGTGGATTCGAAACCCTTTCATCATCTAATGGTCCATCATGAGTGCTTCATGCACCCCAGATATCTGAAAATGGTGCCTTCATGGTATTTCTAATAGGATCATTTTCCAAAATCTCCAATAACCTGAAAATATTTCAAAATATAGTGCTAACAGGTTCTTTTGTAGACTAGGTTGAACTTACAAAAATTCAATTGGATAACAGGTTTTTTTGAATATGAAAATTTTATTGTTCTTATAAATGGATCTCTTTCAAGTGCTTTCAAGGCTTCAAGGGGTCTTTGGCAGGGTTGTCCAATGTCTCCTTTCTTATTTCTATTAATAGTTGGGGGCTTAGTAGGTTGATTGTAGATGTCATAAGAATGGGATTCATTAGATGTATTGAGGTCGTAGGAGTAAGTATCTCTCACTTTTTGTTTGTTGATGATATTATACTATTTGGAAGACGTAAATTAGGGAATCTTCTTATTTTAAAGTTATACTAGATTCCTATTGCAACGAAATAGGAATGGAAATGGATATTAACAAGTCTTGTATCATGTTTAATAGTCCGAGTAATGGTTTGGAAGTAAGAATATCTTAATTACTTAATATGAGAATTGATCGTTTTGATAAAGGTGTCAAATACTCGAGTTTATTTTTGAATCCTAATGCTTATAAAAAGAAGGATTGGGCTTGGTTGTTAAAAAAAATCGAAGAGAGAATTTTATGTTGGTGTTTCAAGTGGTTATCTCAAGGAGGAAGGTTAGTTATTGTCAAAACAATGCTTGAGAGTATTCATGTTTATTGGTTATCCATTGCACACATTTTGAAAGGAATTATTGATCATATTTAAAAAAAAGTGTTATAGGTTCCTCTGGTCTAGAAAGAGAGTAATGGAGGGAATTCCTATGGTCAAATAGAAAAGAATTGACAAATATAAGGATCTAGGTGGATGGGGTTTGAATAAGTTGCATGTGTTTGGTTGGGATTTAACTACTAAAATTCTTTGGAGGCTCTTATTTAATATTGGTTTGGGGGGAAGTTATCAAGTCAAAGTATCTTGAAAGAAGGGATCCTACAAAGTGGATAATATTTGGAAGAAAGTCTTTCGTATATGCTTCTAATGTTTGGAAAGGTTTGGTTATAAAGACCTATAACATTTTGGGTTCATGGGTTTCTTGGAAAGTTGGAAGATGTAATAAATTGATAATTAGTGAGGATCCTTGGATTGGATGCAGTGGAAATTTTAAGTTATTTGAGGTCCTTAGCCTATCTCTTAATAGATTAGGAATTTTTAGGTTGGAAGACATTGAAACCTTGGATGTTTAGATAAATGAAATTCAATTATGGAAAATAACAGAGGATTTGGAGCTTTAGAATGATCATGTAATCAAGTGGATGCAATATACTAACCTTCTAAAACATAATGCAATTAATCTTGGAGATTAACTTGATGGGATAAAATGGTCTTGGAATAAAGCTACATGTGTCCTTACTACCAAATTGGGTCATGAGGCAAAAATTAGTGAGGAAGTTAGAGAGGAGAGAAAGTGGTGTTGGAAAATTGTATGGAAGTTGATTTGTCCCCTTAAATATAGAGTATTTATTTAGCTTATGTTGGCAAATAGAATCTAAACTTGGTACAATGGCCAAAAACAAAACTATATTGGCCCTAGCTGGTGTTATTTGTGTCGAAATGCAAGTGAGAATATTGATCATATTTTTGCAACTTGTCCTTTTTCCAAAGTTGTTTGGATAAAATTTTGTCACAATTATAGTATTTATCGTCAATGGGACAACGACTCTTTATTGGATTTTTTTAAGCATGGATTTTTTATCGGTCTATTGAAGAGCATAGGGATCTCCCTGGTTATATTTTGTGGGGATTATGGTTAATAAGGAATATGCCAATCTTTGAAGGAAAGGATACTTAATTGGTAAATTTAACACATCAAATAATATTGTCTTTTTACAAAGGAATAAAGTTCTTTAATAGAAAAATTCCAACTGATAAAGGAACCAAGCATTAATTTCTCTAGACAGTGGGGCTTCTTTGATGGTGCAACCAAGGTCCCCCTAGAAGGGTTGAGGATGGGACTATCATTTTCCTTTATCAATATCATTATGTGGTGTTTAAATATGGAGCAGGGGATGGGACTAATAATAGAGAGTAATTATATTATCTATGGATCCTTCTTATTGTTTATGTTGAAAGAAAATTGAATAGTTTGCAGGTTATGGGAGACTCTAAGCTACTCATGGACTCGGATTTAGGAAAGTGTCAAATTTCCAACATGATCCTTGAACCAATAATGGTTGGAGTGATAGAAAATAAATATCATATTAATCACATATCCTTTGCTCATTTATATAGGGAACTCAACCATAAAGTACACCAACTCTCTAAAGATTCCTTGGGCCTACATGAGGACCTTTGATAGATTAGGATTTCAGGGATAACACCCTCCAAGAAGTAGTCCAAAACTAATTGTTTAATGAAGTCTTTTATGTTCAAGTTCTATTTAGAATTTAGATAGGTAGTTTCATGAATGATCAGTAACTATCAGATGATGTATATTCAGTTTGTAATGTAATTTTGAAGTCAATTTTTTGGATTTCATTAGAAAAGATGAGGGTCTAAGTATTTGGTGTTATGTTAGTCTTGAAAATGTGTTGGCATGCTTGAAGACGGTATTTTCATTTCTTCTTGACATATAAAAATCAATGGTTTTTTTCTTGGAAAAGAGAAAACCCATGATTTAAGGTTCCTTCAACAAGAACCTTTTTCATCTTTTGGTGATAATTTCTACTCAAGATTCTGATTCCCCTATTCTAAATTATGATTCAACTGCTTTACATCCTTTGTCCTTTGAATTTGTGCAATTAGATTTTTACTATGACCTTTTAGTGAGAAATTTCATCATCCTTTTTTAATAAAATCTTTACATGTTTTTCTCATTAAAATTTTGAATTTGCAAATCTAGAATATTTTGTTGATTTTTTGTTATCAATTTTTTTTAAATAATAAACTACATTATTAAGGTATACATATTTTTTCCATTACATTCTTCTAATTTACTTAAAAATCTAAGCATAATATTTTAAAATAATCATGTTATTATTTTATGACAATTCCATAAATACTATATATATTAATTTAATAATATTTTTAATATTATGAGCATAAATACTATATATTATTTTAATAATACCTTTAAGTCTCATAAATAATATAGTATTTATATATTATTTATAATCCCATAAATCTCAAGCTTCCCTATTTGCTTTTATTTATTTTCACAAAAATACCCTTCTTATGTTTCTCTTTTCTTAAAATACCCGTTTAATCTTCCTTTTCGACTTACTTTTCCAATGATGATTAGTGTACACGTACTTTTGTAAACCTTGAACGAATAATAATCGCTTAATATAAAAAATGCACACACTTTTCTTCTTAAAACTCATTGGGAATTCACTAAAGAGTATATATAATGGCAAACACTAAATTATCTTTATATATACTCTTTATTTATTGTAAAGAAGAATTGAAGAAGAAGATGGCTTCAGAAGAAGAAAGGCTATTAAGAAGAAGATGTAGGAAGGTGGTGGTTCAAGTATTATTCAATGTAATGGGGTGAGACGATCTCGCAATTGAGGAAGTTGTAATGATCAGTATTATTCAATGCAATGTGGTGATACTATGGGCTATGTGTGAAAAAAAGTGTAGACAACGGTGGGGGTGGCGAGCTGCAAGGATGCAGACATGGGCGGTGGGGTGGTGCAGATGCAACCAGGGGTGGTGGGGCGGTGCAGATGAAACCAAGGGATATGGTGGGGAAAGTGCAATTATTTATTAAAGCATTAAATATGTTCCTCAACCCTGATATTTTTGTCGTCGGGCCAACAATAAAACCCTAATTCTATCAATTAATGAGCTTACAGTTAAATTGATTTAAATATTTAATAAAAATACGAAAATATTATGTCTAACGTTAAATATGCAAATTGAAGAGAAATTTATGGTCAATCACTGGATTAATATGTAGTCAACAGCTAAACGAATACAATATACATGTCATGGCCTTCGGCAGGTATAATATATATATATATATAACTTTGGACGACACTAAATTCTAGGGAGGTCTTTGGAGCCTCTCTCAAAATACCTAGGGAGGTAATTATAGGAATTGGAATCTCCTGCAAAATAGCTTCCCAAGTGTGAAATAGTTACTCCTCCGATGAATTATTTATGCGATTGAGTTACTCTTATGAGTGAATCATTTATGCGATTGAGTTACTCCTACGAGTGAATTATTTCTTTGATTGAATGTCAAGAAAATATAAAAGAAGTTTCCTCACATGGGTGTAGACTGATTGGTGAAGAAGTGAAGTGATATGATATATTGTAAAGAGGTTATAAATTTGAACTTTGATTAGCCCTACCCCATGCGTATGGGTTGTGTGGGTGCACCTAGGAGTATAGTGGTAGCAGATGGAAATCAACACCATGTCATGTGAGTACGATCACCTCCTTGTTGATTCCACTAGCGCACGTGCACACACACACACACACACACACACACACACAAGAGGTTTGTTTTGAAATGATAAGCAATCAAAATATTAGAATGGTAACCAAACACTTGGATCCAACAAGCATTATCATGCCTTGGTGCCAACCAATAAACATGGTATGAATTTTGGTAACTCTCTTAAAATAGTTATCTATATTTACTTCATGTAATACACCACATATAGAATTAATGAGGATAAAATATTTAGTTAGGTGGCCTTAGAAGGACTTAGGGGTGGTGTTTGATTATGACCTTGGTCCTTGTACTAAAGCCCATCAATGCATGGATGTGCCCTTATTAGGGTCTGTGGTGGGCTCTTATTAATGGGATAGTTCTACCATGGCACATATTTCATGATCTTTGGGAGTGTTATTTTCTTAGTTTTATTCATTTTTTTCTTACTCTTGTCCCATTCGGCGTTAGAGGAGGCACTTGCATTCATTGCTTTGACATATGACATTGGTTGTTTGTTGACTTATGGAACCAGATGATTGTGTGTTATCCTCAAGGTATTCTCCTCGAAGATGACAAGAGGTTCCTTTAACTAATTTTTCGGTGACTAGACAATTATTATGTCTTGTTTCTCCTGCTTGAGTTGTTGGGGGGGGGGGGGGGGTTCTATGCCTTCACCTAATGTTTCTAGACATTTTGAGTTTGATAGGTTTTGTCCCTACTTTCTCGGCCTGCTCCACTATCTATTGGGTTAAAAATTAATTGTCAGCCCCTTTGGGAAATTATATAACACATTTTTGTATCCATTCAAGAGGGATCGCCGTTATCTTCTCTTGTTGACTTACCCATTCATGAGACGTGTCTAGTGGCAACAATAATTAAATCTTAGAAACCGCTCTTAGGTTGAGGATTTTTCCCAAGGATTGTTTGGGGTTGGGAATGGGAGGGGGTATATATCAAGACACCCTAATTGTATCTTCAGGACTATAGGTTTGTAAGTCTATTATGGATTCAACTAGGGACTAGGCCCCTAGATGTTAAGGTTAGGTGTCAAAATATATTGAAAGGGACTCTTACAACAAGTTTTCCCTATACTAAGGGTTACCTAATGGTAGTTATGTCCTTAAACTGTAGAGGGTTTGGGATACCCTCCAAGAAGCTATCCCTTTAAATAGTAGTGTCTATGCAACATCTAGATGTGATTCTTTTACATGAAACTCTCTCATGTGGTGATTCCATTTTGGCATACTTGAGGTCTCTCCTGCCTAGTCAGGATTTGGTAGGTCTTGATGCTATTGGAATATCTAAAGGAATTATAATTAGGCGGTTCGCTAGATATTTTTTATGTACTAATAGATGAGTGATTTTCATAGCTTTGGGAAAATTTCTCTTCTACAAAGAATTCAATCAGGTTTTTACCATTGGGACAATCATATCTATCGACTCATACATGCTAAATATTACTTCCTAAGGAATGTGCAATTATCAGTTTGAGGGCTAGTTAAACTCTAAAAAACAATTGCATGGCTAACATTACTCTCCAAGGAGGGTACATTGTCTCGTCCCCTCCCATCAATCTGACCAACAAAGGGGGACATGAATGATATGCAGGGCTATAAATTTATACCTGTGCCTATATTACGAACTTAAAAACTATTTAAATGTGTGCAATGCATAATTAAAATATACATCGGAAATAAACTCTATCAACGCATGCACAGCATGCTCACACCAACATTTTTATCACAGGAATAATAATAAAACAATCACACACATAATTAATCTCATTATCATGTTATGTACAAGCCTCCTACTGAATAATTCAAGATGACCATTCCATTCAAATTAACATGAATAAATAAGCATTCATAACACATAAATTGGGCATAATTAAAAACACAGTAAAAATTTATCTTTTAATTGAAGGTGTCTGTAACACCCCGTTTTGACATTTCTACCTGAACTACTATTATATGTTGTAATTGTTTGATTGTGAGACCTCGTCGGTTTGATGACACTGTGGACATATGGTTCTATTATTTTGCCGATATATATGTGTGTGTGTGTGAAGATAGTATTATGGTCGGTAGTCATGTTTAGATATGTATCATGTGTTAATTATGTCAAATATATGGAAATTACTGAATGATGGGTACGTGGATACCGTTACAGATATATGTTGAAATAATGAATGTTATGCCAGGTGCATGGCGAATGAATGAGTTTATTGTTGTCATGTTGTGATGAGATATATGTGTACATATCGAGGATTATGCACGATATCCTATATTGTATGTCGAGGACTAACTTACAGGTTGAAACGGCTAAGTGATAGTTGGATCCTACGAGGTGGGAGGACCTCGGGGACATGGACTTCTAAAGATAAAATGGTATGCGAATGATGCATTATTTACTTTCGTATGGGTATTATATTGTTTATTATGATGTATGTTATGACATGGGTGTGGTAGAGTTCCAGGAAACTCAACCGCCCAGATCAGTTATACGATGACAGACCGAGTACAAGTGCAACACTGTTGTTATGTCGAGTAGACATAGTCCCTTGTTCCATTAGGGGGGTGGAGGATTTACCCACTGTTTATCCCCGAAACCCAGAGTCATGGGAGGGCTGTGCTACGGCGCGCTCCCCAAGGTGTGTGATGATGACTGGTGGTTGCCTGCTGGGGAAGCTTGGTCGATGTGCTCGACACTTCCGCTTACAGGTTCTAGCTGGAACTGGTCATGGCTTGACATTCCAGGGTAGTCCAGTAGAGGACAGGATAGGATGTGGAAGTTAGTAATGATGTAGGTAGATAGATGTAGC
>LPNX010287431.1:402820-484628 GCA_001517045.1 Pseudotsuga menziesii
CAGTTTTAAATAAATGTTCATAATGTTAAGGTCTCTTAATAATATTATTATTAACTTGAATAATAAATGTCAATTGAGTGTGAATGTCGATTAGTTAGTCCTACTAAGGCTAATATTAACTTGTTTATAAGTGTAAAATAATTATGAATTATGTTAATTAAGTTTAACTATAATTAAGGTTTGACTAGTGAAAGTGGTAAATATTTCCATTAATGATCATTAAGATTAATTAAAATTAATTTGGATAAGGTAATAAATAAATATTAAGTATGTAAATGATCTTTAAAATGTTTATATTGTTGAATGTGGCACGTACATTAAATGTTTCAGAGAGTTTTAATTAGTCAAAACATAAATAATTATTGAAGTTGAATGATTGTTTGTTAATCAATAAATGAGCATGCATTAATTGTTAATTAAATTAAATTGGTGAAGTGTGCAAGTTTAAACTATATATAACATTTATTATTTATTAATTAAATGGTCAAATATTGAAAAAGAGTAAGGATATGTTTAAATTATTATATTAAATAAAAAGGATTAAAATTTATTGAATTGGAAGTTATGGTTCGGAAGTGACCCCAACCAACACCTTGCAATATTAATTTAATATTTAAATTTGTCCAAGTCAACTTAAATTATTTCAAATTAATCCAAGTCCAAGTTGAGGGCTCAAGGACTTAAATGGTAGATGGAAGGGGGTTGGATAAATTTATGATGAAGATAGGGGTAGTAATGGGGGAGGTTGGCAAACATGGGGATAAAAGGGAGAAAGGAGGGAGGAGAAGGGAAGGATTCTTACCTTAGTTTTTTTGAGAATTTTTGGAAGAAGAGGGCTGCAAGGAAGGGATTTTGTTGGAGATTGTTATTTTGAGGGGATACAACAGCTTAGGGCTTGTACTCGGTTTGGGATCGGGGGTCCAAAGGGGTACCTTTGGAGTTGGGTGGTCGACGAGACCTCGCCAGTTGGCAGGGTGGCAAGACTGGTTTGGACTGGTTGAGTTTCAGAACTTGGGAAATACTTTTGGCTGCAGGGAAAAGCAAGGAAAAACGACAAGCAAGGATAGCAACAAAGGTGGATCTACTAGCTACCTACAGGTATTTTCCAGCAATATTATGGCCAATTCTGTTTATTAAATTTTAAAAGTTTATATGGCAAATTTTGTTTATTAAATCTTAAAAGTTTATATGCTGCGATCATCCTTGCTACCTGCATAGTTAACATTAAATGGTTAGAAGTAGATAAAACAGAATCATAGATTTCAAACTGCATATATATATATATAGTGAATTTTCTGACTGTAATTAAAACTAAAGGAGACCCAGTAGGGGCTCTACAGTGTCCAAGAAACTGGCTATGGAAGAGCTATGTTCCACCAAACCGTAGGTCTTTATCCAGCCTATATTATTTCATCTAAGAGACCACCCCTGAGCTGGTCTATGTATCCACTAAGGAGGAACTACTCAGGCTCACTCACAACCATAAGGACAAATACTCATGCTAAGCCATCACACAACTGGGTTTGTAATTAAGAAATAAAGGAGGTAGGGAAGGAGATAGCTAAGACAGTGAGCTCAACCATAGATCTACAAGAATCTTAATTTGGACTCATATAACCTTGACACCCACAATACCTACCACACCCAACACAAGGAAGATCCCCTTCTCTGGTACATAATACCTTAGGCACCCCTTCCCTCCACTGCTCTTTAGGGTGGGAATAAAAGGGTCCAAGATTCCAAAAATTCAGATATTATTTCCTTCATTGGGTTTATCAAGCACTTCCAACCTCTGAACTCTCTCCCACTATGATCCTCTCTTGGATTTTCCCCCAATTATGGCCAAGTGACCGTGAATCGGGAAATTCAACTTCCAGGCTTGTAAATATAGGGAATCCTATGGATTTTGGGCCTTTGATAGTCTCAAATTCACCCCATGGTTTATATCTATGTATTCCCCACTAGATTTCACCGTCCATGTGAATTTTTGAGCAGTTTGAGCACTTCAAAATGTGGCTTCTTTACAAGTTTCGATTTCTTCAATTTCACTGTTGGGAATTCATAACAAGCTGGAAATTGATGTCTGATTGTTAAAAAGTGGAGTGGGGATGATGGAATATGAATTCACATGAGTAATAATTACTTATGGGTCAAGAAAACCATGCCCTTACTCATCCATACACATATTTGAGTTTTCCCATTCTTCATTAATGCATGAGCTAATTTCTCAACTACCATCTTACAACATAAATAAATGTTAACATAGCTAGTCAAGATGGGTTCTCAAGATGACAATTGGAAACACAGTGTTCAATCCCATAACCCCTCACCTATCCCTAGTGGATACACATGCCCCCTCATTTTAGTTGCTACCATAGCCATCTCTTGGTATTTTTATTGCATTATACATATTTACATATTTTACAATTTTCCATGGCTTACTAACACATGGTTAATAAAATATAAAATACTTGCCTTTAAAACCTGAGCATTCACTAAAGGGGCCTTGGCCTTCATATCCACACTAGTATTCATACAACGTGTATACACAATATTTACATATAAAGCCAATGCATCCTAAGGGTCAAAATGGGGGTATTACGTACATTTGGTTATTCAAAGGTGATTTCTCTTGAGTTTCAATTGATTATATGCTTGTGCATGTAATTATGCTTTACTTAGTTACCTATATATGTAAACTTGCATCTCATTGATCAATATCTTCTGCAATTCATTCATTGATGTATTATATTTGGAATTCAATTGATTAATGGAGACTACTTAACTTAGATCTTTACTTGAATTCTCTCTTGATTTCTACGCAATAATTTTGAAGTCTCATCTTTGATGAGCTCTCTTTATTAGATAATTGAATATTATGTTACTCTAATACCTTTGTATTCTCTTTTATGTATTACTACTCCATTCATCTTCTAGATCAATTGGTTCAAAATATCGCATGGTATCAAATCCTTTATGATTCTAAAGAAGTTGTATACAAGTTTGTGGGTTGAAGACAAGTATTAGAACACATCAATTAGGATGGATCAGTCCCCACAAATAATCTTGAATCCATTCAATTATTATGAATGGAACTCGCTTTTAAATATTATGTTGTGGAGGGGATTGAGACCAAGCCAAATTCCGTTGTTGAAAAAACAAGATGGTTTAACCAGATGCATGAATATTTTGGATTGATACGTCTTTTGATTTCTCCTAACCTATATCACATTGATGATGTAACATATCCTAAGGAAGTCTGGACTAAGTTGGAAATACTCTTTAGGAATAATGATTAGGTGAAATGACATTAGTTGGAGAATGAGCTCATCAATTTGATCCCAAGTGACTTTAAAACTATCGAATACTTCTTCACAAAATTCAAATCATTATTGTTGCAGTTCAAGTTATGTGGAATAGATAAGAAGGATGAGTAGCTAATTCTCTCAATCCTTTTCAATTGGACTTCCAATACTCAGTGTTTCTTTCTACCTTCCATGATACCAAACTTACATTTGGATTTACTTGGAAGAATCCTACATTGGATGCCTTTGATACCTCCCTTACCCATGAGAAAGATAAAGTCATTTGGATGGGTTCCCTATGTTAATGTTTGAGAAAATATGAAGATATTTGAACTTTAAAACTTTAATTGTAGATAATCTGAACACTCGAATGAAGATAAAATTCAATCACACAAAACATTCATCCAAAACACAAGATGTACACTCGGAAAACCCTCAAAATAATGAGGATGAAAAACCCAAGAATTCTTTAGAGTATTATAGATAGATTGTAGAGAATGTCTTTTACACAATAACAGATTGCCTGATAAGAGAGTGTTGAATTATTGTAAGTTTAAAGAATATTCTAAATATATATATATATATATATAGTGGTCCCCAATGCTCCTATTTGGAGAATCACTTGTATTAATTTGTACTCCGATGTTCCTATCGGGAGAATTAATAAGTCATGAGGAAATCCCCTCCGTTGTAAGTCGAGTCATTAGTACCACAGTTGTGGTTACTCAAGCCTACATAACAGAGTCAAATATTAAGTGAACGAAAGAATATAAATAGAGGGAGGCGCTCCTCATTTGACACACACACACTCACTTGTGTAGCGCATAAGAGAGAGAGAGAGAGAGAGAGAGAGAGAGAGAGAGAGAGAGTTGTCACTGGAGAAGGAGGAGTAGTCTTTTTGGGTTTTGGCTTTTATCTTTTTGGGGCATCTATATTAAGGAATATTTTGTTGGGGTTTTCCCTTTAGGGTTTTCCCAGGATAAATATGTGTTGTTCTTGTGATATTGTTTATTTTAGTGATCTTGTCTATATGATTTTGTTATGAAATTGAAATTAAATGTTGATAATATAGCTTAGCATATGGATTTTTAACATGGTATTAGAGATAGCCTAAATAGGACAACTTTCACAAGGTGAAAAAGCCCCCTCTCTCTCCCCGGAAGAAATTAGGTTTTCAGGAAATTTTTTTATTTTTCGAAAACTGCTTGCATAGAAAGTTGCACTATCCCAGAGTGCATCTATTAATCTTGGAATCGAGGTTTTTGGGTGAGTGAGTCTCTGGGAAAGTCAAAACCTAGTTTGACAGATACACCAAAAAATAGTTGGAAGATGTAGAGCTAAATCTCGCAAGTCTGATTTGGAAGGTGAAGACTTGAAATCTCCAGAAACCAAGCACACCAGTCAACTCGCCTCAATCAAGCACATCTCCTGGTAAGTTCAGTTTCTCATTCCACGGAATTTTAGTTTTTTGTGATTTTCTGACAAGATGGCTCCAAGCACCAAGCTTGAGGACAAGCTAGAAGGCATAGAGAATTTTCGATCATGGAAATACGGGATGGGTCTCATTCTCCAAGAGAATGATATTGATAAGTATATCAAAGAGGAAGTTACAGAACCTAAAGAAGTTGAAGCTAAGGAGAAGCACAAGAAGGATATGATTAGGGCACAGAGGATTATTGTTGACTCTATCAAGGATCACTTGATCCCTCAAGTGTCATCCAAGAAGAATCCAAAAGAAATGTATGATTCCCTATCTAGAATGTATGAGGGTAGAAACATCAATAGAAAGATGAATCTAAGAGATCAACTGAAGAGCACCAAGATGATTCACGGAGAATCCATCCAGGACTACTTCATAAGGGTTTCTCATATCAAAGAACAACTAGAATCCATTGGAGAAAAAATTGATGAAGATGAGATGGTTATGACTGCTCTCAATGGTCTCACTAGACCCTGGGAGTCATTCTTCTAGATGATATGTGCTAGGAAGGAAAGCATGAATTTTGATGTTGTATGGGAAGACTGCATTCAAGAGGAGACTAGAGTGGCAAATAGAGAATCCCTACAAAAGGAGGATGATCAAGCCCTAGCCACTCATACCAAGAGAAGAAGAAGTCAACCCAACTTCAAGAAGGGAAACAAGAGGGAGTATCAACCTCCCAGAAATTTCCAGAAGACAAGAGAAAGTATCCCCGATATGGACTACTCCGGCTTTCAATGTTTTCATTGTGATAAGATAGGACACATTGCCAGAAATTGTCCTATGAAGAGACAAGAATATAAGAAGAAGATCAACAACAACAAAATACATCATGCTCATTTAGCTGAACATGAGGACAAAGAAGAAGAAGAGGAAAGACCTCCAAGCAAGCAAGCAAGAGAAGAAGATTCAGAAGAGTATGTATTATTCTCAGCACTCTCCGGATCTATAACTCCTAGAGAAGATACTTGGCTTATTGATAGTGGTGCTTCAAAGCACATGACGGGACAAAAGAAAACTCTATCAAGACTTAAAGAAAAGAACTCTCCTCAGAAATCATCTCTAGGATATGACTATCAATATTCGATCAAAGGAACTGGGGAAGCAAGCTATAAGCTTGATTCAGGAAATCCCCTAAAGATGAAAGAAGTACTATATGCACCAGGTCTAAAGAAGAATTTACTTTCTATATTAGATTTAGATAAGAAAGGATTCAAAGTTGCATTCTTAGATGGCCAAGTACTCATGTGTCCCAAAGGGAAGAATATTGAAGATGAAGTTATCATTGGTGAAGAAGAAGGAGGCTTGTATAAACTCAAGGGACATTTAGAAACAACCCTTGTTCATGAGTCCACTGATCCTAGTGAACTATGGCATAGAAGGCTTGCTCACATAAATTACAAAGCAAAGATGTTATGATGAAAGAATACCAGAATGATGTCCAGGATATAGTTCCCAAACCAGAAGGAAAGAGTATTGCATGTGAACAAAGTAGTGACAGGATTTCCAGACATGAAGATCAAACATGAAGGCATTTGCAAAGGATGTGTGAAAGGAAAGAACACCAAGAATCCATTTCTGAAGAGCGAAAAAAAAACAAAAGGTATGCTAGAATTGATTCATTCAAATGTGTGTGGTCCAATGTCCTCCACATATTTAAGTGGTTTCAAATATTATATTACCTTTATTGATGACTATTCAAGAAATACATGGATCTACTTCTTGAAAGTAAAGAGCGTAGTGTTTGAGAAATTCAAGGAATTCAAAGCCTTGATAGAGAATCTTTCAGAAAAGAGAATCAAGACACTGTTGGAATGATTTGTTGGCGAAAACCCACCAACAAAGCCTCATCAATAGGGGTTCTCACTATGTCGACGCCCAACTAGCGCGATCTCCCGAAGCACCGGCCCGGACAAGTTTTACCCTAACCAGCAACATCCGTAGAGCGGACGAAGTCTCACCCGAGATGTTCATGGGAGAACTGTCGGAACAAAGTTTTTGGTAGTAAGAAGTGAGGATATGGGATCCGATGGTAGACAACATAACTATCAGATCACAGAATTAAGACAGTTATCATTAATTCATCTTCATAACTACATATCTACCAAATCACATCATTCATTTGTCATAGCAGTGTTAGTGTAGTAGTCTCATCCATAAAATAACTTAAACCATCTTATAACAGAAATGCGACAGAATTGGAATAGGTCACATCATCATCAGTAAATCATAACAGATTCAACACACTTCTCATTGATATCGCATCAAAGAAAATAGGAAGACAGAAGACAATATTTATGCAACAACCATCATGTCATATTAATTCTGTGCAACAACTCCAAAACATATCATTCTTCTCCACAGCAGGAGACCAATTACATCCCAAAACTCAAACAGATTGCAGATAAAATAGATGACTCATCAAAACAATAGACATATTTCACTAGATCTCAGACTTCATATCTTTGATGATCTTTCTCCTGTCAATGATGTTATTTTTCCAATTTCAAAACAAGCTCTATATATATAGGCTTGCACCTCTACATCGAAGGTCCACTTCTAACTAACTTCTAATCACTAATGACCTAAGTCCACAAAACTTGGTCAAATAATATATTAAGTATTCAAAACGGTTATCTTTCCACCCATCGCATTGATCTGGCCTTGCGCGGTGTCGCGTGAGCTTGCGCAGCTGCCACGATGCTGCACAACTCACTTACCAAAACCCCTACCAACCGGGATCATCATTGTGTGGTTATAATAATTCTTTCCTCATTAGATTCAATGTATGGTTGCCTGGTTTAGTTTCCCCCCTATGGATCTAAGCAAGTATGGCCCTCATTTCATGTCATTCACAACATATTAGTTATCCGGATTTCATATCATGTCATTTTCACTAGCCATGTCACCCATTTCCATCATATCTCCATTTTGCAATTAACTAAGTATATGTCATGTTCTAAGGTTTGTACATACTATTACTATGCATGGTGCCTGATTAAAAGTTAAAGAGTCAAGTACAATAAGAGAAGTAAAACAAAATGTTAAATCTAAGCAATGACCCCTTGTAAAAAATCTAGGTTACATATGTCCCATGTTGTTAGCGTCCTACCCTAATCCCTTAATTTATCAATGTACAAGCCCATAAGGCCTATTAGATAGTTAGTGGATAGCTACTTAATGAGAAATGACCATCTTTATTAAATAAAGGCCCCTAGGTGGTTGATCCTGATTAATATCAGGACCACAATTAGTTAGGACTTTAGATATTCAAACAATATATATAGAGTAGTAATATATGTAATGCTTAGTGAACAATTTCCATTGTATTTGGAGCTTTTCTCTTGGAGTTTTCCCCCTTGAATATGAGAGTGAACATAGTTATCTATTTTATCTATTCTCTCTTGTATTTTTCTATCATTTCTCTTCATTTATGGGTTTAAGCATATTACAAGTGGTATCAAATCACTTTCTTGAGCAAAGCCATAAATTTGTTCTACTTTTTGTCTCTTTCAAACCAGACATCTTGGTATTTTCACTCCAATTGTTTTTGTTGCCAGGATCTCAAATTCAAAGGGTACAACAAAAACACACAAAGGTAACTTGTGTTTGAATTTTAGCTTCCGGGTCACTATACTTTTGTAGATGTACACTATCGAATTTAAGAGAATTGTTCCTAGGGTTTGGCTCTTTCAAACAAGTCATCTTCGCATTTTCACTCCATTTTTTTCTAAAGTTTCAGGTTCAAAATCCGTAAAGTACATAAAGGACACGGGGAAGTAACTTGTTTCCAAATTTCAACTTTTGGGTCGCTACCCTTTTGGGGATATACTTTGTGTAAGTTAGACAATTTGAATTGACCGAAGAATAGCCTTAAATAGGCATTTTGGGTAAAACTATTATATCTAAAGTTTTTAAAATAAAAATTGAGTGGTACTAGTTGTATTGGAAAGAAGACAAACCAGAGTACTTGTGATAACAATTTCATAATTGGAACTAAAAAATTGGACACGTGGAAAGTCATACAAGTGCAACCTTTCAAGAAAGCAAAAATTGGCAAGTCTTGGGAAAATTATCCTAATTTTTGCTTGGCACATCATAATTTAGTGAAGCCTATGACATTACAAAGTAGACATATCATACTAATGAAGAACAAAACTTTAGATTCAGAAGTGCAAAAAACTCATAGTTACAGAAGCCTCCAGATAGTCTCCAAATTAGGGTTTAAAAGGAGTTATGCTTATTTCTAAATATTGGCCTCAAACCCTACCTTGAAAAGTAATTTATTTTCCAGTAATTGTATATCACTTTCTGGGATGAGTGAGCTTAATTTTAATTTTTGTTTTGTAGATATGTGTTTTGGCGTCTTCAAATAACACAAATATTTGTCATTTAGTGGGTAAACCTATGGTTGGGGAAACATGCATGCATAAAATACAAGGGTAGGTAAGCCAAAATATTATTCACCCTTCCAACTTATGTTGTTACCCCTTTGAGTATTAACACATCAAAAAACACCTGTATATACAATTTCAATTCCACATACCCTTAGGTATATCACAAGTCCCTTAGGTATACCTGGAACTAGCTTTAGACAAAACTGATCGGTCATCTTGTTGTTATAGTACACAGAGAACAACACATAGGGAGATCACTCTTTAGTACCTAGGTAGTCAAGTAGTATGACTAAGTACATGATTTATTCTCCTTAGTTAGTGCCCTGATATATTGGGTCGAGTATTATTGTTAAGCTGCAAACGTATATCAGATAGGTATATCACCTGACACTCCCTTATTTGTAGGACTGTGCAGATCCCACCCATGGTGGAACCCTATAAACCAACTCACACCAACACCCTAAACAATATTATGACTCGCTCTATTGTTGGCAGGTTGGATAACCTAGAATCTCAATACATAAATCTTATTGAAAAGATTCAACACATTCAATAGACCATCAATAGTTAGGATTGGGATCAAACATGGGATAAGAAGTTGGAGACAAAATTAGCTCGGTGGGAGAATTTGTTGGATGAGAAGGAACATTTGGCAGTCAGTGAGATACATGCAAAGGAACATGGGAATGCATAACACAATGCGCCACACCAGGAAGAAACATCTCACTTAGGACAAATGATCCAATAGAAACCCCCCTTGGGTTCTCATAGAGATAAACCACACTCCATGGATAATAACAAATGGAATTGTTTTCCTAATGTAGACTTGAATAAGTTTAATGGTTCTAACCCATTAGGATGGGCCACTCAAATGGAACATTACTTCACCTTTCATGGTATTAACAATGACATGATGAAACTTAAGTTGGGGATCTTGTATTTGTATCTAGAACAATGGAAATGGTGGGAGTGGCATAAAAAGGCCTATGGGCACTACATTACTTGGATTCTATTTGTTAAATCTCCCATGAATGTTATGAGTAAGATCCTCACTATTTGGGGTGGCTTACCAAGTTATGTCAAATAGGCTTAGTCACAAACTTCATCTCAACCTTTTGAGAAATTATCCATCCCTACATAGAACTTAATAGATTATTTATATAAAAAAATGTTTCATTAGTGGCCTCAAGGAGGTAATTAAAGCAAAAGACAAAATGAAACATCTTTCTACCTTGTTGGAGGCATCGCGGAGGACTTTAGAAATAGAGACAATGATCAATGCACAAACCAACAAACCCTTTTTCCTTCCTCTCTCATGTCCTACATGGGTCAATTGCTCAAGCACAATTGCTTCTCCTCCCTTGAAAGTATAGAAGTTTCCTCCATTAGAAATGGTAGATCAACAAAGACAGGGACTCTACTATACTTATGATTAAAAGCACGCTCAAAGTCTTAAATGTAAAGACAAAAAATTATCCATATTGGTGTGACAACTCCTACCCATTATGAAGGAATCATTATGGAAGATACCCCAATGTCTGAGGCTATTGACCAAACTTCTCCCATGCAAAAAGAAGTGGAAACAAAATTCCATCATGAAGAACAACTCATCTCTCTTCACGCATTATCTAATATTTCATCCCCACAAACCATGAAACTTCGAGGCCCACATCAAGCATCACAAAGTGGTAGTCTTGATTGATAGTGGAAGACCCACAAATTTAATCACCTGTGATTGGATAAAGAACTCCATTCTTATGTCCACCTAGTTTCCAACTTCCAAATTATGATAGCTAATTGCATGATGATGAAATTTGAAGGGTGTTGTGGAAAATGAACTCCAATTGGGTAATCCTAATCTCAAAACTCATATATTGGCCAGAGATATGGGTGGTTGCAATATAGTTTTTGGGGCAGAATGGATACACAAATAGAGTCTAGTTACCATTGATTTCAAGGAATTATACTTGATCTTTAATAAAAAATTTCATACCCACACCCTCAAAAGGATCCAAGAAATATCCCATGAAATCATAAGATCTCATCGGATGGAAAAATTATTGAAGAAATTCCACTCTAAAATTTTGCTCACTTGCATGCCATCTAGGATATGGATAACACCACACATTAAACCAATCCTAAATTGGAGAGGGTTTTGGACAAACATCAACAAGTCTTTGAGACACCAAGGGGTTTACCCCCATCTAATGAGAGCATGATCATGGCATTCCTTTGATTCCATAAAATAAACCACCAAATGTACGACCATATAGGCACCATTCACAAATGAATGAAATTGAAAAGATAATTTAAGAGCTACTAGAGGCAAGAGTCATACATCCCAACACTATCCCATATTCATCCCCAATGGTCATGATTTAAAGAAATAAGGAGCTTGGTGCATTCATCTTGATTTGAATGCGTTTAATAAGTTGACCATAAAAAATAAATTCCCCATCCCAATCATTAATGATATTTTAGATGAGCTCCATGGGGCTAATTTTTTCTCCAAACTCAACCTTGTTTAAGGATACCACCAAATTAGGATGAAAGAGGTTAACATTCCAAAGACAACTTTACAGACACATGAAGGCCATTATTAGTTCTTGGTAATGCCCCTCTGAATTTCAAAGCCTCATGAATAAAATTTTGAGGCCATATCTTAGTGATTTTGTGTTGGTTTTCTTTGATAACATTTTGATTTATAGTAAAACTTACGATGCCCAAGTACAACATGTTGATAAAGCCTTGCATCTCTTTTGGGACCATTAATTGTTCATTGAACGATCCAAATGTGCTTTTGGGGTCTCAAAGGATGAATACTTGGATCACATAATTGGACACAATGGGGTGAGAGTGGACCCCAAGAATATTGCAGCAATGCAAAAATGGTCTCGACCTAAAACCTTGAAGAGCTTACGTGTCTCTTTAGGCCTTACATGATACTATAAGAAGTTTGTGAAGAACTATGGTAAAATTGTATCCCTATTGAAAACCCTACTAAAAGACATGGCTTTGCAAGGAATGAAGTGGAAGAACAAACATTCTTAGTTCTAAAAGAATCCATTTGCACCATACTAGTCTTAGTTGTGCCTAATTTTACTAAGAATTTTGTATTGTAACGTGATGCCACCAAAAAATCCTTGAATGCAATTTTAATGCAAGAAGGAAGACCTTTAAAATTCACAAGTAAGAAATTGTGTGATAGGAACACGAGGAATTATACCTATGAGAACGAAATGATGGCCATCCTACATGTAGTTTCCACATGGTAGTCATATCTCATATGGAATCACATATCACGACAAATCACCATAGCCTAAAGTAGTTTTTGGAGAACAGGTTGTCATCTCCATAACAACAAAAATGGGTCAACAAAATGATTGGATATTATGAGACCATCTACAAAAGGGGAAAAGGAAATGTTGTGTCAGATGCCTCGTCAAGGAAACATGAGGACGAGGGATCACTCTTTTCCTTACCCTCTCCAGTACCTGAATGGTTAGAGGAATCATAACAAAAATAAATAACCAATGTTGTTACATCTCAGCATATCTAGCGCTTCTAGGAGGATCCCAAACCTCCCCAATGTTACACTTGGCAAGAAGATACGTTGCGATATAAAGGTCACATTTTCCTAGTTCCTAAATCTGCTTTAAAATATACAGTATTAACAGAGTTTCTTTAATCTCCTCTTGCAAATCACTCTGATTTTCAGAAAAATTATGCACGTGCCAGGTGATCCTTCTTCCATGAAAAAGGATATCCTTACTTCCATAAAATAATTTAACACTTGCCAAAGGAACTTGGGGGAGACTATTAAGAGGGAATTGCAACCATTACCAATCCTAGCCACTATTTTGACAAACATTTACATGGATTCTATTTTTGATATTCCAAATGCATGTAACAAATCAGTCATCATGGTGGTAGTTGATAATATTTCCAAAATATGCTCATTTGTGTGTTCTCCAACACCCATTTACCATGGAAATGATTGCCCAAAACTTTTTACCGTATTTTCAAACTCTATGGCATGGAATCCAACATTGTGTCAAATGATGATCCCACATTCACCAACAAATTTTGGAAAGAATTATTTAGAATACAAGGCACCCAATTCCAAATGAGCACATCTTATCATCACTTCTTATCATCCTCAAACAGATGACCAACATAAGTAGTCAATAAGTGTCTTGAAACCTATTTGATATGTTTTGTATTCAGAAAGAAGCACCAGTGGGCTCAATGGTTATTGCTATACCATTTTGTGTATGGATATTTTGCCCATATTTTTGCTTCACAGATCATGATGAGATTCAGTTGTTAGAGTGCATATGTCTTATTTTGTTGAGTTTCTATCAATGGTTGTAATGCTTTTATTTATGATGATTCCATGCCATATGTGTTACATTGTCATTTCCATGTCTTGAGGATATTTATATATATGGATTGATGGATTTGAATGATGATTGTACTAAATGTTACCCAAGCTACTTACAATGGTTGATTATGATAAGCATAATTAGTATAGATGTTCCATAGGCTAGTACTTATAAGAGAGTTATGTGTTATGCTCATGGCATTGGCTGAAAAGTATTCATATTTGCAAGGACTACAAGTATCCTTTGGCTTCACCCATGACCTTATATCCATCTCCACATCACTCCACCCTTATTGTTAAATCTCATTCACTAAATATTGACATATTGACTCTTGATCTCCCTTATGTGACCCCTTCACCATAACGACCTCTATGTTTTCCCTTGTGTCTCGGGTAAGTTTGTGTTACAATGATCGTTGTGACGATATAGGAGGTTTGCTTGTACACCCCTGACACTAACTATGATCAAGCAGAGAGAGTTTCCATGGAGAAATGATTCTCCCTATACCTAAAACATAAAAGGATTCCCCCCCTTCAATGCCTCAAAAATGGAAGTTTAAGCAACTCCCCTAATTGGAAATGTATGTGCCTCAAAGAAAAGTAATTGTCAAGGTCTTTGAAAAGAAAAAAATACAAGAAAGAAGAGTCCAAGAAAATAAAAAGACAAGTCCAAGATGGAGGTAAAAACAAAAGTAAATAAAAAGGAGGAGAGTTTGACTGCCAAAGTCAAAAGGAGTAGTACATCATTACACAACACTCATTTGTGAGACACATTCCCTATTGTTTTCTTAATCGGTGAAAATCATAGTTTCCTCTTATTCCTTATCTTGATTAAATTAGTCACCTTTGACCAATTTCTCATTTGATTAACCTTTATACTTTTACACTGACTTAACCAAAAGGAGAAATAATTCTTGCAATGGTTTTGATGTTTCTTAGATGATGAGATATTTATAAAACACTAACCTCACACTTTGTACTAATATTATGTATGGTATATGTTTGAAACTATGCAATGATTCAATTGAATAACTATAGTATGTGAGTATTATGAATCTAGTATATTATCAATTTAAGTTATTCAAGATGTTGTTTTATCCTCCAAAATGAATTAGAGTGGTATGTTTATTCATTAGACAAGTTTGTCCAACTTTGACCAAAGATAATTTTTCAACTTTTTAACTTGGTCAAAGGAGGTCTTGACTTGGTCAACAAGACTAGCCAACAGTATGTGATCATATTTCATCGCCATTCAGCATATTAGAGTCTTTGGAAGCCAATTTGATCATTTCAAATGTATTTTTCATCTCATATGGACTAATAGGCATTAATTAATGGTTTTTCTTCGGTCTGAAATTAAAAATGTCTAAGTCCTACGTTAATAATTTGGAACAACAAATAATTGAAGATTTCATATCAACTTTTTGCATGATATGTATTGGTATATATTTTTAAAGTATCGTGGACTTCATCCAAGACAACTTCTAAGTGTTTCTCTCATAGTAGTATCAAAATCCAATTAATTGCTAAATAGACTTCCTAAAGTCTGATTAAAAATTTGTCTAAGTATGACAAATAATAATTTAAATGGTAGCAAAGAAATGTAATTGAGAAAATATTGAAGTGGGACCTCTTCAAAGATGAATGTAATGACAAATAAACAATTACATCACAATTTTCACATGTGTTTGGGCCCCATCTAGCAATATCTCTTCAAGGAGGGCGCATTCTTTCTCCTAGGGGACGCACTCTCATTTCAACTAATTCTTTTGCATCTCAACCATCCAAACTAGTTTATGACAACAAAAGTGACTTAATATTGATCTTCACTTAGAAAATTGAAGTATTATCTCGGTATTTTGGTCCCATACTTGTGTCCATTTCAAAAAGTGCACCCCATACCAAGACGGGTGATTTCCAGTATGTAAACCTCAACAAATTATGTTTTAATTTCATCTGTTGGTGTAAAGGGTGAGACTCAAATGAAGATAGCATCCCTCTATCTCTTTAAAATTAGGGATTTCCCTTCACTTTGTTCAAAAGAGATTGAGCTTTCATTTTGTAAAAGGGACAATTTTGGAGATCAATAGAAAAACTTTGTTTTACTCTTAGTTTCTCTGGTGTACTTGGTCACTTGTGTCTGGATTTTGGCTCTTGCCTTCCTATATTGGTAATGCATTTGAGATCCAGTTAAAATCTGAGGTAATATCTTTAATTTTGTTTATTGTATGAAGATGGAAATTACAATTGCTATTGGTCTTGTGGTTTTATGGTAAGAAATTCACTTAAGTGATTCATTGTTTGTGCTTTCTCGTGTTGAGTTTTGTTTCTTACTCTACACAATATATTTCCTATTTTTTTTCTTAAGCATTTGTGACTCCCAATCGATTTGCATTTGCAAGGGATCTATTCAGGGAGTAGTTTGGAAAAGAGTTGGTTGAAAAGGAGGCACCTCTTAAAAAATGTTATTCTCTGAAAATTTGTTGGGCATTAAAGAAAATCCACATTAGTTAGGTTATTTTGCACTCTAGACATGCAAATCTAATAAATAATTTCTATGCATAAATATGAAGTAATGCATGCTTAGAAAAGTAAGAAATACATTGAAAATTTTTGTTGTTGCATGGAACATAACTGAGTATTGTTGATTTTGTTTTAGTGTAGTTTGTTTGCTTGTTATACTGTTTTTTGAATCTGAATTTCAAACTAGCAATTTGTTATTGTGTGGAGAAACACTTTTAACCTATACTAGCACTCCTAATGCACTCACAACCTTCATATCTAAGCACCAAACTCACTAACAATTAAAAGTTGAACTTAATAGCATGTTAATAACTATTAAAACTCAACACCCTAACCTAGTAGTGACCTATACTCCTTAAATTCCTAGGCACATATAACTCAGTTGTCATAAAACCTTTATTTATCACCATCTAAACCCTTCAGACAATCATTCCCCTTACCATTCCTTAACAGGTTTCCAAATTTTGGGTCCTTTCTTAATTTCTAGGGCACCCTGTTTCCTAGAAATCGATTGAGTAAGTATTGTGGGAAGATTGGTCTTAATTGGAAAGTACTTGGAAAATATCGACTAAGGACACTTCTCGTGGTTAGTCCAGGTCTGCTTAGATGGACTTGCAAAACCGAGAGAGATGAATTTGTTTGTGACACTTAGGGGTATCGTCCTGAGGTTTTGTAAATTGGCACCTGATTAATCCTTCCAATCTCGAGGCTACTAGGTTGTGTGATGACAGTTACCTTTGGTAGAATGGTATTATAATATCACTTCCCATGAAACTACAAAAATGACACCATATAAAGCAGTCGATGCCCACCAACCACCTTATGTGGTTTATTATCTACCAACTACTTCCAAAGTACATGTAGATGGCGACCTAGTTCATTATCGTGATGTCACTCTTTGTGCACTAAAGAAAAATTTAGCAATGGCTCAAAACCTCATGAAGCAACAAGCAAACCAACATCGCTCAAAGCATTTATTTGTAAAAGGAAATTAGGTGTTCTTTTGCCTCAACCTTATAATAAAACCTCTCTCAAAGTTAGAGGTAATCAAAATCTTGCACTAAAGTTTTATAGCCACCCAGTATTTTATGTGTCATGTTTGAAGCAGGTAATGGTTCAAAATTGTTGAGTTCAAATCACATTACCATAACATGATGAAGAAGGCTCCATTTGGATCTTACTAGAAGTAGTTTTGGGCACTCAGGTTAATCAACTACATCAACACATTATAAGTGAGGTTTTGATTTAGTGGAAGGATACATCACCAAAAGATGATACTTGGGAACCATCAACCATTTTGCAACAATTTCCTCATCTCCAACCTTGAGGACAATGTTGCTTTTGAAGGGGAGGGCATGTTAAGGTCCTACCCTAACCTCTTTACTTTATCAATGTACAAGGCCACAAGGCTCATCAAATGGTTAGTGGATAATTATTTAATGAAAATGACCATCTTTATTAAATAAATACCCCTAGGAGGTTGACCATCATTAATGGCGGGACCACAAGTAATTAAGACATTGGCTATTAAAACACTATATATAGAGTGGTAAGATATGCAATGCTTAGTCAATAATTGCCATTATATTTGGAGGTTTGCTCTTAGAGATTGCCCCCTTGAAGAGACAAGTTAATATAGTTATTTATTTCATTTATTCTCGTATTTTTCTATCTTTTGTATGAATTTATGGGTTTAAGCATATACACAGGTTATCAAAGCTAAATCTAAAGCAAAGGGGTTGACTTAAAAAAAGCTAAAATTTTGAAAATATATAGAAAGATAAAAAAAAAGAGATCACAAAAACGAGGTGCAAGAAAAATGCAACTCAAGAAAAAATATTGATTTCTAAGATAAACATATAGACGGAAAATAATTAATCCCAACGCTTTAAAGCTAAAAAAAAGACTTATAACTTAAACCCCTCATGATTGCGTCGAGAGGAGCTCTACAGCCCAGTATGGGGGAGATCTTGTAACGTTACGTAATGCTATGTAACGTTACGTAACGTTACTAACGTTATTTTTATTAATAAAAATATTTTTTTTTAATTATAAGACAAAATAAATGTCGGCCAAAAAAAAACCTAATATGGGGGAGATGTTGTAATCTTCCTACCTAACAAAACAATAAAAAAGTAAAAATTTCATTATCCGTAAAAAAATATGGGTGAGGAAAAAAACACAATATGGGGGAGATGTTGTAATGTTTTTACTTAACAAAATAATAAAAAATGTTGGCCTTGCACATGGTTTTAAAACCATAAACCATGTGCATGGTTTTAAAACCATGTGCACATGGTTTACACATGATTTTTATGCACATGGTTTATGGTTTTAAAACCATGTGCAAGGCCTTTTACATAACTCATCGTTTTAGTGTACATGGTTTAGGAGGGCCTTGCACATGGTTTTAAAACTATGTGCAAGGTCTCCTAAACAACCCATAGTTTTATTGTACATGGTTTAGGAGGGCCTTGCAAATGGTTTTAAGACCATGTGCGAGGCCTCCTAAACAACCCATGGTTGTAGGAGGGCCTTGCATATGGTTTTAAAACCATGTATGAGGAAATGTTGTAATGTTAGTTCATAACAAAATAACAAAATAATATTAAATATTATATGTGGGCTATAAATAATATTAAATATTAATATTAAAATATTATATGTGGACCTTAAATAAAAAAATGTGTCTTTTGGTTTGAATCAAATCAATGGATACCTACAAAGAGATTTGATCCCTCTCGGCGCTTGATAGAGCCTAGGATTTGGATCTATGCTGGTAGTTAATTCAATTATGATTGCACCATTATAATTTTAAAATTATAAAGATAATTAAGCAATAACTTATTAAAAAAATGCACAAAATAATCTTTATGTTACTGTTTGCATATAATTGTTATTTTCCTATTTCTAACTTTATTATTATCTGAGACTTAGTGATGCTATATAGATAATGTTCTTTGGACACCCATAGTCAAGGTTGAAGATCGAGTTCTACGATATAAGGTTAAAGTATACATTATTTTACTAAGGGAGGCTTATGTTTCATTTTTCAAGGATTTGACCCATTTTGGAGGTGCTCTTAACATGGCTCATATTTTGAGGCAATAAAACATTTTTTTTAAACGCCCCCTTTATTTTATCAAGGATACTTATGACATGGTATTAAAGTATGGCATGGTATTAAAGTGGAGATAAAAAACATATTATTATATGAAGATCGCCCCTACTAATGATGACGTCAAACATTAACCTTTCTCCTTGGTTCATAGTTTGACCCAAGCTGTATGACGAAGACAAATTGGTTGTGCTTTAGTTTGTGGGTTCTTTACGTGGAGATGACATGGCACACCGTGGGCATTCCTTCATACATTGCATGTGGGCCAGTTATTTGACTCGTCCTCTTTAATTGGATATGCACATAAACAATGACGTGTTGACACCAAGGCAAGTTAGTGGACCCTAAAGCAACTCCATGGTTTGTTAGGTGGTTATTAAAATCAAATAAGGGTGAAATGGATATTAAGCTATGGTTATGGGTCCTTTCATGTCAAATTGTTTTATAATTATTTATTACTTTTTATGGGACGGATCTCATTTTGATTGGGTTCGATTTAATGGGATGGGGAGCTCATACTATGATTGTCATATTCCTTTGCATGGTGCAACTTTCACATGGTTTGGTGCCATTCTTTGAATAAGTTTTTTTTGAAGTTCGATAAACGATTGTTTATGAGGACAAGAAAATGAGGATTCTTTTAAATTTTAATTTTATTTTTTTATTAAAGTTATTTTCGTTGGTAAGGAGTCATTGCTTAGTGCCTGGTTATTCGTTACCGAGTCCCTAGTTGATTTCGATTACCATGGTTACTATTTAGGGGGTGTTTCATGTATCTCATCATAAGAGAGCGTTGCTTTGGCTTGGTTGGGTCAATTTCATAATTTATGCATAGAGTTATGGCTTAGATTTGTTAGAGTAAAAAAAATATTTCCATACAATCATTTTCATTTTCCTCTCTAGTGACTTAGACCACGACTTTATAATTTTAGTAGGACAAACCCCAATCAATTTTACCACCTGAGTCACCCTCGAGCTTCTTCAAAGCTCCTAAATCCCTAACTTGCTATTTTTAGAACTCTTGAAATCTATTTTGGCATATGAGAGTGAATTTCTTCAATTATAGCTTATTTTCCATGCACCTTTTTTTAGCTATTATGAGACAGTAACACCCTCCATCAGTGTTTGTAGGGATTTTCTCCTCATGCATGTTCATTCACTAAGTTACATGTGCATGCACTTCGTTGCATGTGCCTCATTTTGTTAGAACTAGTAATTGGGAACTCTTGAGTCAGTGTAACTCATTTTGGAGAGTGTGCTTGACTAACTAGGGTCTTTGGCTCTAGTTAAGCCCCATTAGCACCTCTAGAGCTGCATGAGCAGTTCAAATTGCCTCCAACCCTAATTCGAATTCTCTTACCTATTTATTGTAACTCTCTTTATTCATTGAAGCTTAATGTAATACACCACTCTCTTTCTCTCATGTTATTGACATCTCCTTTTTGTGTGATGATTAATGTTTAGCACATTGGTTCATGAATTTGTAGATTGTTGATTTATTTCACAATATTGTTGTCTTGTTTAGTATCTATATCTATATGCTCCAATTCTACAAGGTATCAATGTTTCGGGGGTGTTAAATAGTTGGTATACTAGTTTATACGGGGATCTAGCCTTATTGAAGGTTAAAGGAGGCCCCAAAAGCTTCCAATGTATGCCCTACAAGGACATATTCACATCCATTGAGAAGATGAAAGAAGCCTCATAAGCTTCACAACATATGGACTCGAGGACATATTCACATCCATGATCCACCACTTAGCCGAGGAAAACGATTTTACAAAACCAAAAGAAGAGGTGATAAAGAAATTTCTATTATCCACTAGAGAAATTGACTCAAATTGATTTCCCATTGAAGAACACCTCTAGAATGTCTATACATATGTAGGATCTACAAGAGAACTTGTCCCAAATTAGGTTCTCGTTGAAAAATACCTCCAAAATGTCTCCTCATACCCCAAATCTAAAAGTTTTTCTCCTACAATTCACCAAGTTCCGCACAAAAGCTTCAAGGGGTTTTCTCAAATTGAAGCAAGGAGTGGTCAAGAACCACCATTCGAGCACTTCAAAGTGTTTGGTATTGGAACACCGGTGATAAACGAGGGGGATCAATATCACACATTTTTACCAATTTTCACTTCCTTAATCATGTACTATTATAATCATGTACTATTATAATCATGTACTATTATCAATCATAAACATTAATGAACATAAAAACTCAGTACACAATCTTTGTATGGAAACTCAATTTAATTCATAAAAACCATAAATCACATTACATCAACTTGGTGGAGACACCAATCTCCAATGTTCTCCAACACCAACTATAAGGAGGCTCCAACCCCCTTATTTACCAACTCTAATTGGAAGGAGGCTCCATTCCCCTGATTTATCAATTCCAACTAGAAGGAGGCTCCAAACCCATGTACGAGACACCAATATCCTAATTAGTCTTCACTGCTTCTAGTATACTTCAAACTCTTCTTCAAGTTTTCTACTTAACCATACACAATGCTACTCATAATACATATCCAAATCCCCTTTTGTAACAAGATATGTATCTTCTCGATTTCCCAAATGTAATACTCTTGTGTTGGTACAATGGTGCCCCAAAATTTATCCTTTAAACCTAGTCCTTAAGAGGGTCAACTTAGCTCTTTAAAATTGTTCACAAATCTACAATAAGAATTGTTTTCCAAATTTGCAATACTTTGCCCACTAATTTATTATTTTAAATTTGCAATAAGTGCCTTGAACTCTGGCCCAAATTTGCTCTTCATTTTATATGCTAACACTCTTTCAAACCCTTGCAATTTTCCCTTGATATTTCCTTAGACCTTTGCTCTGCTACTACTACATCTTTCCTTATCGAAATTTTTATATTTCAACTCCCACACTCTCAAATAGGACGGACTCCCCCTTTTTTATTTATATCTTTAGATGTATATCATTTTTGTCCTTATTATGGGTCCGACTAGTTCAATTAGAGGTCGATGAATAATCAAGTGGTGTTCACACTTCTTAATTTTTGGGTCGACTTTATATTATTGTATTGCTTGGCCATCATAAAGCAAAAACATAGCCCCATAATGTCAAAATTGTATGTGGGCATTACGTGTCCTCTTTCGAACATTTGCTCATGAAATGGCATGAATTTTCCATGGCCTGAGGGCATTCTCATAGGGCTTGCAGGGATTTTCCTTAAGACCTAGTAGGCCTTTTTTGTGGGATACTACAGGCATTTTCTAGACCATTTGTGTGAATTTCCAATGATGCTTCTGCAGGCATTTTCTTAATCCTGTTGCAGGCATTTTTCTATCTTGATGTGGGCATTTTCTTGGTCTGTTGTGGGCATTTTGTCAAACATCTTGCAATAATTTTCCTTAAGTAGCTACGAGCATATTGACTCATCTTGTCAAACCTTGCCGCAGGCATTTTCTTCAAAGGTTGTCGGAATTATATTCAACATTATGCAAGCATAATAATGCTACTACCATCATGACAATCTCATGACTGGACGCATGGGATTGAATTCAATTATTTCACAACACTTGTAGGCACCCCATAACCATCTAGTAAACACCTTGACATTAGTGGCACACTCCTGACAATGTCTTGACATTAATGACAACATTCTAATAATCTCCCCCTTCATCATTGATGGCAACACTTAAGTTGTTCCCTCTATCTGCATCTTCTGAAATTTCTTTTCTTGTCAGTTGCTCCCCCCTAATTGCATTTCCTCCCCCTTTGACATCAATGACAAACGATTTTTTTTTTCTCTGGTAGTCCTTTGGGATGACTCCCCTTAGCTTCATCATTCTCTACATTGATCACTTTTTCTATGTTGCTCCCCCTATATGAATGTTGGTTTTCTTTTAGTCTTGTTTTATTATCAATGGCAAAAGATGATTCTTCGTCTTATGTTTACTTTGTATTTTGCAACTTTCCCTGCTTGCAATTCTGCTTGTCTTGTAGCTCTCCACATCAACACTCTAAATGCACACTGTTGCTACATGGTATCTTCTAAAAATTGTCAGCAACAAAATGCTAGAGTTTATGGAGATGCCACCTCAAATTGCTAGAGTTTTAATTTGTTGTTGCTAAGACCTGCATGTTTGTTGATTGTAACAAATTCCATTAAAATTTAAAACAATTCAACTTGTCTGTCATTGCTTATATAACTGTTATGAACCTCAATTTCTGTAACTTGAATTTTTCTAGTTTATGGCAGTTATAATATGTCTTCATCATTGAAATCTGCTCTCAAACTTAGCCCCAATCAATTCTTTGATTTCCTTTGAGAGTGTGCCACAAGCTGTTTGTTAATAAAACTTATTAGTGAACAGCTCCTAATCGTCGAGAATGCAGCTCTAGAATAAATCTTCAACCCACCCGATCCAATCCTTCAAAGTATTCTTCAATAGTTTGTCCAGAATCAAACAAGGACACATCGAGAAAGATCTTCAAATCTACCCTCTGAAGAGACATTTTACAAATCAGGACATAGTCTACAAAATTTTATTTCAATCTCGCTTACTTAGACTTCATATTGAGTTGTTACATCTAGTTGTAGACCTATGTTGGTGTCTTTGTAACAATAATAAATGCTACCTAATTAACTCTACTAATCTCTGTCTCATGACTAGTTTATGCAATCTTCTCTTTGAATTAGTAACTTTGCCCTTCATTGACCTTCCTTGCTTGCTATTTAGACTCCCCCTCAACATTATCCACATTACTACGAGTCTCAATGTCAATTTGTTTAGAAAAGTATATGATGTTGCTCTGTAGCATGATCATCATCTTTAATATTGTCACCCTCCTTTTTATTTACATAGTTATTATTGTCACTCAACTATACTATTCCTACAAGTATGCGCTTCAAGAGATATTCATTCTCTTGATCCTGATTTTGCTTTCTTTTCCAAACTTTTGTAGTTTCTTGTCCAGGGGATCTTGCCATTTTTCTTTGACAATTTCTTGCCATGTGTCCATAATTGTGGTAATTGTAACACTCAACATTGTAGAGAGCCATGCAAACACTTCGATCATTTACTTGAGCATTTCTTTCATAAGCTTTGCAATCTACAACTGTGTCCAAAATTGTTACAGGAATAACAATATCCAAGAAATAGAGTTTGATACCTAGAAAGTTTCCTTGTAGGAGTAGATCTTTCGAAATTATTTTGATTTTGTATTGAAATTGACTCAAGTTTTTATTGGATCTCATTTGTGATTTTGTTGTTGATTGTGTGATTTAAGAATCCATTAAGAGCATCTATATAGCTTCTTGATTTTGCTTCTTCCTTTCTTGGTGGTTGGGTGCTTGTATCTTCCATGTATACTATTTGGCTACCATCATAACCCAATCCTGTTTTGATGTATGTAGGTCTTTGACTACTAAGAATATTATCCAACATTTGAGAGCTATTCAAACTTCAAATCACTGTGCACTTTATCACTTCTCTTTTCTAATTCCTTCCTTACGAAGGCAATTTCTATCCTTAATCTCTCACAATTGGGTTCCTTCTCTTTAAGTTAGTTTCATATTAGTTCTTCCATTCTTTCTACTTCTTCTATCTAAATTTTGAGAAACATTGCCTCTTTTACTTTTCTTTTATTCTACCTTCTAATATTATTAATTTCTTATAAGGCATTAATAAGTTTGCCTTCAAGGTCAATCTCATCGTTAACATTTCCTTCTAGTTATGATTTTCGGTTTGTCATGGATTATGCACTTAAAACCATGAACATAATTTCATTTATGTCACCATCAAAGCTATATTCATCTTCTTCTATGTCGCCATCATCTTCTCTAGAATGGAAGCTTTTCTTCTTTGGATATTTTCCTCAGATAAGTTTTCCATTTCTGGAGATGAAGCAACAAAATGTCTTATCTTACCACAATTAAAACATATAAGAGGTAACTTACCTTTACATTTTTTGGATCCTTTCTTTAACTTTCTAACAAATTATGCCATCTTTGTATCAAATTCGTCAGTAGAATAGTTGTTGGTCTTGTGTTTCCCTGTCCTCTTTGATGCTTTAAATGCATCTTCCTTTTGTGTTGATTTTCCTTTCCTCATTTCATAAGTTATGAGAATTCTGTGTAACTCGTCCATCGTCAGATCTTCAAAATCTCGTATTTCTTCTATGGTTGAAACATTTGCATTAAAACGTAAGGGAAGAGATCTCAATACCTTTTGTACAATAGTAGTTTCTTCTATTGTTTCACCAAGTCCGTTGATGGTATTAACAACTTCATCAACTCGAACGAAATAGGAAACAATGTCTAAATCTTTGATATGTGTGAACCTTATCATCTCCTTTATAGATGTTTTGAAGCTTGTCCCATATTTCTTTGGTTGATTCACAGTGCATTACTTCAATAAAATTTGTTTTTGTCAGACCATTTAGAATGGCATTCATTGCCTTGGCATTTTGTTCATTGGCTTTCTTTCCGCCTTGATTTGTTGGTGGGCTTTTTTGCACTTTATATCATGTCTCCACACTTTTTCCAAGTATAAAATCAAGAGCCATTAGATAGGTTTTCATTCTTTTACTCCAAAAGGAATAAATCGTTACATAAAAAAAAAAGAGCCCTTTTTTATGAGTATCCTTCTTCACTAGCCATGTGTGTTCTCAAGGATCTTTGCTCCAAGTTGGTCAATATATTTGAAGGACCTGCTCTGATGCCAATTGTTGGAACACACAGTGATACTGAGATGGGGGGTGAAACAATATCTCACACTTTTATCAAATTTCACTTCCTTAATAATGTATTATTGTCAACCATGAACATTAATCAACATAAAAACTCACTACACAATATCTTTGTATGTAAACTCTAATAAGCTAATCAAACCATAAATTACATTACATCAACCTGGTGGAGACACCAATCTCCAAGGTTCTCCAACACCAATTGGAAGGAGGCTCCAACCCCCTGGTTTACTATCTCCAAATGGAAGGAGGTTTTAACCCCCTATAGGAGACACCAATATCCTAATGTGTCTTCATTGCTTCTAGTCTGCCTCAAACTCTTCAAGTCTACCACTCATTTGTACACAATGTTGCTCATAATACAGATCCAAATCCCCTTTTGTAACAAGATATGTATCAACTCGATCTCATCCAAATACAATACTCTCTTGTTGGTACAATGCTGTCCCAAAATCAGTCCTTTAAACTTGGTTCTTAGCAAGGTCAACTTAGCTCTTTAAAATTGTTCACAAATATGTAATAAGAATTTTTTCCAATTTTGCAATACTCTACTCGTAAATTTACTGCTTTAAATTTGCAATAAGTGCCTTGAAATCTGGCTCGAATTTGCTCCACTTTATATGCTAACAGACCTTAAACCCCTTGCAATCCGCCCTTGGTTTTTTCCTCTTACCTTCGCTCCGCTACTGCTACATCTTTCCTTAGAGAATGTTTCAGATATTGGCTCCCACACTCTCAAATTGGACTAACTTCGCCGTTTTACGTATAACTTTAGATGTAAATTGGTTTTGTCCTTATTATAAGGGAGACTAGTTCAATTAGATGTCAATGAATAATCAAGTGGTGTTCACACTTTTTAATATTAGGACCAATTTTACATTATTGTATGCTTAGCCATCATAAAGCAAAAACTTATCCCCATAATGTCAAAATTGTAAGCAAGCATTATGCGTCCTCTTGTGGGCATTTACTCATGAAATGTGATGTATTCATTCTCCTAGGGCCTGTGGGCATATTGTTTAAGGCCTACGAGCATTTTTTCATAGGGCTTGCAAGCATTTTCCTCAAGACCCAACATGCATTTTCTATGCGCTACTGCAGGCATTTTCAATGATGCTTCTGTAGGCATTTCCCCAATACTTGTGCAGGCATTTTCTAAAGCCTGTTGCGTTTGCTTCCTAGCAAGGTTACACGAACCATGGGTGCGATCGAAATCGGTTGAAGAATCTGATACAGGTACGACACTCATCCCAAAATTAGAAATCGAGGATTCATAACCCTAACCCTAACTAACCCTAATTATCCTACATTTATCCTATGCAACTTTAGATTAGTCAAAACGAGGTGGAAAAATCCAAGAATCCGATTAAGGTGTGGTTAGGCCCAAGGCCGAATCCGGTAACTTACTTTCCTAACTATTTGTGGGCATTATTCTTGGCTTACTGTTGCATTTTTTCTCGCCCAATGTAGGCATTTTTCCTAACCTTCTGCAAGCATTTTATTGGTATGATGTGGGCAACTTGTCAAACATCTTCTAGGAATTTTCCTTAAGTAGTCGCAGGCATTATCTTCAATGGTATGCAAGCATAATGATGTTACTGCCATCATGACAATCTCATGACTGGAAGCATTCCATTGAATCTAATTCTTTCATAGCATTTATAAGCACCCCATAACCATGGTGTAACCAAAATGACATCAATGACACTCCTGACAATGTCTTGACATCAATGACAACATTCCAACATTTGGATCTCGTGAATGGGATGACATGCACTTCAAAACAACTTCACAAATGTTTACAAGGATCTTTGCAAAGCCCTGCATCGAGAAGCAATTCACCCTAACTGAGAGCTTCTTTAGGAAGGAAGGCGTCTTCTCAGCAACCCGTTTAAAGGATTGCCTTCACATTACTCTATTTCTTCATACAACAAAAACATCCTTTTTCTAAGCACTTCATTTTAAAATTCTAGAAAATTAACATTTAATCTCATCCTTTGAAACAAGCAAAGAACACCTAAATCATCCCCTTTGGGGCTACACTTCAATTCACTAATTTTGTGTTATAATTGTTACATGGTTATCTTTGCTTGCTATGATCTAATATTAATGATTTACTTTCAGATTTTTTTTGTTCATCAAAGTTAATTGTGTTGATCTCTCAATGAACTAAACTTTATTTGTTTTGGAGTTGTTTACAAATATCACTATTTGTAATCTAAAAAAACATTTTATAACGTTATTTTAGGTCATTGTTTATGATCAGTCATTTAATTGCTAATTTAGATCTGAAATTTAATTGTTGCTATAGCATATAAACACATTTTTCTTATGTTAATGGCATTTTTTGACATAACCAAAGTATTTTAATTTTCAGCACTTCAATACTTTATAATAGTTGTTATTTTCAACATGGTGCATCTAACCCAATTAATTTAAGTTGCTGGAATTTTTATTGCAATTAACTACACGATCATGTTTAAATCCTCATTGCACATTTTTAATCTGATTCATGCGATAAGTTTCATTGTTCACTTGGAAAATTATTTAATGACATTGGTTTCTTTTACTTGTTTCATATTATAACCAATTTAATCAATTCATGGATGTTCCGATCAAGTTGTAGGACATTCTTTCATAATTGTAAACTTCATCTTAATTCATACACCTTTCAATACAACCTTAATCTAAGATAATTGCCAATATTCTTAAGACTTAGTTGCATATAGGAAATCCCCCCGTTAATGGCTCATCCAACCACTCAAAGTGTAGGGAAGAAGAGATAGGTTACAACTATCATAGTTTCCCTAAGTTGAACCCATCTTAAGTCCTTGCAATTAGGGTAATAGTGGACTAAAGACTCAATCATGAATGAATGAATATCGTCTTACAAATGACTCATCATGTGTGGATCTTTACACAAGTTATGAGGTGGGGTGCCTCCCCGATGAGGGGATTATGGCCCACATAAATTCCTTGGAAAGCCTTGACTGCCCAAAATAGCATAAAAGAAAGTTGATTAGGTCGTCTTGTAAACCATAACTTAGTAATTCAATAATGAGGTAATTAGCGTAGTATCAAATAACAAATAACCACAAGTGAACACTACCATAATTTCAACAAAAGTTGCTTATGCAAAACTTATTAAAAGTGCAAAGGATATTAACATCAATAAAGAGGCTATGCCACTTACAATGCAGAGAAATGGCAACTTCGTTTAGAATAAGGGTGAACTTCATGACCTTGCTTCATTAAATGAAGCTATTGAAGAATGTGGGAGTTTCCTTGAGTGGTACTAATAATCAAAGGAAGAGCCTTTTAAAAAAGACTTGGAGGGATGTTGAAGTTTATGCCATCACATTCGACTTCGTCATTAATTTTTTTAATCTATTTTTAAGGTCATGGCCAAGCCAAACATCAATTTGGTGTATGAGACTCCTTGCTTGTGGGACAAGGGACCCCCTCTGCGCAGCGATGTAACTGCTAAAGTCTACAAAGGTGTACATACCCTACCCCCTCCAGATTTGAACCTATGACCTCCTAAGAGGAAACACATGTTCTTAACTGTTAGTTCCACTAAGGTTATACATATAATATAATAGAATCTATAGGCCCCATTAATAATAAGAGAGGAATAAGTGAAGTTTTGATGATAATACAATACCTGTTTGATAATGCAGCATGAACTTTGTGAACATAGAAGTTCTCATTAAAAAACAAGTCACAAGATCCATTGTACTAGTACATTACACGATAATAGATAGTGTACAGAAAGTTCATATTGACATTGTCCGTACCTTAGTGTAAATGGGCCAAACTAAACATATTATATATTGCATCTTGATTATAACCTTGAACTCTGTTGTATAGATCATTCTGTCAGCTCACTTGAATATCATTCTCTGATGTCGTTGGATGCATGGACCGTTACATTAGATTCTGTTGCTCTTATCAAGTGAGCTTCATGGAAGAAAATTTACATTATGTTCGGCACCAATACGGATGCCATTACATTAGATTCTGTTGCTCTTATCAAGTGAGCTTCATGGAACAAAATTTACATTGTGTTTGGCACCAATACGGATGCTCTCACCAAAGAATAATTCTTCATTGGAGCATGCAAGTATTTATAATTCTCTCTTTATAATTCTCTTCTAATGATCCAAAACAAAAAGAAATAAATAGGGTATGTTGAAAAGCTGACACGGTCAAATAAAATTTCTTCATCATATAAAATCCTTTCACAACTAAAGCCTTTTAAGTGGCCAGAATCTCAAAAACCATTGTCTGCACCATAGAAATAACATATAATGCATAACAAGAATTCGTATGGAGAAGCAAAGTATAGAAATATTTATGTTTGCATAGACACAAGGCATGAGCATTTTAACACTTGACACTTCAAACAATAACATTACTTATACTCTAAAACTTACACTCATGTTTGACATGTCGAACCTATGGTGATGGTCAGTATGGAATTGATAATTATCTTATCGGTTATCCCTATTCACTGACTTCTTCACTTTCAGGGTCATCTGCAAAATTTATATGGTTTAGATTCTTTTCAAGAGGTGCCAGTCCATCCTCATCAGATTCACAATCACTTCCATAATCTCCATCAATCTCATGGTTTTGTCCATCTCTCTTGAGATTTTGGTTGCTAGCACTTGCTGAAACTTGATCACTTCCTGCAAGTAGCACCATTGAAGAGGAATCCAATATGCCAATTAGAAACCACAGAAAATGTACCTTGCAAACTACAATGAACAAGAAATTTAAGAAGATAGAATGATTCATGCAGTAGTAGAAGTGTAAGGCTTAGTTGATGTCCCACAGAACTTAGGCTTAATCTCTTCTGCTTATGCAGTTTTGGTAGTACTTGTGCTTCCATGATTTTTATTCTAGCAGGTATGTGCTCATACAGGAGAAGTGCACTTCTGTTCAAGAGAGGAGAAGTGCTCATACAGAATTTCAGAACTTTAAATAAGCATAAAATAAATCACCTTATTTTCAACCCATGCATATCATGAAAATGTTAGGAAAACCGACAGCCAACTCTATAACCCCTTCGGGGCTAGAGCTGGCCTCTGAAAGTTTTTGCTGCCAATTTTTAGGAAAGCTATTATTTTCCTGTGTGGTTGGCTGCATATTTGTAGAAACACAAGTCCCTTTTAAGCAGCATAACGAGTCCTTCCTCTTAGATGTTACCAAAAAAACGGTTCAGAAAATAATTGGAATCAAATAATGCCAGAACACTAAGAAAAATATCTCTTGGACAAATTGTGGATACAAGACAATGGGAAGTTGAGATCGGTTAGAAGGCCAAGGCATCTGGACCTAAAAAATTAACAGAATGTATACCAAAGGATGCATACAATGTTTGACAAAATGGACTGAAAATTGATAAATTAGACACAAATCTATCAACTCAAACAAAGCTATTGTGCAAATGATGTGATTTCAGAGCCATGAAGTACAAGGGAACAAGTAGATCAAGATAGAACTTTAAAAAATATGCAAATTGCATGTGATAATAGTAAGCTGTCTACTTTAATATGTTCAAGATGCAGAAACCTTCCATGCGAAGGGATGACAAGGCAGAATCATCCCATATGACTCCTTCAAAGATATAGAATGGCATAGGTAATGGAAGTTTATGCATACATGCATTAACTTTCTTTCTTTTCTCCATGATTGCAAACAAGCTTCATAAAACAAATCCTTCCTCTTTCCTCCTCTCTCTATGTGGCATACATAAAAATTAGAAAAGAGATAGACTGAAACCATACCATCACCATTAGAGAGAGATTTCTGTGTTTTAGAATTCTTGCATAGCCAGTTATTCTGCACTGATATGATTTCTTCACCCGTTTTACATTCTGAATATGCTTTCAAAAGTTCCCTGTCAATGCAACAAATACAAAATAAGCCTGCTCTTAAGAATAGAATGTTATATATTATATATATCATAGACAATCATGAGAAAACTGCATGTTCAAGTAGGAATTCCTATTGCTGTAACTTGATGAAAATAGCACCGACTAAACGATTTCTTGAATGTGCTGAATGGTGCCACTCTCCCTTTTGCCTGTGGCATGCATCATATGCTTCTCATCCTACTACACTGATTTTAATTTGAATGCTAGACTTGTCTTTTGTTTCCCACAGATATAAATCCAAATATATTGCCTCTGGTTAGACACTTGTCAAATTGCTTGTGCATTAAGCTCTCTTAAATGCCTCTGGTTAGATACTTATCAAATTTCTTTTGCATTAGGCTCTCTTAAATATATTGGCTTAGATCCCTTACATGAGCCTTTGTAGAAACAAACATATAACTAATAAAACTTGCGTCCAGTTATGGAAAGAATAATTCAAGCATAGGTATTGCCTATGCTAAATTAAATATAAAACTCAGACAATTCCTTTTAAACTTTTAGTACATGAGATGCCATATTACCTGTTCAATGACAAAAACGAGTGACCCCACTTGAACTTGCTCAACAAAACATTTGCCATTTCTTCTTCTCCACTGAAGATACAGGAAATGCAATTTCAATAAGCAACAAGAATCACTCCCTACATGATCACTTTGCCACATGCACCACCAAAGGTATAAAAGAAAATTGATAGTGAGGGCAGAGGATCACATGCAATCTACTCAGTCTATTTGATATAGCAAATTGATCGGATAGCTGCTTGATTTACAGACAATTTACTTCTTGAATTTTTACTCTTAAAAGATTCTACTGTACTTTGAATCATCAAATTATTATCACTTTGCTTGTAGACTTGATTATATTAATAAAATGATGCTAAAAAATCTCCATCTTCAGGTGTTAGAGCAGAAAAGGCATAGAGGCTTATCCTTCCGTGTTCACAGCAAGATTCGAATTAAAATATAATTTAGCAAAAGACAAAATGTAATTACAACTGCAGACAGGTTATACCAATCATGGATTGAAGCTTAATGAAAAAAATGCAGCCCAAAAAAAGGAACATAAAATGGAACAACTATGGATCTTTCATCTCCAAGCAAGTAGTACAGCCCTACAATGGCATTTGAATAAGACTGCATTTTGCATCCTCAAATCACTAAAAAATAACCTTGATATAAAGAATGGGAGCATTTATTGTGAATACAATGTTGGACACAATGGTCACACTGAGAGGGGGGGCGAATCAGTGTGATGGCAATTAAAACCCTTTTCAACTTCTATCAATTTAATCAATCAGAGTTCATCAATGCATTATGTTAGCAATTACATCATCATTGCATAAGCATCCATTAACTAATCAACAATGAATTATAAGCATGTTTATCAACTAGAGAACTAAATCATAACAAGTAACACAAAACAAGAGAACACAACATCTGTTTGGTAAACTTGTTTTATGTATTGTACATGGAAGACTTCAATTTCCGCAATTACAATCAGCTCCAACTGATACAAAGAACACCAACTCCTAATCCAAGACCTAGCTTGGTCTTCTCAGGTCCAACTGAGAAAGGGTTGAGGAATCCAATCCCCAAGGTTGCAAGGCTCAGCTTGCCAATCAAGAAACACTTATACCACTCAATCATCTGTTGTTCATTGTCATTAACTTGTCCCTGTAATCAACCTGTCAAACCTGCTGCTCAAGAATCTGCTCATAGTCATCATTCCAACACAAAAGAAACCCATAAGCATGAACCATACCTTTACGAAGATCACAATATGAAGAAACAATATATAAACCAAAAGAAACTCTAGATCACGTCATCACATAGCCCTCGCAACAAGTTTTCCAACAATCCATGAATTTTGTAATTCTGATTCCTTATGAGAAAGTTATGCCAATTTTAGTGAATCTCTTCAATCCTCAAAGATGCCTAAAAATTTCTCCTCCACAACGTTTCGCACTTTTCTCCAATAGTTGTGAAATACCAAAGAGAGACTTGATTGATGAACAAATGAAATGTTTTATCTTCTATTTATATAGGTTGTGGAGATTTGTTTTACTTGTCTGGCTGACTTGTAGTTGTTTTAATTGAAAAATTAATTGAATTCTTTTAGTAGGCTGACCTACTTGTAAAGAGGCAAATTAATACATTAACTTTAAAAAATCAAAACGCATCAACCGTAAGGAGTTACTATTGGACACACCGAGCACACTAAGAGGTAGGCGGGGGGGGGGGGGGNGTTATCATTATATCAACAATTATAGCTCATCATCACATAAGAAGCATAGAAAAACACAGTACACAAGGTTTTTATGTGGAAACCTAAGTCCTGGGGGCAAAACCACGGAAGCCTAATAATAATAGTTTTTCAGCAACAACTGGAAGGAGGCAACAACCCCTTTGTTACAATGACTTCAATTCTCCAGCTACAACTAGAAGGGGGTTGCAACCCCCTGATTTACAGGATGCAACCTGAAGGAAGCCCCAACTCCCTAGATTTCCTTGCCCTATACTACCACACTGCACAACAACTGTCACTGTTGACCACTGCTCATCAACTGTCACTTCTCATCATCTGATCACTTCTCATCAACTGATCACTACACCACACATATACCAATAACCTGTGCAAAACAATCTGTCTAATAAATATGTTGCTCACATCATATGACTCAATCAATCTGAGTCTAACCAACTGCACACCAAACTCAGTTCACCTGAGTCAAACCAACTGCTCATACAACTCAGCCAGTGTGAGTCAGACCAACTGCACATAAGGCAACTTGTACCAATCCTGCTCAACTAAACCAACCTGTACCAAGCTACTTGTGTACCTTTTTGAAGATCACAAGATGAAGAAACAATAGACAAACCATAATAAACTATAGATTATGTCATCAAATAGCCCTTGCAACAAGCTTTCCAACGAGCCAAGAATTTTGTAATCTTGATTCTGTATGAGAAAGTTATGTCAATTTTAGTGAATCTCTTCAATCCAAAAATTCCCCCTCCACAAAGTTTCACACTTTTCTCCAAGAGTTGCGAAATACCAAAGAGAGACTTGATTCATGAATAAATGAAATGTTTGATCTTCTATTTATACACAAAATTAGTAATTAATTAAAGTAATTGCTTTTTGTCCGATCAACTGACCCAAAAGATGAGGTAAATTTGTCTTGACAACTTTAAATATTAAAATCTCTTCGACCGTGAGGAGTTAGCAGACGCTCCACATATCAACGGAAAGAGATTGACAGGGACTATCTCCCTAAGATGGAATTATTTGCAATTAATTGGTCCAATATTCTTAAATTCTTCAATTTGTACAGGACATCAAGATTCCACACATAAAGGTGCCAAAGACCATGTTACCTTATGCTTAAGTTCCAAGGGCAAAGGCTTCAATGGACATGATCAAAGGCATGAGGGGTTCAATGGTCTTCACATCCACGGACTTCAAATCAACAAGGAGAAGGGCTCCACCATATACTCATCATATCAATCGTATCAAGGACCCCAACACCACCAATCAAGTGGGAACAAAGACCTTTTCAAGAATATCATCATCATATTCAAGGTCTCCATATCATTAAAAACATATCCAATGGTTATGTTATCACAGTTCTTATAGTTGCCCCGTAGAGTGATCCTATACAGGATGGCAGAGGGGACAGGAAACCAAAGCCGCAAACCATGAGTACCCCAACCCCCAAAATGGATGGTTGTCACACCGATTGAGATGCCCTTCGCTTTATGTCACTAAAGCCCAAGTGACAAAGGGGGAGACCCGAAACCTATCTTAAAAAGATAGACCTAAAGCAAACCACCAGATCAAACTAAATGCACAGAATACGTAAGGTGATTGCTGGGAACCCTAGATTTAAGGATAAAGCCACAAATTAAGGAAATCTCAAGTGTTTAAGGATTTTGGAAGTATTCTCGGGTGAAATGGTTGAGTGACTAGTAAATTTGATTACTAGATCTAGAGTTCGTTTGTTAACTCAAAAGATAAAATTCGGAACCCTAGGGGGATTTAGATGAAAATTGGGGGAAAATTCCCAAATTTGGAATTGATAGTGAATTAAGGATTTTAACACACTCGAATTAATGCTTGGATGATAGATATGACAGTGTGAAATTATCCAAACAAAACTGGAAAAAGAAACAAGGGGAAACTGGCTGCTAGGTTGAACAGGGGCACTCTCTCTCTGACAGGGATTAGTGCCTGAAGATGGTAAAATGGAGTCTATTGCTGACGCCTAGGAGGGAGAAGAGGTTTTCGGGATGGCCGACAAAACTGAGATCGCCAAATTTGCAGATTCCCAATGCAAATTGATCTGGTGATTTTTCCTAATTTCTAATGAGGGTTTTTTAGTAAAAATAACTGATGGGCAATGCGTAAGAAAATCAAAAGCAGAGAAATTGCTTGAGAAACTTACCTGAGGTATGTAGATTCCTGCCTGGATAACAAGGACTGCTTTCTCACAGATCAAATGAGAAACTCAGACAAGATTTGATGAAGTCGTTTGCAGGAAAATCAATAAGTAATGGCAAATAAACTGGGATGAACAAGAAACAAGCTAAAGATCAGGAAGTAAAAAGTCATAAAGTAATCACTCCCTGTTAAAACCCAAACTCTGAGCAAGACGCCAGGGTGAAGATTCACCAATAGATCAGTTTTGAGGACTGTTCTAAAGATAGACCTTGTATTTCCTTAAAGGAAAACGTGCGTGGCACTCAAGGGCAGGTTATTGACACTGGACAAGTGGACAAAAAGTTCTGTGGTGGGCAATCTCCAATCACAACAGCAAAGGTATGGATCTTAGTGGCAGTCTGAAACACTCGATACATTTCTTTAAAGAATGGCATTCCAAGACCATGGAAAAAGGATCTACTTTTAGTAGACCTACTAAAAAATAGTATGTTTCTGAACCAGTAAATCTAGTATCTGAGATGTGCGGATGCAAACTATTCAAGCACCTTGACATTCTTGATAGGGGGAGCCAAGAAGCAAAAAGAAGAAATTATGGTGGAGGTAGTAGTTGAAGCAAATGAAGTGAACCAACATGGCGATGTATGGAAGATTGTCCCTAATGCATGCTTACCTTTTATGAATTTACTAGATGATTGTCGATGAAGTATATAAGTTACTGGGAACATAATTGGTTACAATCCAACTGGTTATCAATATTTTTATCATTGTATGAATTTTGTTGTACATTTCACAGAGAAGAAACCCATTAAATGCTTTGAGAAGAGTAGCTAGCAATATTTTCATGATGACAGATGATGATGTGTCAAATAGAAGTATACTAAAAGAGCAAGCAGTAAGGTTGTTCTGAAATCAAGAAGGGAATGAAATATTACCAACTCACCAATGTAGTCAGCGCAGACATTTCTTGGTAGTAGCTACACGTGAAAAGACTTTCAAGGGTGAAGATCAGATACTAAAGTCACAATATGCACATGTTAAGTATGAAGTGTGATGAAAGCCAGGGCTTGATAAGATTATTAAAACTGTAGGGCTTACTCTTCTACATAGAGACTGAGAAATCACAGATTGAAGATTGCAACACTTTCTCATATTATTCTCTCTCACAGAATTTTAGCTCAGAAAACACAGGTCCATTTTCAAACACTGAAACAACAAGTGTATCATGGTATTTGGTATTGATGTGAGGAATTTAATGAGAACAAAACATATGTAAATGGCTAGAGATAATGAAGATAAAGAGGGCTTATTATTCCTATGATAGTTGATATGAGCACACCCTTAATGAGCAGAGAATGAGCAGACTTTTGATGACTGGATCAGATTCTTGATGTCTTGAACAAACCTCTGGTGATTGAGATGAGCAGCATATGATCAGAACTCGACATAAGCGGACCTTTGATGATATCATTGATAGGGGGGGCATGCAATGAACCATAGAAGTTATATGAAGAACGCCTTCTGTCAATGATCCACAGTCTATTGATTAAATAACTTGATCTTTGTCAAAGACATTCAAAGTGAAGTATGTTTGATAGGGGAGAGATGAATAAGTGTTTGGCCCTTTGTCAGTAATGTCAAAGGGGGACAAATTTGAAGAAGTGTTGCCATCAATGACAAAGGGGGAGTTTGTTGAGTATGGTTGTCATTGATGTCAAGGCTGAAAGACATTAATGACAAAGGTTGTGGTTGCTGATGACTTGTCAACTGCAGATGGCATGTGCTTTGGAGCATTAGGTGGTACAAATGAGCCATTCTGTCGTCATTTGTTGAAGATGAAGTTGCAAAGATGTGGAAGCTTTGAAAAAGCTCTTGAAACCCTTATGAAGCATTGAAGAAGTCCTTAAGCCCACAAGCTTGGTAAAGCTCATTATTATGTAGAACCCCTATTGATGTACATGTGATTGAAGAAGCCCTTGCATGAAATCTTTGATGGTCATAAGCCCATGTACATGTGAAGAAGCCATCAAAAGTTTTTTAAGTCAAATCCGATGTCCTGCACAAATTGAAGAATTTAAGGGTGAAGGACCATGTTATTGAAAGCAAGACCCTCATAGGAAGACAGCCCTCGTCAAACCCTTTCCGTGGATATGTAGATTGTCCTCTAACTCCTCACGTTGAAGAGATTAATTTTTGAAGTTGAAGCAATTTTACCCCATCTTGCTAGGTCGGCGAAGTAAGAAGAATATATTTATCATGCTTCTATGTAGTCAGCCAGATTTGTTTTATGTTAATTTTCTCCACGTGATAACTATATATATAGATGATTTTTCACTCTCAAAATGTGTAGTTGTGTGGTTGGAGCTCTGAAATTCGGGTAAAATATTACAGCCGCAGTGGAGGATGGTGTGCATCCTTTTTGTTGAACATTGAGCCCTGCGATTTGGGAGGATACGTCACTAAGGCAGCAGCAGGAGTAACCTTCAGTATAGGAGCTGAAAATTATTATGTCTCTGATTTTTGGGTAACCTCAGTGTTAATGATCAATTATGGACAGGCATAATTGTTTTTAATAATCAGATCTTTGTACCGTCTTGCTCAGGTTTCATACTTTGAGGAAACCACAGTAAAAGTAACGTGAATCTCGAATAGAGAAGTATAGCAGCAGTCAAGAGTTTCCAATGCATCTTGTGGTAGAACACAGTGGTGGAGTGAAGACTCAGTTTTGGAAGAGGATGAGTTGTTGTAGGTTGAGGTTGAATGAATAGATGAGGTTCCTACAGAGTTTTGATTGTTTTTACAATATTGCCATATCAATGAACTGCCCACATTGTCTTAAGAAGTAAGAAGGGAATGTTACTACCTTGGCATTGACTGTGTATTTGCTGCAGAGATAGAGGAAGATTTTTGGAAACATCATTGCCCAGTCACTAAACATAAGCTGCCACCTTCCACATCTATTGTTGAATACTTGATTGAAGAGGTCAACCTTATTCAACAATCATGATTCAAGTTTACAAGTTGAGACAGCTCAGAATTCAAGGGTAATGAGCGGCAACTAATGAGTGGCTGTTGATTTTGTACCTAGGAAAGTGTTCCCCTAGGTGACTTTAGCCTTAGTCACTTAGAAAGGGGAAATAAAGTGACCCTTGCATTAAATAACTTAAGTGGAGCATTTAATGTGACTTTAAGATTAAAGTCAAGTTTGATAAATTTAAGTGGGTGAGGGAAATTAATTTTTATGAGAAATTAAATGGAGCATTTATTCTCATCCCTAGATCTAATCTAATCTCAGCCATTGGATTAGATGGCTCTTCACCTACCTAGGGTTTAGACAAGGGAAAAGACAAACATTATTCATTCTTGAGATGAGAAGAAGAGAGAGCTGAAGGGAGAGGCACAAATATCGAGAACACCATTTTTCTGAACAGTTTGCTGAAGGCACAAATTTCGAGGTACCTTCCAGGCATGAATTTCGAGGAAAGCTTGCAGACCGTACAGCATGAGTGGGCACAGATTTCGAGGTATATTCAGGCACAGTTTTCAAGGAGATATCAGGCACGTTTCCTGAGTCAACAAGCAGATAGTTGAGGCACAGAAATCAAGGCCGTACGGTAGCATTAAATGCAGTCCATACAGTACGGATTCTGAGAAGTGCTGGCACAGTTTTCGAGGGCAGAATATTGCTGTTATTGCATGCACGTTTTTCAAGAAGGATTTGCACGGAAATCGAGGCAGCATTAGCATGAAAAACGAGACAGACTGCTGGGTCATTTTCCTTGGTTGAGATAAGTTGGATTTTGACTGTAAATGACTCGGATTTTTTTTCTAGAAGAAATAATAAAACTCTCTCTCTAACTGGTTTTCCCCTTGTGGGTTTTTCCAGGGCCATTGGCCAAAAATTTCTGAGTACTGTGTTGAATGGCGTGCATTTTATTTACTTTCTGTCCATAAAAGAATGAAGTTACAATAGTGTTTTTATGTCTGAAATTTAAAGTTATTTCCAGCCTTTTATTTTTTCTGGGTTCGGCAATAAACTGAGAATTTTTTTTTACATCTAAACCGGAGGCTGAAACTTGTGAAATACTTACATGGTATCAGAGCTGAGTGGGGCATAAAACTAAATTTTTGCAGACAGAACAGTCATTTCCAGAATTCGGAAAAACTCTTCTGACAGTAGTACCATTTTGCTGAAACTTGTTCTTTGAGAAAAATAACTTCCGTTGGTTTGAGAACAAAGGATAGGCTAGATGGGGCATGGAACTTTGTCCCATGGCAAGCCCAAATATTACTTGTGTTGACGGAGAATGAGTTGTGGGAGGAGGTAGTCAAATACACTACAACTAATCCCATTGTGATTCCCGCTTCTACCGGTAGCATTTGCTGCCTTCAACAAGAACGATATTAAGGCAATGACGATTATCCTAGATGTTAAAGATCATGTTATTCCACACATTTCAGTGAAGGATCATGCACATGAGATGTGGAGTGCTTTGACTGGATTGTTTCAGAGTTCTAATGAGAATAGGAAGATGGTTCTGAGGGAGAAGCTGAAGAATATCAAGATGGTCAAAGGAGAGGCTTGTATGGCTTATCTTACTAGGATCTCTAAGGAGAGAGATGAGCTTGCAGCTATTGGGGTGGTTGTTACTGGTCCTGAGCTAGTGCAGACAACCTTGAATGGGGTGACTTCACCTTGGGCTATGTTTGTACAGGGTTTGGTGGCTAGGGAGAACTTACCTTCATGGGGCAGGGTCTGTGATGATTTTGTTCAGGATGAGACTCGAAAGGGTTTCTTGCAGTGCAGTGCTTCTACTAGTAGGCAGGGTGAGGAGGATGTGGCCTTGACAGCGAAGGGGAAGAAGAAGAACAAGAAGGGTGGGGGCAAACAACAAGATGGGCAGAACAAGGATCTGAGCACTGTAAAGTGCTTTGCATGTCATAAGATGAGACACTATGTTGGGCAGTGTCCGAACAAGAAGAAGAAGTAGCAGCAAACAGCAGCTTCAGCGGAGGTCGATGACTTTGCCGCAAGATTTCAAAGTGAGTTTTCACTGTGCACTGGGCATATTGAGAGAGAGAGAGAGCATCTATTATCACCAGTGCGGATGTTGACAGACAAAAGGAGTTTTCCTTAGTGACAGACCATTCTTACAGTGCATCTACTTCCAGCACTTGGTATATGGATAGCGGAGCCTCGAGCCACATGGTAGGTGCTCGTGAGATGTTCTACGAGCTTTCACAGACAAAGACAGATGTGGAGGTCGTGTTGGGAGATGGCTCAACAATCAGAGCTGTTGGGCATGGGATCATTACCTTTCAAAGGGAGTCCATGAGTCCCATGGTGTTGAGAGATGTATTGTATGTACCTAGGCTGAAGAAGAACCTAGTTTCAGTTTCCATGATCGAGGATCAAGGTCTCGGGGTGTCCTTCCTAGATGGACATGTGCATATGTTTCCCAAGACTACAGGACTATTTGCTTCAGTTGCTATTGGAGTTAGATGCGGGAAACTGTACAGGCTCTTATTTCAGCCTCAGCATGCTTTGGCACATAGCAGCGGCAATGAGGTTTGTGAGCTTTGGCATAGGAGGATGGCTCACTTGCATCATCCAGCTTTGGGGTTGTTGAGACATATGGTTACAGGTTTACCGGAGTTCAGCATAGGGCGGAGTGATGTTTGCAGGGGGTGTGCTTTGGGAAAGTACACGAAGACTGCTTTTCCGAGCAGTGATAGAAGGTCAGCAGGGATCCTTGACTTGATACATTCAGATTTGTGTGGACCGATGTCTTTTGTTTCCTTGAGAGGATACGAGTATTATGTGACATTCATTGATGACCATTCCAGGAAGACCTGGATCTACTTTCTGAAGAGCAAGAAGTCCGAGGAAGTCTTGCAGAGGTTCCAAGAGTTCAAAGCTCTTGTGGAGAACCAAACAGGGAGGAAGATCCGAGTTCTCAGATCGGATAACAGGGGTGAGTATACCTCCAAGGAGTTTGATGGATATTGTTGATAGGAGGGTATCAAGAGAGAGTTGACAGTTCCTTATACTCCAGAGCAGAATGGCATAGCAGAGAGGAAGAATAAGTTTATTGTTGGAGCAGCCAGAGCTTTGTTACATGACCAGTCTCTTCCTTTCTTTCTCTAAGTTGAGGCTTGCAGCACAACTGTATATCTTCAGAACAGGAGTCTCGATCGTGCCGTGGGGAACATGACACATGAGGAGTGTTTTTCAGGAAAGAAGCCTGAAGTTAAGCCATTTTCGGATATTTGGTAGTTTGACTTACTCTCATGTCCCTTCTGAGAAGACGACAAAGTTGGAGCCCACTGCGGAGAAGGGCATCTTTGTGGGCTATGATGAGACTTCGAAGGCCTTCCGTATTTACCTTCTCTCTCAAAGGAAAGTGGTTGCGAGAAGGGATGTGAAGTTTGAGGAGGCGCAGGCCTTTAGGACGTCAAGAGAGCCAGAGCAGAAAGAGCAGCAAGTTCCTGCACCTCAAGTTGTTACACAAGTTCCATCAGCGCAGCAGTCAGGATCACAGGTTTCTGGGGTTACAGGACCACTCAGTGTAGGCACAGGTTCACTAGTTTCGGTGGTTCAACCATCAAAGTCTTCGGGGATAGGTGATGGGTCTACAATTACAGGTACACCGTACAGAGCTTCAGGATCACAGAGTTCTCAAGTTGTTGGTACACCAACAACTGGTTCACAGGTTACTAGGGTTTCTAGCTCTAATAGTTATTCAGATGGGGACAGGCCAATGTGGGAAGAACCTTCAGGGAAGAAGAAGCCTAAGTGGCTTCGGGAAACCTTGAAGGATGGTTTGAAGGTTGGGACACCCAGGGAGTCAGTGAGGGCCATCAAGATGCCTGACAGATTGGGCATGTTGTTGGTGGCTAGTACACGTGATTCTGAGCCTTCTACTTTTGAGGAGGCTTCCCAGCATCATGTTTGGCGAGATGCCATGATGGATGAGTACCATTCCATCATGAAGAACGATGTGCGGGAGATAGTTCCGAGACCCAAGGGGAAGTCGGTGGTGACTTCTCGATGGATTTACAAGCTAAAGCATGCAGCGGATGGGAGTGTGGACAAGTACAAGGCCAGGTTTGGAGCGCGGGGGTTTTGACAAGTTGAGGGTATTGATTATGATGAGACTTTTGCGCCGGTATACTTCTATCAGGGCTTTGATTTCCATTGCGGCGGAAATGGGTTGGAAGATCCATCAGATGGATGTGAAGATCGCATTTCTCAATGGAATCATACAGGAGGAGATTTATGTTGAGCAACCTCAGGGCTTTGAGATTCATGAGAGAGAGTCTCATGTTTGCAAGCTGAAGAAAGCCTTGTATGGGCTGAAGCAAGCTCCTAGAGCTTGGTACTCCAGGATCGATTCTTACTTGCAGAGAATGGGGTTTCAAAAGAGTGAAGCAGATCCGAATCTCTGCTTCATCATGGTTGGAGATGATCTACTTATTCTTTTGTTATATGTTGATGACTTGTTTATCACAGGGGGAGAGAGACCCATTGCAGCTTGCAAGAAGGATCTTGCTATAGAGTACGAGATTACAGATATTGGGTTGATGCACTATTTTCTGGGATTGGAGGTTTGGCAGGAGCCTGGACATATTTTCCTGGGTCAGGGAAAGTATGCGATTGATATTCTGAGGAGATTTAGGATGGAGGATTACAGGTCGATGTTAACATCGATGATCACCAACTGGAAGAAGCTTCATGCTTCTGAGGGAGAGTTGGTGGATCCTACTTTATACCATCAACTCATTGGGTCATTGATGTATCTAGTCAACACTCAACCAGATCTGTGTTCTGCAGTGAACACTCTTAGTCAGTTCATGGTTGAGCCTAGGAGTGTGCATTGGGTGGCTGCAAAACATGGTTTGCGATACCTAGCAAGGGTAGTGGATTTTGGTCTGGACTACAGGACGTCGGATGGGATCAGATTGGCAGACCGGAAGAGCACTTCTGGATGTTGTTTCAGTTTGGGTTTGGCAGTAGTGTCGTGGTTGAATCGGAAGCAGAAATCCGTTGCTTTGAGTTCTGTTGAGGCTGAGTATATGGCAGCCAGTCAGCCCAGCTGCAAGGCTTTGTGGCTTCACAAGTTGCTGGTGAATTTATTTGGTCAGGAGCTGAGGCCTACGGTGATCTACTGTGACAATCAGAGTTGCATCCAGCTCTCTGAGAATCCAATATTTCATGACCAGTCAAAGCATAATGAGATCAAGTATCATTTCATCTAAGCTTATGTTCATAGAGGTGCAGTATCTTTACAATACATTTCCACTGATGAGCATGTAGCAGACATTCTGACGAAATCTTTGGGGAGGGGCAACTTTGTCTTCTTCAGAGACAAGTTGGAAGAGGTGTAAAACACCTTCCTCAGTAAGAGGGAGTGTTGATTTTGTACCTAGAAAAGTGTTCCCCTAGGTGACTTTAGCCTTAGTCACTTAGAAAGGGGAAATAAAGTGACCCTTGCATTAAATGACTTAAGTGGAGCATTTAATGTGACTTTAGAGATTAAAGTCAAGTTTGATAAATTTAAGTGGGTGAGGGAAATTAATTTTTATGAGAAATTAAATGGAGGATTTATTCTCATCCCTAGATCTAATCTAATCTCAGCCATTGGATTAGATGGCTCTTCACCTACCTAGTTAGACAAAAGCAAGGGAAAAGGCAAACATTATTCATTCTTGAGATGATAAGAAGAGAGAGCTTAAGAGAGAGGCACGAATATCGAGAACACCATTTTTCTGAATAGTTTGTTGAAGGCACTAACTACGAGGCACCTTCCAGGCACAAATTTCGAGGAAAGCTTGTAGACCGTACAACCTGAGTGGGCACAAATTTTGAGGTATATTCAGGCACAGTTTTGAGGAGATATCAGGCACGTTTCTCGAGGCAGCAGGCAAATAGTTGAGGCACAAAAATCAAGGCCATATGACAGCATTGAATGCAGTCCATACAGTACGGATTCTAAGAAGTGCTGGAACCGTTTTTTAGGGCAGAATATTGCTGTTATTTCATGCACGTTTTTCAAGAAGGATTTGCACAAAAATCGAGGCAGCATTAGCACAAAAAATGAGACAGACTGCTGGGTCATTTTCCTTGGTTGAGATAAATTGGATTTTGACTGTAATGACTGTCTGATTTTTTTTTCTAGAAGAAAAAATAAAACTCTCTCTTTAACTGGTTTTCCTCTTGTGGGTTTTTCCAGGGCCATTGGCCAAAAATTTCTGAGTACTGTGTGTTGAATTGCGTGCATTTTATTTACTTTCTGTCCATAAAAGAATGAAGTTACAGCAGTGTTTTTATGTCTGAAATTTAAAGTTAGTTCCAGCATTTTATTTTTTCTAGGTTCGGCAATAAACTAAGACAATTTTTTTACATGTAAACCGGAGGCTGGAACTTGTGAAAAACTTACAGTGGCAGCAGTATCAGATTGACTTAGATGTATTAAGAAGACTTCTTGATGACTTGGCATGTTTGTAACAGCAGGTTGAGCAGAAGTTGATTGAGGTGTGATTGAGATAGTATACTACAAGCAGAGTCTTGCAACCTTGGGGATTGGATTCCTCATCCCTTTCTTAGTTGGACCTGAGAAGACCATGTTGGGTCCTAGAATGAGAGTTGGTGCTCTTTAGTCAGTTGGTGTTGATGTAATTGCGAATATTGAAAACTTCCATTGTATATCATATAAAATTATAAATAAAATTTACTATACTTGTCTTGTGATGTGTCTCTTGTTATGATCTATGTTGATGACATGCTTATGTAGATATATGACATGTGTTAGTGCAATGTGAGTGATGAACACTGCTTAACATTATTGTGAAGTGAAAAAAGTCTGGAGTTGCTAGCACACTGATTCACCCCCTCCCCCCTCAGTGTGCCATTGTGTCCAATAGGTATTGCCTTCCAACCCATGGTATTTCATTGATGGAGGGAGTTTACTATTAATTATTTACTCATCCTCTTGGTTGACCAACCTGTGAGATTTCTTGCATGCTTTCTTAAGGTGACCTCTTGTACACATGGTTTTGCTTTCCAACACATGGTTTTCCACATTTGTTGATGGTTTTTGGGCTCATGGTTTGAAGAAAAGTAATTGTTTATGAAGTTGACTAACTTTACACATTTATCTAGAGTACACCTCATATGAAGATTATTTTAATATCGTTGGTGATTATCGAGGAGTCTTTTTGCTCATGCACCGTGTGAACCATATCCCTATTTTGAGGAGTTGGTTGAGTATTACTCTAGGAGTATTATATTATTATCTTATCTTGTTGAATTGTCAACAAAAGCCTTGGTGATGCACTCTCTGTCTTGCTTAGAGGTTTCTCTTGCTCATTTTATCATGAAAACTAGTTGACTTATCAACTTGAAGGGATAAGACCTAACTACTTCATTATTGTACTAATTCTTTGATTTTTCATGTAGGTAGTTAGGCAAATAATGTATTTTATTGTAAGAGAGAATATTCTCCCTCTATGTAAAGGAGTCTTTCCTTCATTTGACGTATGTTGGATTTGGGAGAAATCCCTTGGAGCCTAATGGAACATTTGTTGGATGTGATTGAATAACACATATAGCTTTTCATGGATGATTTTAACTTCTAAACCATAATGTTATCTTTTCTTGTTGAAATTATCTTGATATTGCTTCTTGAGTAATGAATTAGGTAACGCCCTTCCTCTTTCTATTAAGGTTATCAATGGATTATTGTTTATTGATGCATTATTTATCTATGCTTGTTTAAATGCACATATATTCTAATCTCGAATCTTAATCTCAATAAGTATCGAATCTTATATGCTCTAGTGTTACCGGTTGAAATGGTAGTCCAAGCCTCCGACAATCGTGTGAGGAAGTGACTACTATCACCTTAGTCGAATTCTCCCAATTGCTTCAGAAGTCTAAGCCTCCTAGGGAAGATCCCTAATATAAATCTGAAAGGACACTAAAACAACAAAGGAATTCTCTTTCGAGGACATTAATGACCAGTGCCTTAAGGGAGTCAAATCAGAGATTGAAGGAAAGATGAAATAATCGTGCATATAAGTATAACTATAAATGCGGCCACTCAGTTATTCAATAATAAGAGATTGAACAAATAGCAATGTCATAAAACAAATGTCATCCGCAATGTATTCACCATATATCAGATCTAAAAGTAAGTTATCAACCCCTTAGGATTACTATTAGTATCATTAACCATTCGGGACAAATTATAAACAGCAGTATAACGAAAGTATGGAGGCATGCAATACATGCATTTAGTTGAATTAACCAACACAAGGTCTGAAATAGATGTGTATAAGTGCAAAATGTGTGTATTTTAGTCATTATGACATCAATAGTATGATTTATACAAGCAGTAAGTATCAGTAGTATTATTTGCATCATCAACCCAACAACAATAACATAAATAAGTAATTACTATAGTGCATGTGACAAGGCATTTACCCCAATGATTGCATACTGTATGTGTATTTTATGTGCAGAATGTGCGTATTTAATAAATGCAGCAATAGAATGATGTTTCAATGCTTTACATTAAGGCAAAGCATGCACACAAAATAACTAGTTAATCATTTGTCACTTCATTGTGTGTAGGGACAAGGATTGAAGCAAGGACACAGTAAGGGAGGGTTGCCACTTAAAAGGGCAGCCCTGTGGGGTATTAAAGGACTGTGACAAAAATGACTGTGGACTGAGGCAACCTTAGGGATCAAGGACGAGGCTAAGAGAGAACACTTGGGAGGCCAACGAAGGTGAAAGGAAGGAAGGGAAAAGACTGCTAGGATAGGGCAGACTTACTAGAAGTCTATAGTGAGGGTGATGGGAGAGCAGCGAGGTGTCCAAGGGTAGTTTTAGGACTGTCTTGGGAGAGCAACGAGGATTATGGAAGAGTTTGCAGCAGGCTACTAGGTTGGTGGAGGAGGTAGTCCCAAGGAGGAGAAAAGGGTAGAAAAAGCATCCCTAGGGTTGTTAGGACCGTTTTAGGGTAAATTTGGAATTTTAGTGCAGATTTTAGGCATTTCAGGATTTTTGTATTTTTTAGGGTTCCCTATAATTTCGCCTTAGGGTTTTTAGGGCTTTATAGGCTAGGCCGAATTTTTAGGTAGGCCTGAAAGTGCAAAAAAATTAAAATTTTGAATTTTAGGGTTTCTAACATAAAATTGCAGACCTAAATTTAACCTAAAACTAATCCTAAACTAACCCTAGAACTAAGTTTTTCAGAAGAGAAAAGGTGTGAAAACCAAAGGAACTAACCCTAGCTAAAAGCCCCACCACAACCTAGGGAATCTAGGGAGGATGGCTAACCTAATGAAGAAGAGTTCCTAGGGAAAACAACTAGCCTAGAAAAACTAAGGAGAAACCCTAGAGCACCCTCACAAGGAGACGTGTTTCAGCTTGCTAAGGTAACAAGAAGGATGGTAATGGCCTATCCTAGGAAAAAGCGCAGCACTAGGGATACCACTTAGACTTGAACGCACATCATCAACCACCAATCAAACAAAGAGATGAGAAGCCTAATCTCTTTGTGCTCGTGTTCAACCAACAAATCAAAACATCACCAAGCAAAGAACTTCAACAAAGAATTACCAGAAAAAGCTTGCATTAACCCATAAAAACCTCCTCAAGAGGGGCACATCTCTCCAAAGAGCCCTAGCAAGGGTAAAACAAGTGCATAGTGTATTATCCCGTAAGTTTTCTCTTAAAATGAAAGTGAGGAGATCTATTTATATGATCTCACACTCACTTTTTACAAAATATCCAGGCCTACATGCCTTAAAACATGTCAATTTGAAATTATAAAATGTCAGCTTAAAATTAAAACAAAATAAAAATAAAATATGGCCTAACGTAGGCTCAAGGTAGGCTACCTGGGGTATTTGTACTCCAAGGTGCCAAAATACGCTCAAATAAGCGAATCACTCAGAACGAAAGGCTGGAGTGAGCTGGAGGGAGGGCGTTATACCTCATCTAACCCCTAGAATGTCGTAAAATCCCTCAACGCCCTCCCCAAAGCATCAAAAGGCCTGGTATGGAGGGTGGCTTTCCTCTGAGGAAATAAGGCTAGGGAGAGCAGGTGTCCATTGATTGAAGGGCCAGGAGGGTGTCTGAAGTGGTAGCAAAAGGAGACAGAGGTCTCATAGCTGAAGCAGAGGCCACCAGAGCACATAAACATCATATGGAGCCATGCGACCCAGTGGTCAACACTTAGGAGCCCCGGACACCAACCCCGAGGTTAAAAACCCCAACAAAGGGCAGTCAATATTAATCTTGTATATTGATCTAGGAACAAAGCACCAATCTCATCAAAGATTAATCAACAAATAACTCATGAAATGGTGTAATCGGTCTACAGGAATAGTAGTCGCTCTGTATATATCAGATGAAAGAATGATAATTACAATTACAATGTCATGCTACAAGCATGAATGAATGAGCAATTTGAATCCTCAAGGAGGTCATTCGAATTGAATGAGTGAGTCTAGCTTAACTGACTGTAAGCCATAGTCCACACTCAGTTAACCACTGATCAAAACCCTAATTGACTCAACTGAACCCTAACTGAAGCTGGAGTGCAATAAATGACTGAGTATCAACTGAAAGAGATCAGACACAAACACATGTCATAGCAAGCCAACCATCAAGTGCTAGCGCTTCAATGACTCCAATGAACCCCGATGAGGTTAACTGAAGTTGAACTGGACATCAGAAGTTGGTGGAGGCACCCCTGTTGACTCCAGTTCATTAATTAATCATTAAATAATCAATTAAGTGAAAGGAGGCTCCTTCACTGACCTATTTAACTGATTGTAACCACCAGTTAGCAATTAGGTGCATTAAAATTAAATATCACTCAGATCACCCCCGGAGTGCTCCAGTTAGCCTCCCCGAATGGAGGAGAAGGCTAAGTTAGCCTCCTTGACTGAAGGTAGGCGTGGGTGTGATTGGATGATGACATTAATGCTCCACTGATGTCAATTAATGTCAATAATACTTAGGATAGTGGTTTAACTAGGCCAATTTGACCAAAAAGAGTGTGTATGGTGGTAAATGTCTCCAACGGTCAACAGTGTCATTAAGCCATGGTACTCCTAAGGGAGGAACCAAAGGGCCCAACCATGACCACCAATGCTTGATAACACCCCTCCTGGTCGAAAAAAATGGCCCTCTCCCTAGGGTACACCTGAAGGTGGGTTGGGTACAAGTGCAGCGTAACACTAGCTCCAATTGCGAATGAGTGCTCTTCCCGAGAGTGCTCGAGAACCTGTGAATCTAATGGTACTTGTAGACCTACACACATATCAAAGGTCTGAGAGGATTAAAAGCATCTAAGGGCAGACACTTTCGTCCCACCTTTTTCGCAAAATGACGAAAACAAGCTAAGAACAATAAAATCTAACTAAACGATGAAAAGACATCAAATGCAATGCACATAAATATACCTAATGCAACTAACCCTACCTACCCTAAACCTGGTAATCAAAATAGGTTAGGTGAAATCATACCACCAACGCAACTATCCGAGTAAGCAAATCATACCTAATATCTTACCTTTGTCCTTTAATGTAATCCATGACAATACCTCATCGATGATATGTTGAGTTTGTACCACAATCTTTATCTAGGTGAGTTCATGAAACCAAACCTTGTTAAGAACCTGGAAAACTTGAAATTTGTGCCACGGAGAAGCATAGTTTTGACAAGATTTGTTGATCCATGCTTCTAGTGGACTTATGTATGGGACACCTTCATCATACATGTCTTCTAAGAAAAAAATTTGCATGAAAATCACCCATAAATCCTTGACTTGGAAGGCTATCCGTAGAGCCATACCTTGGAAATCTTCATATGTGAGCCGCAACTTGTCTCTTCATTTACTCAAACATTTCCGTGGGCATAAAAGTACATTGCTTAGCCTTTTCATAATCATGTTAATAACCCCAAGAGTCCTTGAAATTTTGAAATCGTCGGCTATATAATGTTGGAAACACCAGGTACACTGAGAGGGGGGGTGAATCAATGTGTGCAACTTTTATTACTTTCTACTTTTAACAATCAACAACTTATTCAATAATATGCATTATCACATTATCATTATATCATCACATAAGAAGCATAGCATGAAACATAGAACACCAGATTTTACGTGGAAACCCAAGTCCTAGGGGAAAACCACAGAAGCCTTTCTAAAATAGTTTTCCAGAAATAACTGGAAGGAGGGAGCAACCCCCTTATTACAAAGACTTCAATTTTCCAGCTGCAACTGGAAGGAGGCTACAACCCCCTGATTTACAAGATACAACCTGAAGGAAGCTACAAATCCCTAGTTCTCCGGCTACAACCGAACGGAGGCTACAACCCCCTTTCCTTGCCCCATCCTGCCGCCTTGATATGAAGATAGAAACTGTTGAAGCACGACCGCACTAATCCCGTAGACCTGCTAATCAACACCTGCACTACATTGCACAATATGTACCACACTGTAAAACCATTGCCACTACTAACCACTTCTCATCATCCGATCACTACTCATCAACTAATAATGTCCATTGTATCACGCTACTCATCAACCTGTCCAATCAAGTTTTACCAATCAATCTGTTGCTCACATCAACTGACTCAGTCAATCTGAGTCTGCACACTAAACTCAGTCCACATGGGTCAAACCAACTGCTCATACAACTCGGCTAGTCTGAGTCAAACCAACTGCACATAAAGAAACTTGTGCCAATCTTTCTCAACTGAACCAACTTGTACCAAGATGCTTGTGTACCTATGCAAAATCAATCATATACTTGTGTTAATCTAATACAGTGCTCTGACAGTCAACCAACCCTTCTTACTTGGCCTAGTTCATCAAGAGACACGTTTGAGCAATCAAGAGACTTCACATACGGTCAACCAAACTCTATCCAATCACACTCAACTCAATGACACCACAATCAACCTCAATCACAGTCAAGGAATACTTGATAGTTAAACATGATATACCTCAACCAAATAACCACAGCCAAGAAGATAAAAGACTTAACCAACTATGTCAAACTCAATCAATCTCATAAACTCTTAGACACAAAAGGATTTTTTACTCCACTCAAATCAAGTCAACAAATCAAACAAATAGTCACTTACAACACTGTCAAAGGTTGTCATTAACAATCAATACCAATCCAACTCCACTTAGGTCAAAGACACAATGAATAACACTTGTCAAACTAGTTTTCAAGGAAAATACTTAGATTGATCAAAGAAATCACTCACAAGATGTATTACTTACATGTCAACTTCTCATTCAATAACACTCTATACAACAGTCAAGATAAACACCAAAATCTATGCCAACAATATCCAAGATAATCATCAAGATCACATCAAGATATACTCCAAGATAACCATCACCATATCCTCCATAACATATTCAATGACTTCAAAGATATATACCAATATATAGGCTCACATACTAAAATCAAAGATGAACTCTATCCATGAGAGACATGTGCCATCACAAGAGAAACCCAGAAGCATGAGCCATACCTTTTCGAAGATCATAATATGACGAAATAGTAGACAAACCAAAAGAAACTCTAGATCATATCATCACATAGCCCTCGTAACAAGCTTTCCAACGAGTCAAGAATTTTGTAATTCTGATTCCGTACGAGAAAGTTATGCCAATTTTAGTGAAGATGCCCAAAAAAAATTCTGTCACAAAATTTCGCACTTTTCTCCAAGAGTTGTGAAATTCCTAAGAGAATTGATGATGAACAAATGAAATGTTTGATATTCTATTTATATAGGTTGTGGAGAAAATTTATTACCTTGGGCTGACATGCAATTCAAAATTACAAATAATTAAATTCTCTTTTGTTTGGTCGGCTCACCCAAAAAGGTGGGGTACACCAACTTCAAAAATTCATATCTCTTCAACTATAAGGAGTTAGAAGATGTTTCACATATCAACGAAAATGGTTTGACCGGGACTATCTCCCTATGATGGGTTTATTTGAAAATTCTTGGTCTAATACTCTTAAATTCTTCAATTTGTACAGGACATCAAGACTCCACACATAAAGGTGCCACAAAAACCATGTTACCTTATGCATAAGTTCCAAGGTCAAAGGCTTCAATGGACATCATCAAGGGCATGAGGGATTCTATGGTCTTCACTTCCACAAACTTCACATTAACAAGGAGGAGGGCTCCACCATATACTCATCATATCAAGGGTATCAAGGACCCCAACACCACCAATCAAGTGGAAACAAAGACTTTTTCAAGAATATCATTATTATTATACAAGATGGATTCAAGGACTTCAAGGGCTTCAACATCATCATGTTCAATGTCTCCATATCATTAAAAGCATATTAAATGGTTCCACTATATATCTTCATCACCATAAGAGTACCAACACCCCAAAAGAGGGGTACAAAGACCTCACCACTAGTTTGCAACACCTTATCGGATTCATATGCATGATCACAAGGCTACTACATGACAATGACCATATAGCGTCCAAGGGACATCAAACCACCATATATGTGGGTTCAAAACCTAAACTTTCAAGGACACCAAGCACCCTATAACAATGGGTTCCAACATACTACCATAAGTGTGGGTTCCAAGACCTAAGTCTCCACATGCAAGAGGATCAAAATCTATGTGTGTGGACTCAAGGACCCCACAAGAACTTAACAACCTCAAGACCATCCAATGCAAGCAATGGGCTTCGCCATCAACACATCAAGGACTTTACACATGAGCCACATCATCCATCCAACAACCAATCAAGAGATCAAAACAAGTACAATCATAACAAGCAGCACAAAGACCAGTAACCAAAGATCAACCGGGAGTAAGGAACTTGACAATGGACTCAAATGGGACCAAGATACAACTTAGGGGAACTTGACCAAGTCAATGGGTAACCATGGCTTTTGTCATTGTTCCAAGGCCTCCAAGGGCTTCAAGCTTGGGCTTGGACAAGGTCAAAAGGGCTCCTCTGACACAAACAACCACAAACTAAACACTAACCATCATGGGCTCCACAAGGGGCACCAAGGACTCAACAGTTGGAACCAATGACCAGACACCGTTGGCATCAATGACAACTTAATCAACATATAATTCATACCTTCATGCTTCAAATGAAAAGATAAACAATAAATACTATGAAACTAAAGAATGAAAATCATACCTGTCCACCAACCTGCCTCGGTCTTGTTGAAATGCATCATTAAGCACTCGTCGACATAGGATATAGCGGGTTGAACAACTTCTTCAATGCTTCTTGAGGAACACAACAAAGACTGATAATTTGGGCCCACCATAGGCTAAATATTTGCAAACGGATCTTCTGTGTAACATGCTTCCCTGATGCTGGATAAATATGACGGATAAATCATGTTAGAATCACCGGAGATACAGGATCCCAAATTTTCGAACTTTTCATCACAATGAACCATCTTCATATGGAAACTATCTGTAGTGTCTAGCGATGTTTCGTCTTGAATCATAGTGGACAAAGGGTTGAGCCATTATTCATCATTAGCCGCATAAGGAGAAGGAATAATCATATCTCTTTCGACATGGTCTTCATAAGTCATATCTTCAATATCCCTGCTTAAGATAGTTGAAAGTTCTTCATCCCAAATAGTGTTAAATTATGGCTCAACCTGAGTAACTTCATCAAGTTGTTCTTTCTCGCTGCAACGTATGGAGACAACATTACATGGTCTCGAAGAATCATAGAAAGGTGGACCCATAAATGTCCAATAACCATCGTCCTCAAAATTTCCGTCATTATGTTCCAAGAGATCTAAGATGTCATAAGGAGTCACTATATGTTGGAAGGGAGAACTCACCCTATCCTTCTGTTCTTCATCTTATTCAACTAGGAATTCTAGATCTTCATATGTAGGACCATCATCATGTTCGTCTGCTTCGGGAGCTTCATCTACTGTGCTTGAGATATCATCAGTTAGACCTTGAACAATGGTTGCTTCGACCTGATCCTTGTTTTGGGTTTCCTTACTGAACAAGTCCCTTGCATGCTTGACATTAGGTATCCATTCGTCACGTCGTTATGAATCCCAGTGGTTACAGAATGTTTCAACCAATTCTGCAAAGGATGATATTGTTCCTTTATCTAGGCCCACAACCCAAGCAAGAGCCTTTCCTCCCAAGTGAATGACAAATGATAGCATGTAGACATCTTTTTCTTCTTTAATACCATATTATGAAGCCAAAGTCATAAACCATTCCACATGATGCGCGGCATTATCATGGTCGCCCTTGAAGGCATGCCAAAATATCTCTGGTTACTCATCTGAATATCCTGGAAAGTATGATAAATCAAGAGGAGCAACACCTATTTTCATTTTTGTAGCAATCGGATTATCAGGATCTTTAAATTCAAATGGAATATCATCTTTGATTCCTTCACTTGAATCATCGTGTGTCTAGTTGTTTCCCAGTGTTTATTCCCATATATTATCGATCATGGCCTTTCTTTCATGTTCTTCGATACCGTAATCCCAATTCATGCTAAATGCATCAATGAACTGCCTGAGTGAAGAAAAACTTTTGCGAGGAAAACCCTCATACCAATTCCTGACAGACAAGTTGTCTTCTAAGTGAAGAGATAGAAGAAAGAGCCTCATTTTGATGTCTTCATGTACGATGTTGCTTTCCTGGAGGAGTTGCATGAATGGTTGCACACGTGCTACTGAATGGTATTTGTATTGCTGAAATAATGGGAAAAGTGCCTTCTCGCCATCTTGAATGGCATACTTGTGTAGAAAGCCCAAAATGCGTGAGAAACCCAGTATATCATCCATAATTCGTAATTGGATGCCATATCGTCAGGCCTCCTTGTCTTTGTAGATCACTTCTTTTATTCTTCTTCAATTAGAGTCGCCAGGAGAAACCTGCCAAGTTAGTTAAGCAAATCTCACCAAAGTACTAAATAAAAGAAGGGCATATCTGATTGATGGGGTGGGCTAAGTTCTTTGTGGAGTCACCAGGTAAGCCTGCAGGTTAGTCCTTTCAAAAAAATGTATGCACTCATATACAATTAGGACTTCAAGACCTACCAAAGTGTCGTTTTTTCTCGAATAAGTCACCTCAATGAATTTGAGGTCCTCGACAACGTCCCTAAAATGTTACCGGAAGAAATCGCAGTCCAAGCCACCAGCAAACATATTTGGAGAAAGTCACCACTGTCACCTTAGTCACGTCTCCTAACTTCTTCGGAAGTCGAAACCTTCTAGGGGAGAGCCTCAATGACAACTCTGCAAAAGACACTTAAACATGAAATATGCCTTGCAAATGTGTAAAGTTAGTAACCAATGCCTAATGGAGTCAAGAAATAGGCCGAAATTTTAGGACGCCCGAGATTTTAGGGCACGGTATTTTAGAGAGGACGCGGAATTTTAGGGCACAAAATTTTAGGGAGGCGCGGAATTTTAGGACGCGGAATTTTAGGGCCCGAGATTTTAGGACTGCAATTTTATGTTAAAACCCATAAAAAATCAAAAAAAAAAATTGCACTTTAGGGCCCTAAAATTCCGCCCCATAAAATTTTGGGCCCCTAAAATTCCGCGCCATAAATTTCGGACACTCCATAAAATTATGTGCCCTATAATTTTGGATCCTCCCTAAAATTGCATGCCCTAAAATTTCGGGCCATATAATTCCGTGCCGTAAAATTCTGGGGCCTCCCTAAAATTCTGCACCCTAAAATTTCGGGTCCTCCCTAAAATACCGCGCCCTAAAATCTCGAGCGTCCTAAAATCTCAAGTTTCTTGAATCCATTAGGCACTGGTTACTAACTTTACACATTTGCAAGGTATATTTCGTATTTAAGTGTCTTTTGCAGAGTTGCCATTAGGGCTCTCCCCTATGAGGTTTCGGCTTTCGAAGATGTTAGGAGACGTGACTAAGGTGACAATGGTCACTTTCTCCACATATGTTTGTCAGTGGCTTGGACTGCCATTTCATCTGGTAACCCTCTAGTAATATCCTTAGATATATTTCTGCAATTTAGGATAGCAAGGAGATGGACTGTTGTAGCTTGTACCATGCAGCCTCAACCATTTTTTCCCCATTAAGATGATCTCCTGTCAAGCCTTCACATAAATAAGAACCAACAAGAATTCAAGGAAGAAATAAGGCAAGAGTTGATATCAAAACAATAACAAATGTTTAAGGCATTTATATACCTTGTGATCTAAGTTATATGTCCTATGTTCCTAGGGATGGAGTCTGGACTGTAGTTTAATGTTTATTATATTATGGTGGTGTTGTCTTCTGTGTTAGTATTTGCATTGTTGATATTGTGTTCATTGTATCATATAATCATAATTACAACCATGGGTATTTAATCATTTTCATTACATATAGGACAATATTATATCTACTACTACTTTGACTTAGTGGGTTCCTCATCATATGTTGGTGGAACGTCCTCCATCGAAGTCATTTATTTGGAAAATACCCCTTCTAGAAACCAGCATTTTAGAAGTCCATCTCACAACCTTTCTTCCTTTTTCTTGATCAAGGCTTTAAATTTCAAATTATAAAGTCAGATACTTTAGGCCATTCTTATTTCAGATCGTATATTGATCTACAACTTCACTATCATTTCTTAACAAATTAGATTCCTTTTCAAATTCAATCCTTAAGGGGGCTGATGTCATGGGATGGATTGCATTATTCCTAAATATTAAAAACAATTCTAAAGTTTAAACATGGATGAATAGCCTTCTTCTCTCCCTACATTTCCATCTTCAGCTTCTAGTTTCTTCTCTCCCTACATTGCCATCTTCAGCTTCTAGTTCCAGCACACCTTGACATCTTCTTGATGAGACTTCACTTGTGTATTCATTGTGTCTCTTTCTTTTAGCTATGTTCTTAGTTCTTTACTTGTTACTGATAGTGTAGCTATAGGAGCTGCTTAGAAACTCCCATTTTGTATTTACAATGGATGTATTCTTCTAGTCGCATGGACCTACTTTCATGGTCATTCCTAGAACATTATAAAATTATCTCATCTCATTATCTTCATTCTGTCATATGTATTAAGTGATCCCTATGAACTTTTAGAAAATACAAATACAGATCATAATATCCCTAGTTAGGGTTATATCAATGAACCATGAAGCAATTTAAATAGCTTTTTTGAAAGAAATTTTATCCAGATATGATCTCAATGAGTTAGGGTAACTTCTTCATATTGATGACCATGGAATGGCCAACACAAATCACATATTATCTTATCTACTTCAAATGAATTTACAACAACAGAACGGCAGCTTTACAAAATTCAAATCCTTCAAACTAATAATCGAGAGACAAGTACTAGCCTAATATCTTAATGGGTTAGCTGGAAAGAAAACGGGCTTGCATGATAAATTTATTAATAGTTATTGCAGATAAGAATGTAAACAATAATACATTTTAAATTCTATGCAAGCTTAGTAACTATATACTCAATCCCCCTTGTACTGGGCTTTGTGGAGTCCACTACAACATTTGCAGTCTATTTTACTCACATTAATATACTTCAGTTTATTTTGTATTCATCTTTTCTAATTTAGTTCAATGATATAAAGTAATATACAACTTAAATTTATTACCATTTGGGGATGCATTTGGCATTTCCACTGATTGTACCCCAAATGCCGATATACATTTCAGTTCAATTGACCACTTCTGGCACTTGGGGACATCAAAAACTTTTCAATTTCAATTTGAAGGAACCAAGTAGAGGGAAGAGGGGATCAAGTAAGCATCCTTCATACCATATCAACAATGCTGCAGCTAATGCCTCCACACATGATAGCTCACATGGTCGGCCATAGTTCACTGGATTTGCTGCTACAAGCCATGGCACTGTGGCAGAAACCAAACTTCTTGTAAATAGCAATGAAGAAGATCAAAGTGTAAACAATATAACTGCATTCTTTACTATCCCACAGATAGTTTCTACCCATAAAATAAGCATTATTCACAGAACCTATACAGTAATCATTTACACTCCAGAAGGAACATGCAAGGTAAGCCAACTGCAGAGTATGCAGCTTAAAAATGGTATAGACCTACTATTTATATGAACAATCTGAAAGAAATGGAAAAATCAAACTATAAAATGCCTTTATTCAAATTGAAAAATGAATGGCAATAATAAATTAATATTGACAGTACATTATTGCAGAAATTCTAGCATATTATATCCAGACATGAACTTTACATGTGCTTGAGATCCATAAGAATGATATCATTGCAGTATCAAGATAATAGGCACAGTGTTAGTAAATAAACAAAAATCCATGGAAAAGGTAGTTTCAAACGAAGAGGTCATCTCCTCTACTCTTACTACAGACCCAATTGTAACCTGCTTCACATTCTTTCCCTTCTTCAACGGACATTATCCTGCATAATGTCCCATCAAAAGCACATGAGCTTACTCAAGTCCTTCCCTGATCTGTCCCATCCTTCTTCTTGAATCCTTTCTTGTTACCCTTCTCCATCTTCCTGACGACTGGTACACACGATTTCAAATAAACCCACAAATAATTGAATAATTGAAAATATATATTGATGATATGAACATTACAAAGATTGACCCACTTAAATATAGCTTGGGCTTTAATATTGAGGAGTCGCAACCTCTCATTTAACTATATTTAATAGTCATTAATTATTATTAATATAATTATTTATTTATTATTTTTATGTTTGTAACATTACCCTCCCCTTAAGGAAGCTTTGTCCTCAAAGTTGAGTGTGTTGATGTCCTCTTTTGTTTGGGATTTGTGTAAACGTTGCTTTGAGATAGGTAGTCTGGACTGGTTCGTGTATCTTGATGTGGGTCTGGATCCTTTTTTAGCTGTGATACTTCCTGCCTAGGTGGAGAACTACTCAGTCCATACAGTTGGTACTTACTTCCCTTCCATTTAAATGCAATGTATTGTTTTTGTAGGTTGGTCAAGTAAGTTCCCAATGACATTAACGAGTCGATGTCTAATATCATATCTACTTCTTTGAGTGGTAGGGCATAACAATTGAGTTGTAGGTTTAAGTTTTGTATTTGCAATCACACCTTATGGCATTTCCCTACTTCTACATGTCGATCAATGATGATTGTCACCCTGAGATTTTTCACGAGGTACACAAAAAGATTAAGTTACATTGCTCTGTTGATATCTATTAGACTGTGTGTACTTCCAAAGTTGACTAGAATTGTTGTTGAGAGTTGTTCATCCTTGTTGTCGTGACTTCTTAACTGAGGTGGAATACATTTCTTTGTTAGTAACTGGCTTTCCTTCTTTACACGACTGTTGGATAATGTAATTGTCGCTATTGATACTTCAGGGGAGCTTGTGTCTGAACTCTGCATCAGAATTGGATGTATCTTCTTATCCGAGGACCTGTACTTCTTTCCCATTTATAATTTTGCAGTGTGTTGTGTGTTTGGTTCTGCATTTATGGCCTGGGATCCAATCTTCGCCACATCAACGAAAATTATTTTTTTTCTTTTTTCTCTCATTGTCGAAGTGACTGGTGGATGTTTTTGAACTTTTTTCAACTTCATAGCCATATGATTGAGGATTGTTGCCCTGATGACCTGGTGACCAACTATCTCTGCAATATTTGCATTGTGCTTCATGTTGGTGTAAATAACTCTTTTCAAGGTTCCTTAGTCTTGATTTTTTAAACTTCTCTTCAATAAGTTTCACCTTATGCCTGGCCTTATCCAAGTTTGAGACATCGTGTAACTCCAACTCATCTCTAATTTATGGCTTGAGTCCAAGTGTCGTTAATTGTCTGTTACCTCCGGTACTCTTGTCACTGATGGTTCCCATTCGTAGGTGTATTCATCCACGTCACCTTTCTGTTGCAATCTGGTGATGTTTGCCAAAAAGTATTTCTCCTTTATATCTTCAAATCTCTTGAAGAAGTCATTCTTGAATGTGTTCCAGTTGTGGGAACCTTTTTTTGTCGTAATCTTCCACCACATATACCAATTATATGCTCGGACTTCCAGTTGCATCGAGGCGTATTTTATTCTCTCGTCATCAGATAGGATTTTGTGTATAGAAAAGAATTCTTCTTCCTTATTTATCCATGCCACACTCTACTTTGTTTCACCATCAAATTTTGGTAATTCTAACTTAGGCTTCATTTGACATCCCCCCATCGATTGCATTGTAGTTGAGAGTGGCCAGTTGCGGTCTAAAGAATGATTATGATCTATATCTTCTTGTGGGATTTCCACTTTGAAAGAATTTGATTTATAATTATTTGTGTCCATTGAAACGGGCAATTACTGGTCTTCTTTGGCGAATCAGCATTTTTAGCGGCATCTCTATCTTCGAAGTACTGCACAATTTTACGTAATCCGACTTCTAAACCTGACCTTATTTCTCTTCTTACTTCCTCCATCTCCCATGCTACAGCTTTGTTCACTTCATATTCACTGTCTTTTCCCTTATGTAGCTCAGCTTTGATCTAGTCTTGAGTTTACATCTTCAAGAGTTTTAGATTCTCGGGCCTGGTTTTGCTCCAACTTTTCCATTCGATTTTTCATGTCCGCCATGGATCTGGTGCAGGATGGAAATTTTGCTTATTAAGGATAGAAAAGTTTTAAATATAATAATTCATTATTATAATGATTATTTGTATTTTAATAATAATTTTAATATTATTAATAATGTTTTATTATTAATAAAAAAAATTATTATAAAAAACAATAATGGTCAAGGGTTTTAATATTATTAATATTATAGTGGCCGGTTGGTTGGTTGAATAATGGAGGGAGAAAATGAGAAGGGAGAAAGGACGACGTGGCGGATGGGAGGAAGACGTTGAGGGAGGAGTGTCGCATTGGGTGTGTGTGCAGAAGGGTCAACAGAGCAGGTGATGTAAGGCGTTGGAGAGGCACGGAGATGGCAAAAAGAGCAGGAGAGGATGAGCTGCATGGGGGACAAAGTGAGGCGGGAAAGTATGGAGGGTTGGCGCAAACTCGTGCAGAAACGTGGAGGGAGGGTATGTTGTATGCAGAGGATGGGTGTGCAGAATGCGAAAGAGGGAGTTTGAAAACGCAGGAGTGAGAGGGATGTGGGGAAGTGAGGGTGGTGCAGTGTGGAGAAGAAAGGCGTGGGGAGAAGTTAACTGGATGGGCAGCGAATGGAGTGAAAGGAATGGAGGAATAAGGGGAGAGAGGAGTGAAGCGGAGGAGCCGAACGCGCCTCTGATACCAATTGGTACACACAATTTCGAATAAACCCACAAATAATTCAATAATTGAAAATATATATTGATGATATGAACATTACAAAGATTGGCCCGCTTAAATATAGCTTGGGCTTTAATATTGAGGAGTCGCAACCTCTCTTTTAACTATATTTAATATTCATTAATTATTATTATTAGTTATTAACTTATTATATATATATATATATATATATATATTATTCTAATGATCGCAACAACGAGACAATAGTATCTACTCTCGCTTGTTTCTCCATACAAGATTGCAATCTGACTTCCTCCTACACAAGATCTATCCAAAGCTTTGAGAAATCTGGTATATATTTTTCCAAGTATAAAATTATAAATACCTCAACAAAAGGCACCCATGAAGGAGCAATCGCTTTAAGGGCTATGGGCACTAACTCCAGATCCTCAACCATAATTCCAATGGTATGCAATTGATCTTTCAATTCATTGATCTTGGTAAAAAAAAACTCACCATAGCATCTGTCTTGCTCATACAAACAACTGAGAGTTGGTTTCGTAAAAGCATCTACCAAGAAACACAAGAATTCCAACACTTAACCAAAGCTTCAAACACGCTCTTACCTAACTTCTTATCGACAATGTGTGAATGAAGTGATCCTTCATAGAATCAAGAATGATTCTCTTCACCTTAGCTTCCTTCTTCTGATGAGCGGCCAACTGTGTTGGATCAGTAGGTTCTAGAATGTCCTTCAATACACATTCCCAAACATCATCCTCCTCCATAAGAATCTAAAGTCTAAGCTTCCATGTAACAAAATTAGAAGCCCCATCCAACCTATCACATGCTAAAGATCACGAGTCATCTTACACATCCTGTCCATGTAATCACTAACTGAAATACAACTCCCTCTTACTAAAGAGTGATCTCAACTACAACTGCTTTAATACCATGTTGGAAATTTCATCGAAACGATACTTCAATGCAATTCAAAAATTTCACCTTCTTTCTAAGGTTCCTCAAGTCCTAACCCCAGAATTTTCTAACAGCCCTAAATTTCCCGACAATTAAGGAGAAAAGACACCAACTAATGAGATAAGTTTTCAGCCCTTCTAGGTCAACTTATCAGTCAATATTCAGAATTAGAACAGAAATAACAGCATTATTGCAACAGTGTTGCAGCAGTAAAATCAACCCCTTTATCTTCTTCCTTAGATGTCAAATCACTTAACAATTTGCCCTTTTAGTTATGTTTAATCAACAAGATCATAAATAGATATAAATAGCAAAATATGAAGAACACGTGTAGCTGAAAATCAAATCTGATCTTGCTACAAGATATGTATGGCTGGAAACTTCATATATAAGCCCAATGATGAAGTAGTCTCAGGATGACGTTGAGCCATAAAGAGGCAACCATAACCTTGGTTGCGTCGGTCCGAATGCAAGCCACATATGTGTCACTATGGAGTTTTTCCCACCATGGGAACTAATTTGTGATAAGAACTTTACCTTGTGGTCACAATAATGGACAGGCTGAGTCATAGGATAATCTTTTGATGAGTGGGTCCACATTATGGAGGCTACATTTCATCCTTGGATGAAGGGAGACATCCCTATGTTGGAAACTTAACATGAACATATTTTCCCTTGATTGAGAATGCACACCTTTGGAAGATAGTGCCTATCATAACCACTCACTATTTTTTGTTTGGTTTATCATGGGAGTTCGGTAAAAGTTATCATTATTTTATTATTTGCTAAGGTGTGAGAAAAAGTGGATCTAAGATCCCTTGGAAAGTTTGTTATGTGAAAAAATGAAATTTTATGTATTTTTGCATTGTACTTGTGGATTTGACCACCTTTTTCGTGTATCTTGTTAGAAGTTTGTTAGAATAGTGGAGGGTTCATCATTGTTTACTCCAGTCTAGGCTAGATCTAGGGTTTATGAATATTTTAAATGTAGGAGGTTAAGGAGCTTAAAGTTATATAAGGCTTCGCTCTCTCCCTCATCGGATAAGATTGGATTTTGAGAGATCCCTCTCTTTTGGAGCCCTAAATGACATATATTTATGGAGCATTTTGATGACTGAATATTGAGGCAACATGTATCTTCTGGCGTTGTAAGATCTTTAACATAGTCCATTGAAAAAGGTCAAATTTGCTCACGAGGATTAAATAGGGAATTATTTCCTTGGTTATTTGATACATTAGGCTTGTGTGATTTTTCTTGCAATCTGGCTATCTTAGGGGGGGCTACAAATCATTTAAATTTCCTTAAAAACCAAACTTGAGTTACCCAGTATATAAACTTTTTTAATATTATTACCGATAACCACAAATGAATTTCTTCACAAATATTGCAGCGGAAAATAAATCTAAGAAAAATAGAACAACAATCACATCAATAGAGACACCAATATTTTGGGTATGAAAACCCCCGAAAAAACCCAAGATGGGAAAACCAGTGCAGCAGTCTGAGAAGATATTTTTATTAGCAAGATATAGAACGGTACAATCCAAAAATCGATTTTACCTAACCTGACAAAATTGTACAACCAAAACTCACTGAAAAACCCCAGCAAGATCGTACGAACCCTGCGTCATCCTTGCATTAGTGTGTACGAATGTTTGCATCAGCGATGTATAGCCCCTGCGTCAGATCGTACGGGCTCCTACCTCAGCTTGTACGGCCCCTCCGCAATTTTCCTGAGTTGCTCTGTCGATCTTTGGAAAATGTCCTTCAGTCTCAGTCTCTGCAAAATTCTCCTGCAAACTTTCTCTCTCACTCCCCGACTGAAAAGCTATGAGCAAGAACTCTCTCTCTGACAATGAGTGTGACAAAGCAACTGCGTTGTCTGTCCTCTCCACCAAACCAATCTCCTTTTAACTCAGTGGCCAAGCGAAAACCCTAACTCTCACTATGGATCAATGGATGAGATTCTCCGGTGAGATCAACGACCAAGATTAGATTAGCCATCAATTAAATTATTTTTCACTTGGACTTTATAAAAGTGCCTCCATTAAGTCAAAATAAAATTAGATCACATAATGCACTTTTACTAAGTATTAACTTTGGATAAAGGCAATGATCAATTTGTCTTCTTGTTTTATGTCTTCTTTCAAGCAAGGACACATGCAAATGATAGAAGACCTTCCTTGTTGCCACTTTGTAACAAATCAAGCTTGCATAGGCTAGGGTATAAGCTAGGGTTACAGATTGAAGGTGTGTTTTAGAGCCACCCTTTCATGCTAAATTTTGCATGAAGCTTTTGTTAGCAATGATAACTCTAGAGGTCTTCCTTGTAATTTTTGGTGTTTGTTATGGGGGGACTAAGTTATTGACCCTAGTGTTTTATTTATGTAAAGTTGAGTTATGTAAATAAAGTGTTTGTACTTCAAAACTTAAATGTGCTTTTAAGTTGCGAATCCCGTATTTTTAATGTGCATTAAATGTGAACCCTTTATCATGAGATTTAATCCTAGACTTTAATGAGGTAGTTAGGAAGTTAGGGCTAGTTAGGGATCAAGTGAATTATAAAAGTGCATCTAGGGAAAAGAAAAAGACACCAAATGAAGAAGAGAAATCAGATTGAAGAAGAGCATTTTCCAAGTGAGTCTTAGCACAAATCCCAAGAAACTCAGCAAACTTCAGTGGCTTGATTCCCAAGGCAGCCAACCTGTTTATTGCACATTTCCCAACATATATTTGCAAGGTCGTACAACAACACGATTTGGCACATGTGGGCACAAAAATCAAGGCAGGTTGTGCACATTAAATGCATTCTGACAGGGCCATACAACAGCATTAAATCTGGCACATGGCACAGATTTCAAGGCAACAACAATTAATAGTTTTAGCAGAGGTTGTACAGCAGCAGTTTGGCACGTGTGAGAGAGGTTGTACAGCTCTTCATGGGCACAGATTTTGAGCCAGCAGTAAAGTCTGAGATAAGTTGTCTTGTAATTGCTAGTTTGATTCTCTAAGGGATCAGATAAGTTTCTGTAGGTGAAATTTTTGATTGCTCTATATCGTTAAAATTTTCTCTTTGGATTTTCTCCTGTAGGGTTTTGCCTTCATCATTGGACCTAAATCACTGTATTAAATTATTGATGCTTAGAATGGTTTCAGTTGAAGTGCTTAGTATATGTATTTTAGCTCTTTAAATATTAAAATGTTCATAAGTCTAAAATCTCAGAGATGCTAAGTGTTTGACCAAATGTCTAGACTTTAAATGAAAGTTGAATTATTTTGTCATTAAAATAAATAAATAAATTAATGGTATCACAGCCTAAGGGATTGTGAAGACAGTTGCACAGTTCTTGTTGGTTGTTGAGGGGTTTTATAGAGATGATGAGCATTAGATATGAAGATAGATTAGACGGGGTGTCCTACTACTTGCTTTGAAAGGTAAGAATAACTGTCGTGCTCAAAGAGTGAAAAATCTCGAAGTTTTCCAACACTACTATGACCAAGTCCACTGATAAAGATAAACTTGAAGAACATGAGATGCCTGAGGTTAGGACTCAGAGAGTTATCTTAGATGGGGTAAAAGATCATCTTATCCACACCTAGATGCGAAGAAGACAACGAAAGACATGTGGGATACCCTTAACCAGCTATTTGAAGCTAAAAATGAAAACGAAAAAATGGCACTCAGGGACAAACTACACAATATTAAAATGACAAAGGTTGGCAATGTGACCTCCTACTTGACTAGAGTTGCTCAAGTGAAAGATGTGTTAGCTGCAGTGAGAGAGGTCGTCCCAGATTCAAGGCTAGTTCAGATAGCCCTAGAGGGATTTTCGAAAGAATGGGATGTGTTAGTCAAGTGAAATTCTTTCATCCTTGTACCCAATTTGATGCCATTCTCTTTCACATTGGTGAATGTGGTCAACCGAGTAGGTTTAGCAGGAAGAGATTACAACACTTCATTCATTACAATCATTCAAGCTATAGGTAAGCTGCATAACTGCTTCATCCTCCTATCTTAGAGCAGTTGTTGGGGGAGAGAAGCTACCTGGCTGAAGTAGGTTGTGGGATGATTTTACCCAAGAGAAGATCCAGGAGGGATCTTGGAATGCCCAGACAAGTGTTGACACAGAAGAGAATGTTTCCCTTGCAACCAAAGCCAAGAAGAAGAAGAACTTAATCAAAGTTCGTTGTTACACCTGCAACCAGTATGGACATTATGCATTAAACTATCCTAAGAAGAAAGAAAAGAAGGATGTCGCAGCAACAGCCTCAGTTGAGGAGTATGCTGCTCAATGTGAGAAAGAATTCTCTTTGGCATCCTTTGATTCCAGTGTGGGAAATTCCTGTTTTCACAACACTTGAATAGTTTACAGTGGGTCAACCAAGCACATGACTGGTATGTGGGGAGTATTTCAGAGCATTATTGAAAGTTGAAACAGGTCCAAGATATTTAGTAGAAATTAACATAGGAAATCCTCAGGCATCAGTGAGAGGAGTTGGAACAATGTGTTTCCAACTGGAGTTTGATGAGTTTCTAGAGGTAGATGGTGCCTTGTTCGTTCCAAGGATTAGAGTCAGTAGACTCTCAGTATCATCCCTAAAGGATGATGGATTTGGGTTGTTTCTCAGATCTGGACATGTATTTCTCTATCGTGTGGGAAATCCAGTTGGCACTACCATTCTACTTGAAGACAGGAGGGACAGACTCTATGTGATACGAGGGGATAATGTATATCCGGGATCTGGAAGTTGGTTGTCTAAGTCAGAGTCTGAGGATGAGGCAAAAGCTGCAGGTGTTCAATTGATGCTTCTAGATGAAGAGAGTGAGTCTCTTCTGAGTACTGGCAGGAGGCTCAGCCAGTATGATATTGATGAGCAAGTACAGGAGACAAGAGCAAAGTCTCAGAGTTCAAAGTTTAGAGTGGTCTTCAGGCACTTATCTCCGGGCTAGATTCCAAAGCAAGAAAGAGTTGCAGCAGGGAACAATGACCCAAGCAGAGGAGATAAAGATAGTGTCGGAAGCACCTTCCTCGTTAGTAGGGAGTATTAGAAATTATAATTCTGGAGGTATTCCTTGTGATTTTTGGTGTGTTTGTCATGGGGGGGACTCAATTGTTGTCCCTACTGTTTTATTTATGTAAAGTTGAGTTATGTAAATAAAGTGTTTGTACTGCATCACTTAAATGTGCTTTTAAGTTGTGGGTCCCATATTTTTAATGTGCGTTTAATTATTAATTTGTCTTTTATTAATGTGCATTAAATGTGAACCCTTGATCATGAGAATGTAATCCTAGCCCTTAATGAGGTAGTTAGGAAGTTAGGGTTAGTTTGGGATCAACTGAAGCATAAAAGTGCATCTAGGGAAAAGAGAAAGACACCAAGTGAGGAAGAGAAATCAGAATGAAGAAGAGCATTTTCCAAGTTACAGTCTTAGCATAGTGCCCAAGAAACTTAGCAGACTTCAGTGGTTCGATTCCCAAAGAAGCCAACCTGTTTCTCGCACATTTCCCAACGCAAATTTGCAAGGTCATATAGAAGCACAATTTGGCATGCGTGGGGACAAAATTAGAGGCAAGTTGGGTGCATTAAATGCATTCTGACAGGTTCATACAGCAGCATTAAATTTGCACTTGTGGCATAGATTTCAAGGCAGCAGCAATTCGCAGTTTAGTAGAGGTAGTACAGTAGCAGTTCGGCATGTGTGAGAGGTTGTACAGTTGTTCATGGGCACAAATTTCGAGGAAACATTAAAGTCTAAGATAAGTTGTCTTGTAATTGCTAGTTTGATTCTCTGATGGATGAGATAAATTTATGTAGGTGAAATTTTAGATTGCTCTATATCAATAAAAATTTCTTTTTGGATTTTCCCTTGTGGAGTTTTTCCCTGGTCTTTGGACCTAAATCAATGTGTTAAATTATTGATGCTCAGAATGGTTTCAGTTGAAGTGCTTAGCATATGTATTTTAACTCTTTAAATATTAAAATGTTTATAAGTCTAAAATCTCATAGAAGTTGTGTTTAAAATCTCATAGATCCTAGTGGTCTCTTGTTTGGTGTGATTGTATTATGTTTTCTTGTTTCACTTTTTGCTTTCGCAATTAGCGATAGATTAGATCACTTTTCACACACATTCTCCATTTTGTTAATTTAGTTTTCTAATAGTTTGTTTTGTTTGCAACCAAATAAAGAAATACTATGCTTTCTCGAAGTACAGTACTAGTTGAAAGGGCTTTCCCAAGTAAAGAAGTGCTTGGAAAAGAGATTCGTAGTGTAGATTAGGTAAGCAACTTCACAAGTGGTCAATTCTAAAACGAGTCTAGACTCTTTTCTTCATATGCTCTAGATCTTTGTGGCTCATACGATCAATGGGTGACATCAGAAAGGGACTAGAGTGTCTAGTCTAATAGGACAATCCACATAAAACTAATCTTTGAGAACTCGGAAGGTCGCAGAGAGTGAATACCATACAGTCAGGGGGAACTCATTAATGAGTTTTGTCCTCTCCTAGTTAGACACTTGGTAAAGTTGCTCTTGCGCTCAGTTCAAAAAGGTGATATTTAATGGGCCAAAGGAAGAAAAACACCCCTTGCTTAATCCACTCATTAATAATTAAAACAAACAACGAGACAATTGCAATACTTTCCCAACAAAACATCATATTCACTACTCGGCACTGGTCTACAATTTCTATCTTTTTGTTTAAATCAATCTACAATGTCATGAATGTTTTAAATACATATGTTGTTGATTAAAATATTTGCAAAAGTCTTGTTTCAGTAATCATTTCATTTTAACTCCTCGAATAGTTGTTTCTCTTTTCTTAGATTAAACAACCTTAGATTTTCTTTTATAGGGACCACTCCCCTTGGCTTCGCTAGGATTTAGACTAGACGAAAGAGTCAAGATCAAGTGACAGTACTTGACTTTGGCTTGCCCCCAAGGTCGCACCCAGTGGCTTGAAGATTTCTATTGAATGACCCGAGGTGCGAATTAGGCGACAACACAGACCTTTTATGTGCTCTACTTAGTGCTTGTATCAAATGCGTTCCAGAACTGCAATGCCCTTCAAAAAAACATCTACAAGATATGCGAGAGCACCTATTAACCAAATCACCACCCATTCAATCTCTAATTAGTGAGATCAAATCCACGCAGTGTTATCAAAACCAACACAAAACCGGTTTCCAATCTGACCAGTTTTGGGGCCATGCTGCTCTGGTTGAAGGTTTCAAACAGGAAAAAACTAGAAAAAATTTGAAAGAAACCCCAACCCAGTTTCAATTCTTTTGGCTTCTCTGCATGGTTTAATGCCCAACCCTTCAATGCATAAATTTTTAATAAAATTTAACTTGACTCAAACACATGAGGTTCTTTTTCTCAATTTCAAACAATTCAGAATCTTTCTTTTTTACTGGGAAATTAAAACTCAGAATATTTCAGACAGTCAAACACATGAAAAATTAACATGCTTGTTTTTTACCAAAGGTCCAGGATAAAACCCCTAAGGGAAAACCTATTTTCGGAGTGAGCAATTTTATTATTTTTCAGACAAATTTTACAAACCCAGAACAACAGTACTTATCTCATTCCTTCCTCAAAAATCGTGCCAAGAAATCTCTGAGAAAACTGTACGACCTGCTCATGATGTCAGCCCTCAAAATCTGTGCCACACGTGTGAAACTGTATGGAACAGTACGGTCTGACAGTGTACGACCTGCACCAATAAATAACCTCGAGATTCATGACAATAGGAACTCTAACAACAGTAATTAATGTTGTACGAATTCTCCTCGAAAATTGTGCCACAAGTACGGTCTGGTACAGTACAGTCTCTGTAAAGTACACTTCGATTTTTGTGCCAATTAATGCTTCAGCCTTCCTCGATTTTTGTTCCAACCTAAGTTACCAGTGTACCCGTACCCGACGGTAGGGTACACGTACCAATATCGAGTACACATACCGGGTACTTACGTACTCGTAGGGTACGTCTCCTGTCGTACCCCATACTAGGTCCACGTACCTGAGACTCCGTTATAAAAAAAGGGGTACTTATAGGAAAAATGGTACTTTGTACCCCCTGTTTGGGTACTCCAAGGGTACGACCGACTCAATAAAATGCAATTCATTGGGGAAAATGTAATGACCTCCCACCAAATCTGAACTAATTTTTTGCTAACTACGTATGGAGTCTGGTTCAAGACTTATGTCAAACACTTTGCAAGACTGTTCAAATTCCACTAAATATTGTCCAAATCTAGTAGATTGATTTTACATTGATTTACAATGAATGTTTTTATGGTTTTGTGTTCAGCACTCATGAAACATAATTTGACTACCAAATGTGCACATATAAAATATACATATGTATTTAATATTGAGATATACACACATCAACGCAGGAATATATTTAGCAATTTTCAAATTTTTATTGCCTGTAACAGCAGTACAAATAGGTGTTTAAAATAAGATTTCAAGTGTACTTTCATGTCTGAGTTTGATTCTCTGTTACAGCTTCCTGGTACAATGATTTATCAAATTTTATGTTCCAAATTTTCACACTGAATCTTCACTGTTCAAATAATCATCGAATTTATAATTATGAATCATGATTCATAATTTATGAAGAAATCTATATGCATGTATGATGTGACTATGACATATATATATATATAGTACCCTTGACGTACCCAAGTACCCTTTTTCAAAAGTGGCGTACCCGTACCCAAGTTTCCTAGTAACTTAAGTTCCAACTCTGTCTGCAAACCCAAAATTTATTGGGAAATGTGCCCACTTCAAATTCTGGAATTTTCTCTTTCGTGGTTCAAATTCTCTTCAAACCCTCACTCTCTCTGTTTCTCTTCCTCTGCAAACATCTCATTTGGAAATGATCACAATGAATGAACTTTTACCTTGCCCTAGTCCTTTTTTTTCATAGTAACTTCCCTGTCAATCTAACGGTCAAAATTAGATTAGATGGAGGGTTCACATTAAATGCTCCATTAAATAATAGTTAAATGACATTTAGTGCTCCTCATGTCATTTAATAAAGTAGAGCAACCCCTTCCTATTTAATCACTCACTTAACTTTATTTAAATGTGAACTGAGGAAAATATCATTACTTAGCCTTTTTAATAAAGTCACTTTAAAATTATAAAGTGCTTCTCACTTTATTAAATGCACAAGACTAGGAGTCACAACATTTAAGTGTCCTTGTCCACCGCAAGGCAAGTCTAGGTGGATAAACACTTCCTAGGTAACTTTTCAACGCTCCCTCTTACCAAGGAAAGTGTTTTTCACCACTCCCAACTTATCTCTGAAGTAGACATGCTTCCCTCTACCCAAAGCCTTAGTGAGAATGTCAACCACCTGCTCATCTGTCGAAACATACTGCAATCAAACAGCCCCTCTCTGAACATAGTCCCTGATAAAGTGATATATGATCTCAATGTGCTTTGACCTGTCATGAAATACCAGATTCTCAGAGAGCTTGATGCAACTCTGATTATCGCACTGTATAACTGTAGGACTCGATGCCATATCAAACAAATCTACCATCAACTTGCGAAGCCACAAAGCCTCACAACTGGCCTAAGTAGCTGCCATATACTCGGCCTTAGCAGAACTCAATGCCATAGACTTTTGCTTCTTGTTGAACTACAACACAACTGTCGAACCCAAGCTGAAGCAACAACCGGAAGTGCTCTTCCGGTTCGAAACACTACCTGCCAAATCTGAATCTGTATAGCCAACCAATCACACTCCACCAAATCTCCTATAATCCAATCCATAATCAGTTGTACCTGCAAGATATCTCAAAATGTGTTTTGCAGTAGTCCAATGCACTCTGCTGGGCTCCACCATGAACTCACTGAGAGTGTTCACTGCAAAACTCAAATCTGGTCTGGTGTTGACCAAATACATCAACGAACCAGTCAACTGACGATACAAAGTAGGGTCCACCAACTCTCCCTCTGAAGCATGAAGCTTCACCCAATTGGTGATCATGGGTGTCGACATAGGTCTGCAATCAGTCATCTGAAATCTCTTCAAAACATCTGTAGCATATTTTCCTTGCCCCAGGAAAACATGTCCATCCTCCTGCCAAACCTCCATCCCCAAATAATAATGCATCAGTCCAAGGTCTGTCATCTTGAACTCTGAAGCAAGATCCTTCTTGCACGGAACAATCAGGTGCTCTCCCCCAGTAATGAACAAGTCATCAACATACAGCAGAAAAATAAGTGGAACACCACCAACCACAATGTAGTACAGGTTGGGATCCGCTTCACTCTTCTGAAACCCAATCGAAAGCAAGTAGGTATCAATCCTGGAATACCAAGCCCAAGGGGCTTGCTTCAGACCATACAAGGCCTTTTTCAACCTGCAAACATGAGAATCTCTCTCACATACCTCAAAACCCTATGGCTACTCCAGATAAACCTCCTCTTGTAGAAAACCGTTGAGAAAAGCGGTTTTCACATCCATCTGATGGATCTTCCAACCCATCTCTGCCACGACGGAGATCATTGCCCTAATCGAAGAAAATCTGGCCACTGGTGCAAACATCTCATCATAGTCAACTCCCTCGACCTGTGAGAACCCACATGCAACAAACCGAACTTTGAACTTCTAAATACGGTCATCCGCGGCATGCTTTATCTTGTAAATTAACTTGGAAGTCACAATTGACTTCCCCTTTGGTCTAGGAACCACTTCACACACCCCATTCTTCATGATGGAGTTGTACTCCTCCATCATGGCATCTCTCCAAACCTAGTGTGCAAAACTCCTCATAAGTATCAAGAACGGTGTCACGCAAGCTAGTCACCTGTGCCATATAGCTAGAAAACCTCTCAAGTGCCCTGCCCTCTCTGACCTCCCTCTTGGGTGGTCCAACTGACTCCTCAGCTTCCTTCATCAACTCCTTAAGCCAAATTGGCTTTCTCTTCCTGAAGGAAGCATCCTGTCTCAGACTCTCCTCTACCTCCTCATCAGACATCTATTTCCCTGAAGAAGTACTAACAACCTGAGAACCTGTCCCTGGTGAACCTGTACCTATACCACTAGAACTCGAATCTCCTGAAGGTGTCATCTGTGAACCTATGATCCCTGAACCTGTCCCTATACTAGAAGTACCTGTAGATTGTAGACTAAGCCCCTGTAACTGAAGAACCTGTAGCCTGTGACCCAGTCACACCTGAAACCGGTGACCCTGAACTCTGAGCGGTCACCTATGCAGTATCCTGCTAATCCTCCATCTCAGAATCAAGAGACCTCCTGAAGGCTTTCTCCTCGTCAAACTTTACCTCCCTTCTCACCATATCTTTCCTCTACGAAGGAAGGTATATACAAAAAGCCTTCAGTGTCTCATCATAACCAACGAAAATACCACGATCACCTGTAGCCTCCAACTTTGTCCTCTTCTCAGAAGGGACATGAGAGTATGTAAGGCAACCAAAAATCTGAAAGTGACCTATCTCAGGCACTTTCCCTGTAAACATCTCCTCCGGAGTTTTGCTCCCCAATGCACGATACAGACTCCTGTTCAAAACATAAACAACAGTACTACAGGCCTCTTCCCATAGAAAGAAAGGAAGACTCTAATCATGCAGCATGGCTCTAGCTGCACCCACTATAGAACGGTTCTTCCTTTCAGCCACTCCATTCTACTGTGGGGTGTAAGGAACTGTCAAACACATGAAAAATTAACACGCTTGGTAAAAAACAAGCGTGTTTATCCCTCCTACTGACAATACTCATCAAAAGTATGAGAAGTATACTCACCTCTATTGTCTGACCGAAATACTTTGATCTTCTTTCTTGACTGGTTCTCGACAAGAGCTTTGAACTCTTGGAACCGAAGCAAGACTTCCTCTGATCTCTTGCTTCTAAGGAAATAGATCCAGGTCTTCCTGGAAAAGTCATCGATGAAAGTGACATAATACTCGTATCCTGTCAAAGAGGTAGATGACATGGGACCACACAGATCTGAATGTATCAACTAAAGCACTCCCTCTGATCTGGAATCACTGCTTGGAAAAGCAGTCTTGGTGTACTTTCCCAAAGCACACCCTCTACACACACCACTCGACTCTGTGTTGAACTCTGGCATACCTGTCATCATATCTCTTAGCATCCTCAAAGCTAGATGGTGAAGATGGACCATCTTCCTGTGCCATAGCTCACACAACTCACTGTTGCTCTGAGTGTGTGACAGTGCATGATGTGGCTGGAAAAGAAGCTTGTACAGTTTCCCACGTCTGACTCCAATCACCCATGAATCAGATGGACCTGCTGACTTGGGAAAGATGTGAACTTTTCCATCAAGGACATATACACCGAAGTCTCTGTCCTCAATCATGGAAACTGAAACAAGGCTCTTCTTCAACCCAGGGACATACAACACATCCCTCAAAAACATAGGCTGCATGGACTCCCTCTCAAAGTGGACAGTCCCTCGCCCAACTTCTCTCACCTCTATATTATCTCCCAATACAACCTCCATCTCCAAGTCTGCCTCTGACATATCTGAAAACATATCACAATCACCTGTCATATGACTGGAAGCTCCACTATCAATGTACCAAGTGGACGAAGTAGTGGTAGCACTCAAAGAATGCCCAACAATCATGGAATGCTCCATATCGTCCTGAAAGTCTCTGCTGGTGATAGAAGATGCTCTCTCAACACTAACACTTGCAAAGAGAGAAAAGTCTCTCTCAATTCTCGCTGCAAACTCATCAATCTCTGCTGTAGCTGCAGTCTGCTGCTTCTTCTTGTTAGGACACTGTCCAACATAGTGTCCCATCTTCTGACATGCAAAGCATTTCAGTTTGCTCATGTCCTTCTTCTCTCCATCATGTTGTTTGGCCCCATCCTTGGAACCCTTCTTGAACTTCTTCTTCTTCTTGCCCTTCGCTGTTAAAGCAACATTCTCCTCATCATCTGTGTGATGTGATGAACTTCCATATATGTAACCTCTCTATATTTCCTCTTCTGTGAGATCATCCCATAATCGATCCCATGTGGGCATCTTCTCCCTACCAATGATAGTCTGCATAAATACGGACCACTGCTGAGTCACACCATTTAGTGTTGTACGCACCATCTCAGCATTCCCTATCACCTCACCTACAGCTACAAGCTCATCTCTTACCTGTGTAATCTTGGTAAGATATGAGGCTATGCCTTCCCCTTACCCATGTGCACACTCTTCAACTTCTCTCTCAATACCATCTTCCTGTTTTCATTGGAACTCTGATAAAGATTTGTTAAAGCTGTCCACATCTGAAATGCATGATCTTTTGCTGAAATGTTAGGGATCACATGATCCTTCACAGCATCAAGAATGACTCATCTTGCCCTCACATCCCTCTTCATAAAAGCTTCCTTATCTGTTACATCAATAGGTACTACTACAGGATTTGTTGTTGTACTATGAACTATATCTCATAGTTCATTCTCTTCAAGAATCAAGCTAATTCTAGCCATCCATGAGCTAAAATTTGTAGCCCCTCTAATTTATCTTCCACTCTAAGACCAAAACCCATGACTACAACTTGTAACTTCAAGCAAGCTGTTCAAGACTTATTTTCTCCAAACCCTAGTTTCTGAACGTTTAAAATTATGAATCTTTAATGCTGCTCTGATAGCATGAAAGTTTTTGAAAGAAACAACAACCGGGTTTCAAGCCTTTTGGCTTCTCTGCATGGTTTAATGCCCAACCCTTCAATGCATAAATTTTTAATAAAATTTAACTTGACTCAAACACATGAGGTTCTTTTTCTCAATTTTAAACAATTCAGAAAAAAAAATTTAGACAGTGAAACACATAAAAAATTAACATGCTTGTTTTTTACCAATGGTCTAGGATAAAAACCCCAAGGGAAAACCACTTTTCAGAGTGAGATTTTATTAATTTTCAGACAAATTTTACAAACCCAGGACAGCAGTACTTATCTCATTCCTTCCTCGAAAATCGTGCCAAAAACTCTCTGACAAGACTGTACGGCCTGCTCATAAATTCAGCCCTCGAAATTTGTGCCACACGTGTGAAACTGTACGGAACAGTACGATCTGACAGTGTACGTCCTGCAGCAAAAAATAACCCCAAAATTTGTGACAGTACAGACTCTGACAGCAGTAATTAATGTACAAATTCTCCTCAAAAACTGTGCCGCAAAGACGGTCTGTACAGAACGGTCTCTGTAAAGTACACCTGGATTTCTGTGCCAATTAATGCTTCAGCCTTCCTTGATTTCTGTGCCAACTCTGTCTGGAAACTTAAAATTTATTTGGAAATGTGCCCACTTCAAATTCTGGAATTTTCTCTCTCCTAGTTCAAATTCTCTTCAAACCCTTACGGTCTCTGTTTCTCTTCCTCTCTCCAAAAATCTCATTTGGAAATGATCACAATGACTGAACTTTTCTCTAGTCCTTTTTGTGTATGGTAACTTCCCTGTCAATCTAACGGTCAAGATTAGATTAGATGGAGAGTTCACATTAAATGCTCCATTAAATAATAATTAAATGGCATTTAGTGCACCTCATGTCATTTAATAAAGTAGAGCAACCCCTTTCTATTCAATCACTCACTTAAATTTTTTTAAATGTGAACTTAGAAAAATATCATTACTTAGCCATTTTAATGAAGTCACTTTAAAATTATAACGTGCTTCTCACTTTATTAAATGCACAAGACTAGGAGTCACAACATTTAAGTGCCCTTGTCCACCCCAAGGCAAGTCTAGGTGGACAAACACTTCCTAGGTAACTTTTTAACAAAAACCAGTCCCGTACGGAACCGATCTTAAAGGATCAAACCAGCCGGTTCCATACAGCGCAGACAGGGACCACCAAAACTCTCTTATTTTTAATTACTTATGCTACAAGACAATACCTAACCCTAGGGCCTTACTAAAGTTATTTAAAGAGGTCCCTCCCTCTATTGACCCACACAACTCATTTGAGCTTTTTGCAATTCTCGAGTTGAGTATGACTTGAGCAATTTTCGAGAGCTGTCTATAGGGCTGTTTTGCAAAAGTTCTTGGGCAGATTTGTACAGCCTGTTCAAGGGCTGTTTTCAAACTTTCAAGGGACTACTTTGGTTATATAAACCCTTACTAGCTATACACATGAGAAACTTTGCATATTTGTGTATAATGGTTTGGATTCATATGGATGTACATGAATATATATGTTTTTTTTCAAAATTTGAATATTTAATGTATTTTGTGGTCGACAGGTTTTATATCCAATTTTTGGGGTTGACTGATCTGATTCTGATAACACTGAATCCATGTGGTCATTCCCATAGAACACAAACTGCTAATCTTAATCTTGTATCAAATCTTAGAACGATGTTGACTGCATTGGCCTTGTCCAGCTCTAAATTTCATACAATTTGCTTAGGATTTCGCATAAGCTTTGAAAAAAATATGAAGGGCACAATGTATAGCAAAGTCTGTTATTTGAAGTTCAAACAACTGACATGTGAGCCTAACTACCAAATTAGCAACCTTTGAGCTGACCTGAGCCATTATACAAGGGAATCAACTACAAGAAAACGCTAGATCACTAAAAGGAGTCATCCATCTTTTATGAGGACTCTAAAACACATCGTAAACAGGCTCTATACTTATTTCGCATAATGGTATCAACAGTTCCTTAATATACTTTAATTCTTCAGTCTATTACAGGTTATACGGTCTCATCTAAGGACTACTTCTGGCCTCTACCACAGACCCTATCAATGACTACAAATCATCTGGATCATCACTTCCTTCTCCATGAGTCCATACATCTGAAAGAGAGAGGAGTTCAGCCATCCCCAAAGCAGCTTGATCCTTTATTTCAATTCTCTTCAAATAATATGTTCCAAATTGCATGCTGTGGATGTTCTACTATTAGCATAGATCCATCTTAACCCCAGATCTAATAAGCACCGATAGGATAGATTTCATCTTTAACTGCCCAGTTGATCTCTCCATTTAGAGGAAATCATGCTAGCTAAATGCAAAACATAAGAAAATCTTGTGATATGGAAAGCATAATAGGATTGTCCTTAGAATCTCAATTAAAGTGTATCTGCAGTACAAGTATAACCATTATAAAAGTTAGATAATACTTACGAATGTAAAAAATTCAAAAGGGTAGATTGTATCCATAGTTGAAAATCAACATATGGCAAGGAGTGATACTAAGCATTCACATATGTTGAAATCCTGGGAGAAACTTGTTCAATAATAATGATTCTATAAAAATGTAAAAGAACTAAATAGCCATGTCCTTACAAAGGCGAGGAGCTGCACAACGTAGAGTTACAAAAGGAACATCAGTTAGGCGTGCCCATGAGCAATCTACTACAGCCAAACCCCTTTTATGCAGTAATTGTTGATCCTCCTTTGAAATACACTTATTTCCCATCGGACTGCACAAATAAATAAATTTAAATGTCATAAAGTTTAAAAAGCAAACTTCGAATGGAAATTTAAGACTTCAGTCACTAACTATAGACCATAACAAACTTGATAGATCACAAATTAGTCCTTTTCATTAGAACATAACCAAAGAAAACCATAATAAGATTCAGTAACTCATGTACGCTAGCCATTAATTTTACCAACAAAACTAACTGTCCAAGAACCTCATCTTGGAAGACTGTATGGGAAACAGTTAACACTATATTTCACATGTAAGTTAAATAACTGAGCTTAATTTAAATTAAGAGATGAAAATGTCAGACTGTTATGTACAAAATATCTTTAAGTAGATCATTAATGCTCAATTTACTTAACATTTTCATACCTTAAGCTTCTAAATGCAGACTTATAACCTCAAGTAACTATCTAAATAATATTCTGGAATCTTGAAAGGAAAGACCATGGTTTATCTTTATTAAAACAACCTCAGAACAACACCTCCGAAACGCTGATTTATTCGCAGTTCCTGAAACATGAAAAATAAAAAAGTAAAGTTGTATTAGTACGATGAAGCCACAAGACAATGGCAGACCTTATTTATTCATCAACACCAACTCTTTCCTTATTTTCAGTCATCTATATTTATTATCCACTATCAAGAAGGAATGCAGAATGTAGAAGAATTTTTTTTTTTTTTACAGGAACGGATATATTTACATTAAAAGGACTCCAGAGAAACCCCTGGCACCAAAAAGTACAAGAAGGGAAATCAACCTAAAACATCAAAATCCCTCTCAGCAGGGTCCTCAAAAGAAACAACAAGCAGGTCCTTACTTCTTACAGTTTTAAATAGCAATGTAGTAACTGTCTCAAACAGACTCAGCCCGACTCTGTATATCTTAACAAAATGTAGCAACAAAAAACTATATTTAAACACCATAAGAGAATTAGGGTGAAGGTGGAGCCCACTTCATGACTTGATTTCCGGGAGTATAAAGAATTGGTGCTGCCTCCATGAAAGGGCTTGGCAAACTGAGGAATTGCGCTGCATTTCCTTGCTCTATGCTCTGCACTCGATCCTTAAGAGAAGTGACTTTGAACTCCAAAACTGCGTCAAATCAGAACAGTTTGAAATATTCTGATTTCAAACTATTTCGATTTCCTCTGCCAGAACCGTCTCCCTTTGCCTCGTGGTAACTGCCTCATAAACACGAATGGTGTCAGCCCACGTCCCTCGCACACCTGCAGCCTGAACTTCCCAACAGATATTTTGTTCCATATGTCTCAACAAATGGCCTATATGGCAGTAATTATCCTCCACACAACGAAGCCATGGAACAAGCAACACTCAACCTACCCTCTTCCTTGATGTTGTGTAAGATCCCAAACCCAAACTAAGCTAAATTTGTCCCACTGCTGATAACTTAGTTATGTATTGTTTTTACCAAACACTTCTTAAATTCACTGATTTGTTCATTGTTTGTATTTGAGGACGGATTCTGGACTGTTGGTGTAATACTGGTGTCTTATTTGCTTGTGAGTTTACTTATTTATTCCAACCTTTATACCACCAGGCTCATATATTTCTAGCAATGGAATCAGTGCATGAAACAAGACAAAGACAAGTTGAAATTGTCCACACCAGCAATAAATATAAAACTGATATATATATAATAATGCTGCAATTGGTACATGCCTAAGTCACCTGACACTGGGACACGGGACACGAAGGACACGAAAATACGAGAGTCCGACACGGACACGGTGACCCCCGGAATCAGGACACGTAGGATACGTTTTATATATATATATA